>OY998171.1:68481783-69070395 GCA_963921995.1 Oxystoma pomonae
AGAGTGAAAAAAAGTAGAGAACACGATCTGGGTTCAAAAAGAAGTTTTCATAATTACAGGTGATAACTTATTTAATAATGTATCTGATACCGTATCTGACTAATGCTCTTTTTCAGGTTTTTAGATTCATCATCTTATAATAAAACACCCTATTATCAATACCTATCAAAAGACCGAGAGTTTAGCCTGATGTCATCAACATTTCAAGGAATAAATCGACGAAATGATGATCCAGGAAATATTAGAGACATTCTAAAACTTAACGAGGCCTTAAATGAAGTTAAAAAGAAAAGGAAAGTAATTGAAACCCGATGTAAAAACAAAATAAATTACTTTTATTTGGAAGAATCTAATAGAGCTGACTGTAAACAATGTTCTTCAAAAGGCAAAAAAAGAATGGGAGAGTTTTACAAGAAAAATTCCTCAAAACTAAGTGACAATACATTTAAACCACAAAACAGATCTTATGGTACTCGTAGCTTAAACCAAAGAAATTTTCAACAAAATCGTGCTGGAAGAATTCATTTAAATGAAGAAGTAGCACGATCCTCAAAATATGGCGAAGAAACCGATGAAAAACCCATCATTCAAGTGCAAGATCAAAATTTGGAGAGCAAAAGTGAGCAGGCATTAACTTTATTTAGTTTGATTAAATCTAGAACCGCAAAAAAGAACGCTTGTAACGAAACTGTAAATAAATATAAATTTGAGCCCAAGAAAAGGCCAGACATCTATGAATTTGACCCAGAGCCAATAATAGGTACCCAAGTTTAAATTTTCGACCAAAAAAATTAATGAAATAATACAAACTTTGTTTTAGGTTCTTCGAACGAAAAAAAATCCTATGCAAAAGAAATCGCGAGAAAGATCATCCCTACTTTAACACGAAATTCCAACCAAAATCAAAGGCTTACAGAAATATTGAAGAGGAACTCGTCATCTCCATTGTTGGAACGAAAACTGGCCAGCAAAGAAGTTATAGAAAACTTCTCAAACGTGTACAGTTTTAACACAAAAGGTACTTGTTCTTGTCCTATTCTTATGAAAAGGGTAATGAACGAAGAAACGTCTCCAGATCATAAAAAGTGGGTACCGAAATTGTCTCATGAAAAAGTTCAACTCTACGCCGAGAGGTGTAAGCTCGATCAGTTAATTTTAAAGGAAAGTCAGAGACTTGCGCCTTTACCGAACGTTAACGAGGTTGCCCGAAAAGAGACAAAAAAGGCGGATGAGAAAGAAATATTCTTTATACATCACAAAGATGACTTAAACAATAAAATTAATAATGCTTTCGCTAAAGTACCGAAAGTGGAGCTTGGAGAACAGTCGAAAGAAAAACTGGCTCAAGCCATAAGAAATATGATTCAACCTGTGATACAAAAGGAGGTTTTAAAACACGATGAAGTTAAGTCAGGTAAGGAATTTAAGCATTACAGTTTTCTTTTTAATAACATGTATTTTTTTAGCTTTACAACGTATGGAAAAGCATCTTGAACTCTGCTTGGAAAAACTGAACTTACCAGAGCTAAAACCAATTGGTGGGATATCCAAGTATGACCTGAACTGGGTTACAAAGAAGGAAAGAGAAAAAATCCAGGACATCAACATTAACCCGGAAATGAAAGAACCTTACGTAAAACGAAGCAAAACCGAAGATCCTATCAAAAGAAATCCTCTGACAGTTCCCAATAATTCGAAAGTTGAAATTTTTAATGATCCACTGAGTGAAAGAAATGTCTTGATAACCCTTGAGGATGAAAACCATACGAAATATGACCCTTGCAGTAAACAAAACAAGAATAAAGATTATCTTAGAAAAAAATGGGGAACTGGTGGGGATAATGGTAAGTAATAACTCTGAATGGATTAAAAGTTTTAGTAGTACTGTTGTTATGAATACATTTTGTTCAAGGTGGATCAAGCGGAAAACAAAATAGCAAGCCAAGAAACGAAGACGCTTTAAAAGGATCTCGAACGTTCTTCAGTAAAAAATCGACCGTCGAACCTCATAAGGATTGCAAAAACTCAAAGCCCGATTCTAGAAGTGAATTTCCTATGGCTGAAAATATCTGTAAGATCGGAAAGGTGCCATCGAAACTACAAGACGTTTCTGATATAAAAACCAAGGAGGTGATCAAGCCAAAATGCAAGATGGAAGTGGATCCATGCAAGAAAGGTAAAAAACTTAGTAGAGATTCTTGCTTTTCTGTCGGTGACCTTAGCTCAGGAAATGTCAAAGTGACGTGAAATAAACATCAAAATTGGCTGAATTTTGAACGAAACTAAAATCAAAAAAGAGCCAATGCTATTCACTCATTTGGAACCTTTCAACTTAATTTTGACCAACTTCCCGACATCCGATCGTCTTCAAATTTGGCATGCTTATATAGTTGCGGTGACAACACAAGAATATAGTGTGATGAAAAGGACAGCTCCCCCCTTCTCGAAGGTGGTGGAGGGGGTACAGTTGAAGTACGCCCGATTTCGTTGAAATTTGGTGTGTTGGGACACTTGGTGATGAAGATATCGAATTTCTAATCAGATTTTGAAAATTCAATATGACGGATTCAAGATGGACGATTTTTGGTCATCTTTTGCCAACCAATTTTAACTAACTTATACACATCCGATTGCTTTCAAATTTGGCATGCATTTATAGTTCAGGTGACAATACAATAATCCCTACGAGGGGAGTGGAGGGGGGAAAACACCTAAATTTATCCGATTTCAACCAAAATTGGTAAACGGGGGCTTTTGAACATAAGAAATACGAATTTTTAATCATATTTTGAAAATTCAATATGGCGTATTCAAGATGGACGATTTTCGGTCATGTTTTGCTAACCAATTTTAACTGACTTATCCACACATTGTGTGTAAAAATACAATAATATGGTATTCTGAGTTCTAACGAGGAAAGTGAAGAGGGAAAAAAATTAGTTTTTGATTTGAATCAAAATTGGCATATAAGGATTTTTAAGGAAGGGGATTTTGAATTGCTGATGGACGATTAAGGGTACAAATCTCAAAATTAAGGGCGTGTGTTCAAATTTGGTATGCGATTATAGTTCCGGCGACAATACAATAATATGGTATTGGGTGACAAAGAGAGAACTACAAAAGAAGAACTAAATTCTCCTTTTATTTGAATGATAAACATAATGCTTTCATCTAAAGAGGCTGAGAAAATGTCTTTAGGTTTATAGAGTAATACAACTGTTTCTTAGGTGAATCGTCGATGTGACCGATATACGATACCTCAAGTTAAAATTTTTAATTTGCGCCCATCGCTTTTATTATCGTATAACAAAGACAAAAAATTATTTTCTACTTTTGAATATTTAATAAAATATTTTTCTTTTAAAGTTTTTTTTCATAAAATTTTTTTACCATATCAACTTGGAGACACTGATTTTTAATTTTGTCATGTTTTCTATTTTAGATGAACCACCATGTAGTCCTGTCAAAGATTATATCATTCCATTTGACACCAAGGGATCTTGTTGTTGCACACCCAGAGATTCGTGTTCCAAAGGTAGTTAGGGGCAAACCAACCAAAAAATGTATGAATTTGTAGAGAGTTATTCTTTCTAACTAAGAGAAAAATTAGTACAAAAATTTCAATTAACAACGGAATCGTCCTTGTACCCAATACCCTGTTCACACAACACCATCTTAACTAAAAAGCCAATTAACTCTTTTTCGATTTAGTGACAGAAAATTAAAGTTTTACCTGGCAATTTGGTTATAAAAATGGCGGCAACAGTAGTCTAAAGCGCTGAAGAGGTAGGAGTTAACTGGCTTTTTATTTGAGAACGGCGTTGGTCCACATAGGCTGATCAACTTCTACTGTTTTAGTGTTCTTTTCTCGACCTCTGCCGCCATATTAAGAAAAAACTCACGGATTTTCTTTCACTTTTGAGTGAAAATGGCGGTGAACGTGATTTGAAGGATACTAAATCTGTAAAAGTTGATCGGCCTGTGTGGAGAGGGTACTGCTCTACCTATCTCTTCCGCACCCCTGTAGTTGAGTTTAGTAGTTTTAAATTAAAAATATATTGAGTTTAGAGATCCCTTATGTATGACATATTTTGATAAAAGAGAGACGCGACTAGAAACCCTGTATATATATGACGTTTATTTAAGAAACATTTAAAGACACTCTGTTTAAGTAATTTTGCTATCAATTACTTTTACAATTTGTTCCGCTCCATTTTCGAGGTATTTTTTTGTTAAGACAAACTAGTTCAATTGGACAATTAACAGAAAACTTAACTCTTATCTCTTCAGTGCCCTTTAGCCAAATATTGCCGCCATTTTTATAACCAAATTGACAGGTAAAACATGGATTTTCTGTCAGTTGGGCGTCAATATGACCGCTATAGTAGGCTAAAGGATACTAAATCGAAAAAGAGTTAACTGGCTTTTTAGTTAAGCAGGTGTTGGACAGTGAGGCTGACATAGCGGGCTTGTAATTAGGAGGTAGTACAGAAGTACAGGGTGACTGTTTATAAAGTTCCACCTGGGAAAACTTTTTTATTATTCGTCACAAAAAGATAGACAACAAAGTAAGTTACTCATGAAATTATGTAGATTTCTATTACAGTTTCACTTTTTTGTTAAAAATCACCCGTTACACGCAGGATGGCCATGAGTTCCTCTTTTTTTAATGGGAAAACCCATAAAGGTATAACTTAAATAGAAACATTATGTTTACCACAGTTGCGATCAGACATGAGGTAAACAATTTGGCGACAATGCCAGATTGCGCTGAAAGTTGTATCTATACATGTAATGTTTTTAAAAACATATTCTTTTTATAACTTTATCATTTACTTGCAATTATGCAAATTCTCCTGTTTGTTTTTTTAGACATGGAGAAACACCTTATTATTATTCAAATATATAACGAAATTTATGTATATTATATAATTCCATTTAATTTCCTTGAATCTTCACAATTTTAAATCAATAAAGAATTTATAATGTGGAGGTACATGTTATGATACTTGAAATATACCTCATTTTTTCGATCGAAATATCATATAAAATACCTGATATTTTGGCCAAAAGAATAATTCTTTTTATTTCCCAATATATATCGGGAATAAAACCTACAACAATGTGACAACCGCGCATTTGTGGCGGGTCGGCCATATAAACGTGTGTACGCTGCTCCATTCATAATTTCTCTACGGCGTTGTAGCTTTAGCATAATCGAGGTTTTGGTATATTTTACAGATTAATCGAGAGTTTTTTAATATTTTTTCAATAGATTTTTAAGTGTTTGTGGCAAAAAATGATGTGACAAAGTGCGTAGTGTGACGAAAACTGGAGACTGCAGGTGAAAACCAAACATTTCACAGGTTTGTTATCATGTTTTTTCGATTTCTTGTGATAGGCCGCCATAGGCGTGCAACTAGTGTTGCAATAAATACAAAATGTAATTAATAATTATAGGAAAGAAATAAGTTTTTTTGGGATATTTTTTCGAATAATTAATTATACTATATTTGCTATAATGAACCAACCCCAGCTGCGACATTTTTAAATATCCTATATGAATAGCAAAAAAATGTGTTCACATTCACAGTTTTAATACTATTTGTAGTCAGCTTATTTTTTCTGCTGAGATTTGTTTATAAATAGTACAAGCGTTCCCGGTATAAATATAAATTTTTAAAACATTATTATGTCAGGCACAGGATAAAGAATGTATGTTTGTTACAACTTTTTATTTATAATATTTACATAGGTAGATACTCTACATAAGATTTTTTTGTATTTATTAAAAATGTAAAGATACTTTTGTTCGTATTAAATAAAAATTATAGTAGAGTGTATAAATTCAATTTTTGTACACAACGAAAAACCATCATATAGTACCTATAATATAGGTATAATCCTTTTTCGCAATACCACTATTTTTAGTCGAATTTGCTTATTTTTTCCACATTGGTTTTTTAGTAATTTGCCTAAACAGTGCGGAAAGTGATACTTTTCTGCACACGATGGCCTTTAAGGGCGAAAAAGGCACTTTTGACACGTTTTTAGTACAACAATTTCCTACTTGCATAAAAAGCTTCTGCCTAAAGGTTTGGTATTTTTAAAATTAAAACCAAAAAATAATTTTTTTTTCATTTTTAATTTATTCTAGTTTATAAATGCATCTAAAAATTGGTAAAGAAACTACTTCGCAAATGCGTGTGAAAAAGTCTACTGTTACATATCAATTTTAATGTGGAAACTTTCCACACGCCGTGCGTAAAAAAATAAGCACGGCGTGCATAAAAAAGTGGCATAGCGTGCGTGAAAAAACGTTTAACGCACGCAATTTTTTTTAAATGGTACTTTATGGACCAAATTTTGAGTTTGAAATGTGTGTTCTAAAAACTACTTTTTGATCAAGAAAGTCATCATAAACACTCGTAGAAAAAAAATTGTACCTAACCCTTGCGGAAGTGTCTTTCCCGCCCGAACTCCTCCCGTGCGTAAAAGTTACATAAATATTTTCACAATGACAAATATAATACCTTTCCATACCCTCGGTATTAATTATTAAGTATAAAAAAATTAAAGATTGTATTTCCAAAAAAATTTGACAAGTCTGAAAATATCGACCAAACTTTTTTACATTTTTAAATAAGAGCCGCTTCTGGCCGCTGCTAAACGTAAGGTGGTTGGAGCATGTGTGAGGAGGAACATGTCTGGTGCAGCGTTGCTAGTGGAACATAAAATGGTTTTCCCTAAATCTAACGACTGATCGCGTTTCAAAGCAATTTATGAATGACTTGATCCCAACTAGCAATTTTTAGTTGTACAAGATGTAAAAATTAGAATTGCATTAATTTTAAACGTTGTTTTACAGATAAAGAATAGTTATCATGGCAACGGTCGACAACGTCGACTATTATACGACGCCTAAACGTTTATCACAACTTCAGTCGCCATCACAACTATTTATGACCGTCTATTGTACTAACAGTAATTCCTTAGTTGTGAAGGCGCCGACTACAAACCGGTGTGTGCTAAACCAAAAATTGATCAATTTACTCCACGTTTTCTGGCCGGTTTGTTGGAGACGAGGGCGCGCCTGTTTTCATCTAACCAATTTTTCTGTTCTGTTTGCAACAAGCCAATTTTGGAGCACTGCTGTCTGTCATACAAACGTCAATTAATTCAGTAAAAATAACTAAGAAGTGTTTTGTAAAGTTTCTATTAATTTGGTTTGAACATTTTGCACTTTGAAAAGGAACAAATGGTATAAATATTCTTCGATATTTTGACACGTGACAGCTGTCATTGAAGGTGATTCCCCAGTGTGTCGGAAAAAAAGAGGAAGGTCCTGTGTAAACAACAAGGACGGAAATTAAGTGAGCAGCAGAAAGCCAAACTGTGGAGCAATTTCGATTGGGTAAAAATTGAGGCGTGTTCGCGTCTTTAAGTTAGGGGATTCGTTCAAAACACGGGACTTCTTTGGTTGTCATAGAAACTAATAAGTGTCGCCATGATTGATTGTTAAAACTATTGTATGCTAATTTGTAAACAAACATTAAAAACTATTTTTTTGCTTTTTTCTACAATAAACTAAGATCTTTTTGCATATAAAAATCCGTATTTTGTTCTTAGGAATCCTAAACAACATCTTTAGAGGATTTTCGAAGCGATTTTTAAATCATGATTTTTTTTTAATTTCATAAAATCATCTTAATCGAGGGCGCGCTTGTTTTTTAGAGCTACGAACTGTACATTTGACAGTAAACTACCGTCTGTTTATATATTTTGGCATTGGTTCGCATGTTATGATGATGCAAAACATGATATATGACATAGAAGATCATTTTATTTTAATAATATTATGGTGTTACAAATAGTTTAATTTGTAGTCGAATAGTGTATTTATCATTTTACGTAATGAATAATATTTTGAACAAATAATTGTACTCCAAAACCCACTGAACTATTACTTCAACTGTAGTCGCGATCGCGACGTTGACTCAACCAAAAAATCATCCACCAAATTGGTGCAAAAGTGGGTGGTGTTTGAGTAAAAGTAAACGTTGCAACGCAACGTTGGCACGCGGTGCACAACGTTGAGACGTCGACAAATTGCTAGTTGGGATGGCTCTATTTTAGTTAAACGTCTTTGGGAAAACCTGTATATTTTTTAAAATTTCGATAGATTTTCTTTCCTGATTCCAAAAATATGCCATATTATGTTATCATTTTCTTGAATACTTATTGAGAAAATTCACAAAAACGTTGCCATAAGAGTAATGTGTTGAACAAAGAATCACCTAAACTATTTTTCCTTGGCTAACACATTGCCTTTATGACAAATTATTTTCGATTTTACTCGAGAACCATCAAAGTTAAATCCTACATATGATATATTTTTAGAATCATAGAGAAAAGAAGAATTTTATAAAATATACAGGGTATACAATTAAAAAAAACAGAACCTCATGGCCACTCTGCGTGTACAGGGTGTTTGTTTATAACTGGAACACTCAGTATCTTTTTTATTAATGAAAATAAAAGGTAGGTTTGAATTCAAAAATTTCTTCGCAAATTGCATCGAGCTTAAGCGCTATAACAACTTTTATTTTGTTGCCCTTGGTATACAGTGTGTTTCATAAGTCGTTCACTTTTTAATTTATCTTTTTGTGACAAATAACAAAAAAGTTTTCCCAAGTGGAACTTTATAAACGGTCACCCTGTGCACGAAAACATTTATATAAATAGGCTTACCTGGTTTTAAGAACACTTGTTTTTGTTAGTTTTTCTGGATCGGGAATGACCAACAACTTTCAGAATTTCTTCACCACCTAAATAACATAAGACCCACCATTAAATTCACAATGGAGTTGGAGCAAAATTGTCAAATTCCTTTTCTTGATGTACTTGTCAAACGAGTAGAAAGCGACATCAGAACAACAGTCTATCGTAAACGCACTAACACAGAACAATATTTAAATCAAGGTTCAAATCATTCTGCTACAACCAAACGAGGCATAATCAGAACTTTGTATAACAGAGCCGTTCAAATTTGTAACAATTCTCATGACTTGGAAATCGAAATAAGAAACATTAAGAAGGATCTGCAGCAGAATGGTTACAGCCTTAAACTTATAACAGATACTATTTTTAAATTTCAACAAACAGGACAGAGATTACAAGACCAAAACCAGGCAAATGCATTCCTTACAATTCCATATGTTAAAGGAGTATCAGAGAAAATTCGAAGAGTAGCGAAAAACTATAATATTAAAACAGCTTTTAAATCTAGTAATACAATTCGAAGCCTTCTTAGTAAAACAAAACCGGAGAACAAACAAAATAATGAATGCATTTACCAAATTCCTTGTGAGTGTGGTGAATCCATATAATTATAAGCTCAATATAAACCCAGGATGTGCAAAAAACGTCGCGGAAACGGTCAAAATCTAGATTGGTATGACATGGCCAATGGGCTAAAGACGGCTCGATCTGAGCCTGCGCGAGTTTGTAACGTCGAATCACCTCATTTCTCGTTCAGCGCACTTCCAGCTGTCGCATGCGCATTGGAGCCCGTCTTTAATCCATTTTGCAACGGCCAACTTGTTATTTCACAGGGGTTTCCGCGACGCTTTTTATCATAGGGAAATACATGGGCAGGGCCTTTATAGTATCTCATACTTATATGGGTGAATCATACATAGACGAAACAAAAAGACCACTATCTGTTAGGCTTAAGGAACATCAGACAAATACTCAAAAAGGTGAAACAACGAAATCAGGAATCGCCGAACATGCATGGTCAAAACAACACCGAATGAAGTGGGCAGAAGCAAAGGTTTTGCACAAGGAGTCACACTGGAAGAAACGAAAATTCTTTGAAGCTGCCTTTATTGGGCAGAATCAGGGTATTTTCAGTAAACCAAGTGTTGATATTCCAAATATTTGGAAGCCCCTCCTTGGGCGGAACCAACTTCTTAAACTTCAAGGTTGAGTGATTTCTCACAGTATATGTACACTTGATTTCAAAAAAAAACTCATACATGCATTTTTTCCTATGCCACAAAATTTAGCTTTCCATTAATGTATATTATTATAAGGCACCACCAGCTTAGTATGCCTGACAGCTTAAAATTCAGTGTGACATCATCAAAAATGCCACAGATATCAACATTTACAAAAGTTCAAATTATCACTCGAGTTATAGAAGTTACAGAAGCTGGACATTTTTCTGTAAACATGTGGGGCTGGTTTAGTGCTAGAGGTTTGGGTTTTTTTTTGGAGAATCGAAGGAAGATTCAATAGTGAACGATATATTGAAATCGTTGAAAACGTTATGCTGCCATCTGTACAGGCTTTACATGAAAATAATGACTTCGTTTATCAGCAGGACAACTGTCCAGTACACACGGCTAATGTTGTTCGCCAATGGTTTCATAATAATAATATAGAAACACTTCCTTGGCCAGCCAACAACCCTGACCTTAACCCAATGGAAAATATATGAGGTCGAATCGTTAAAATAATATACCAAAGGAATTGGAGACCACGAAATGCTGAAGAGTTAAGCGATGCTATTTATCGCGCATTGGATCAGCTCTCAGAAGACCATCAGTATTTTCAAAATTTAACCTTTTCAATGCCCAGACGTTTGCAGCTTGTAATAGAAAAAAATGGTTATCCTATTAAATACTAAATTATTTATTTTAGTTCTTTTTTAAGTTAAAATAATTAGTATTAAGTTTACCATCATTTTTGTCCTAATCCAAGTTTTCTATTCATCGAATTGTTTTCAATCCAGCTATTTTATCAACTCCAAAATGGGTTACCGCCCTTTTTATAGAACAGCCTTCGTACGTTACTTGAGTGATAATTGGATATTGTTCAATAAAGACTTTACTAAAACATTATTGTAGCTGATTTTTTAGTATTATGCAAAATTTAATATCAAAATAAGGATGCCTTTAATTTAAGTAAAAAAATAGTTTCAGTTTTAGAGACCTTTTTTAAACAATACATATTGTCGTACTTTTGAAGTTTTTAGACATTTAAGCTGGTAGTGCGTATATATTATACACTTTTAGAAAGGTCAATTTTGTGACTGCATGTATGCGTTTTTTTTAAAATCAAGTGTACGTAGCCTTTGCACCTGAAGACGATCAGTGATTGTACTGATCAAAACGTCGTGTATAAATAAAATGTAGACAATGGAAGTCCGAAACACAGAGTTAATTTTTACTTTTTTTGTTAATTTAGGTAAAGAAGACGACATGTGCCCTTCAATCAAAAAACCTTGCTTTAAAGTAAACGACCCCGAAAAGCGCTTAGATTACTGCCGTGGACCAAGCTGCAACGAGCCCAAAAAAACGAGTTCCGCTGGCGACGAAAAAAAATGTCCACCATCCAAAAGAGCTTCGGCAAAGGACAACCTGGTTAATTTGCTCTTTTCCGGCAAGAAAAAGAAGCAAAACCCAAGGGATAAGTACGAGAAAAAACGAATGCCGTGTAAGGTTCCTGTTCCAGAAAAACCGTGCGATGACAAATGTAACCCGGCTCCGAAAAAACCTCCTTGCACGAAGAAAGATCCCTGTAAACTAGCCCCTGAAGAAGATACGCCTTTGATGAAGCTGTTTGATAAGGAAGAGCAAGAGGTTCCTCAATCGCCGAAGATGGAGTACGACGGAATTAATTTTAAAGAGGAACAGTCGGTTGATTTTCATGGGTCGGAAGTCATGGAGGTAAGTTGAAAACATCGAAATATTAATTTTTTAGTAGTTTGTGGGGAATTGTTTTTACCAACACTGTACGGAAAATCAATTTAACTATGTCGACCCGATTCTTTTTCAAAATTTGACGTCATTGATTTTGTTTTCCATGGCAACGCGGAGACTTTATTTATGTTTATCCACAGTGGACACCAGAGAATTTTTAGCACCGGGTCAAAAATTTGGAGTTACGTTACTTATTTTAACTTTTCGCGTTCTGCGCCGCTAAAAAAACAAGTAAAATACTAAAATAAAAGAGAACCATTTATTGCAGAATTACCTGCTAAAAAAATGCTACCCAACTACGTATTAAAGTAACTGCATTTATAATTGAATTGGAAACACTCCCGCTAGCTGATACCGACAACAGGTTAATTTAAAAGCATGCAGATTTAAAAATCGGCTACTGGCTCTGGACGAAATAATCGTATTCTATTTTAAACAGGAGCGTCAACGACTAGGAAGAGTCTTTCCAACTTCTAAATGGAGCTTTACTGATCTGTTTGTTAGTACTCAAGTATCCGTGTGTTTTTGAAACTGAGGTTCGAAAATCTATCCTTTGCACTTCAAGATTTCACTAGTACACTTGCACATAACTATGCCGCAATAATTTAAATTTAAAAAAAAATGGTTGAATCAAAATAAAAACAAAATTATATGAGGTTATGGGCGCCGAATGTTTCTATGCGAGTTCCGAGTAATCCCAGCGAGCCAGCAAAGTTCTCTTGGTTCTTTGATAGACTCGGGGTAATGCCCACGCAGCGCTAGACCTTTTTCGGCGGGCGAACGCACACGCGGAGTGGGTTCATATTTGTTTTAGAACAATGTTTTTGAAAACACATTTTTGAAAGATAAATATAACCTCGTTTTCTCTCAGAAAACGTAAAAATACTCTTCTGTTCCACTGCGGCTCGATTTAAAGTTTGTTGACAAAACACCTGCAGTTACCATGGAATCGTATAATTTCTGCGATCTATCGGCCAACACGTGAACTGCGTGTGTCTCCCAAATTCAATGAAGTGTGATTGATTGGTTTTCTTTTCCGTATTGCACAGTCTTTTATTTTATTTAATTATTTATTTGTTTATTTATATATTTTAAAAAGGAAAAATGTAATCCAGAGGAAATTGTGAGTATTTCTATATTTTTTTTGTAAATCGGGTTTGTTCTAAACCGCAATTATTTTGATGCTTTTGGGATAGATGGCAGCACCAGAGGTTTTATTTTGAAGAAAAAATAATTGAGAATTTTGAAAAATCCTTCAGACATTTTTGTTAAGCATTTAAAAATGATTACCCCTGCAAATTTTCAGCTAATTCTGACGTTTATTTTCCCTGTGCACTCTGGCAAAAGATTAAAAAATTAAAGAACAAGGCGTTGCCAATTGTACTTTTTTTTATTTAAAATCTGAGGAGAAACTATAGCCTCATGTCTTAAATCAATCTAGTACAGTAAAATTATCATAAATAAATCTGGGGAAGATAAAATTTGTATATGTTGTTGGGGGGGTCTACAAGTAAGATCCTTAAGCTTGTGTTTCCCCCACTCCTCAGAAACCATCCGCCATTTTGAAAAAACTTTGTAATTGACTTTACTCAATTTTTATTGGTCGGAGGCGAAAAAGTCTGAGAACAAAAATATTCGGCATAATATTTTCAACATTTTTGTCCAAGTGCTCACCTTTCTGTAGTTAGTTTTCAAGAAGTTAGATGGCGCCGAAGTTACAAAAAATGATTTCTTTAAATGAAAAAGTTGTAGATCTCGTAAAAATCCTATAAAAATATGTATATTTTTTATAATTAATTAAACAGTCTCTAAGCTACAACGACTGAAAGTCAGGAAAATTCTTTGAGAACCGCTTTCTGGGCATGCATGAAGTCGCGTATTATAAATTATTATTTATAGCAAGAGCAGTACGAATGAGATTTCAAAATAAAGCTTGTGAAATTGCCTCTATCTGACAAACTGACTTTTCGTAACTTCAACTCCCTCTATCTTTTTAAAAACTAACTACAGAGACTTCAACCTTTAACAAAAAATATTGCAAATTTTATGCCAAAGATTTTTGTTTCTGCCCCCGACCAACATAAATGGAGAAAATCGGTTCTAAAGTTTTTTCAAAATGGCGGATAGTTACCGAGGAGTGGGGGAAACACAAAATTGGGAGTTTTACTTTCAGACCCCCCAAAGAACATACAAAAAAGTTTGTCCGGTTTTTTTACTGTACTACCATCAATTATCGCCCCCTGCTACACTTTATACCATTTTTGGAACTCCTTCCCCCTCCGTTTTAGCACTTAATAATACCTCTACCTACCCCTCTTACCCAAAAGGACTCGACTATCGGTACCCGACTAACCCTGAATTTATAAACTGGACTATATCGGCGAACGACGACGTTGTCGGCAGCGGTGTCGGTGTGGTTAAGCTTTCCATTCATAAACTGGTCGACGACGGCAGAATCAGACAGAGATAGGGACAAAAAAAAGAGGACAATTGTACCTAACCTAAAATTGGTTTTCATTCAGTGTTTGTTTTTTTTTTAATTTTTTTGGAAAAAAGAGAAAATATGGATACTGAAACCCAGATGTTGGGTTTAATGAGTGTTTTTTTGTTTTTATCCATGGCTTACATGCTAAAAAAGAAAAAAAGAAGATTTAAAAGCAGCCCTATTAACAGAGAAAGAATTAAAAAACAAAAATAGCAGAAAACCGTTTAAATAATTACCAAAGAAAGTAACCAAAGTACTTACAAATGGGAAAAAAAATCGGAAAAAATTTATTGAAAAACAAACCAAAAACAAACAAAGCCCTTGTCAAAATGAAACGTCAAAACAGGCGGCGCCATAGTATGATATCACGTGGTAAAAACCGCGACGTTTCATTGGTCGAATATCTGAACGCGCTCCCGACGTTGTCGGCGTAGATAAAGTTGGTTCATCTCGGCCTACCGATACCGTCGTACCGATAACGGCAAAAACTTTATGAATGGTATGATGGCATTTCCATTGTTGATCTTCTAGCGATAACAGTAACGTCACCGTTCGCCGATATAGTCCAGTTTATAAATCCAGGGTAAATGTCAGTCTGTCAGATACTTTCGGAAGAAGATTTAATTTGATACCTCATTTGTACTGCTTTTCCTATAAATATGAATGTATAGGGTGGGCCAAAAAATCTTGCACACCTTTATATTTGCTATAACTTTTGATCGAATAGCTCGATTTCAAATTTTTTTAACTTTTTTGAAAAACAAGACATGAGACTTTTCCGATCCGACATTTCGCAAAAATCCGTTTTGAATATTGGGTAATTTTCACTTCCCCTGCAAAAAAAAATACGTGCGGCACTGGAGAAAATCTAAGTCATTGCGACAAAAGCCTTATGTATGCTTTCTATACCAGGGTATTACTTAATTAAATCGGTTGAGAGATAACAAAACTATAAACCTATGAAATAAGTGGTTTTGGACTCGACATTGACATTTGCAAAAAAATCGCAGTTTTTGCATTTGTTTTAACTTTTGATCGGATTAATTGATTTTAAACATTTTTACATTTTTGGGTGAACAAAATATATTTGAGTTTTATTTTTGATATCACTCTTAATTAAACGTGAGCTTAAAATGGGGAGGAGGGATCCGGCAAAATCTCACTTTTTTTCTCATATTTTACAGAAAAATTGTAAAGTTAAACAAAACAGTGAAAACACGTTTTTATTTTAGAAAAACCACATATTTTCAAACCGTCCTGACCGCTCAGACTGTCCGAAGAAAAAGACAAACACCCCATGCCAGGACAAAGTAAAACGGCAACAGGACGAAGGTGCCTGTGTGGAAAAACCACCAAATACTCCTTGCAAAGAAGATCCGTGCAAAGGCAAGAAAAAGAGGCCGAAAAGATTATCCGAAGAAGAATCTGAACAACTTTATCTGTTTGAAAAAGGTACACTCAAATAGTAGTTTTAACAACTAGTGGCTAAAATAGTGCTTTTTTACAAGCGTTGGTTTAAATAACGAGCGCAGCGAGGTATTTAAAAACGCGAGTAAAAAAAAGAACAGTTTAGCCGCGAGTTGTCAACACTATTTTTTTGAATACCTTTATCAAAAATCCAAGAAAAACAGGAAGATACTTTTAAAAATCTCGAACGAAGAGCACTTCTCGCAACACACCATCTTTACACTAGAAATCAAGGCGGCTGGTAAATAAAATAACAATCGTTTCCATAGCGATATGCCTTTTTACTCGGTGACATTTTAATCTTTGACAGTTTGATATTTTGACGACGTTTTTAAATGATTTTTTCATGAATACTTGGAGAAAACTGGCGGAAATGGCTTAGTTTTTAGGCAAGAATAATTAGATTTTTTCAATATTACTATTTTCCGCTATTTCTCTTTAATTTTGGGTAAAAAACTGACGGAAATCTTTTTTTGCACTCGTGATAAAAAAAAATTTTTTTTTTGCATCGGTAACCAAAAATGCCATGCTTTAGTTATCTGCAGACAGTTACTAAAATCATGATTTTGATCAAGGTATAAAAAATAGTCGTTTTAACAACTAGTGGCTAAAATAGTGCTTTTTTTACAAGCGTTGGTTTAAATAACGAGCGCAGCGAGTAAAAAAAACACAGTTTAGCCGCGAGTTGTCAACACTATTTTTTTTAATACCTTTATCACTATAAATCAAGGGGGCTGGTAAATTAAATAACAATAGTTTCCATGGCGATATGCATTTTTACTCAGTGACGTTCATTGTTGCGACATTTTAATCTTTGACAGTTTGATATTTTGACGATGTTTTTAAATGATTTTTTCGTGAATACTTGGTGAAAACTGGCGCAAATGTCTTAATTTTTAGGCAAGAATAATTAGATTTTTTCAATATTACTATATTCCGCAATTTCTCTTTAATTTAATTTAACGGACAGAAATATTTTTTTGCACCCCTGATCCAAAAAAAAGTTTTTTTGCATCGGTAACCAAAAAAGCCATGCTTTAGTTATCTACAGACAGTTACTAAAATCATTTTTTTTGATAAAAGTATAAAAAAAAAATTTGCATAGGTAACCAAAAAAACCCATGCTTTAGTTCTGCAGACATTTACTATAATCATGTTTTTGATGAAGGTATAAAAAAAAATTTTTTTGTATACCTTCATCCGAGCCTTCATCACTAACTAAAGCGTCGCTTTTTTGGTTGCCGATGCAATAAAACTTCTTTTTTAGATCACGGGTGCAAAAAAAGATTTCTGTCTGTTTTTTACCCAAAATTAAACAGAAATAGCCGAAAATAGTAATATTGAAAAAATCTAATTGTTCTTGCCTAAAAAAATAATTTAAAAACATCGTCAAAATATCAAAGTGTCAAAGATTAAAATGTCGCAACAATGAACGTCACCGAGTAAAAACGCATATCGCTATGGAAACCATTGTTATTTTATTTACCAGCCGCCTTGATTTATAGTGTAAAGATGACGTTTATTTCATTTTGCGCTAAAGTAAAAAAAACTCTTGTTTTTTCGTTAAAGATGATGCGTTGCTAGAAGTGCTCTTCGTTCGAGATTTTTAAAAGTATTTTCCTGTTTTTCTTGGATTTTTTATTAAAGGTATTAAAAAATAGTGTTAACAACTCGCGGCTTTTTTACTCGCGTTTTTTAATACCTCGCACTACTATTTTTCAACTATTGCAGAGGTTTTTTTGACAGTCCGTAGGTATTTCCTTAATTTGGCGGTAAATTTTTTTTAATTTTTGGAATGTCCTTTATTTCCCCACTCCTTGAGCTTTGTAATCTAAATATCATAGAAATAAATTAGTTTTTTAGTTTTCAATTTTCCATTACCCATTAAACCTCTTTAGAAAACGACGCAACGATTGTTACAGAAAAAAAGGAATCTTTTCAATACTTTGCGAACGATCCCGACCGTTCCGATTGCCCCAAGAAGAAAAGAAAAATCCCTTGCAGAGAAATACTCAAGTTTCCCAAAGTCAAGGAACCGTGCTCGCCGGCCAAAAAGAGCCCTTGCAAAGAGGACCCCTGCAAGGGCAGGATTAAAAAGAAAGCGTCCGAAGCTGACAATGTTTCCCTCTTCGAAAAAGAAAGTCTGGGTTAGTACAGGGTGATCATTTATAAATGCACACCCCCCCTTATTAAATAAAATCTATATATTCGTGGCGGATTCATAATGTCGAAACTACTTTTATACCTTCATCAAAATCAAGTTTTTAGTAACTGTCTGAAGATAACTAAAGCATGGCTTTTTTGGTTACCGATGTAAAAATGGTAGTTTTAACAACTAGTGGCTAAAATAGTGCTTTTTTACAAGCGTTGGTTTAAATAACGAGCGCAGCGAGGTATTTAAAAATGCGAGTAAAAAAAAGCACAGTTTAGCCGCCAGTTGTTAACGATTGAATAAATGAATGTTTGAAATATTTACTTTAGTAGACACTTAAAGTAAATAGCGACATAAAGCTATTTGTAAATCATCGCGGTATACGTATCCGCATCTAGCTAGAACCAAGCATATTAATTGGTCAGAAACTTGTACCACGTTCGAAAAGAGCAGATATATGCTAATCTAAGGTGTTCTTGAACGCGATAGATATTGAGATACGTTAGGTATCACTTATCGTTACGGCACACGTTCAGAAACACCTTAAATTAGCACATATCTGCTCTTTTCGAACGTGCTACAAGTTTCTGACCAATCAATGTGCTTGGTTCTCGCTATATGCGGATACGTATACCGCGATGAGTTACAAATAGCTTTATGTCTCTAATATTTCAACGCATCCGTATCGGTATACGTAACGCGTTCGAAACAAAGTCAAAATACGCTACATTTTTGAATTGTTTATACGATGTTTCAAACGATGCCCGCTTTTTTGAAGGGTGCGATGACAGGACTGCTGATTCAAATCGTTGCGTACGTTCATAGGTCCCTAACGATACGTACATCCTTCCGTACACAACGAGATTCTGTCATCACACCCGTCAAAGAAGCAGGCATCGTTCGAAACATGGCATGAGCAAGTCAAAAATGTAGCGTATTTTGACTTTGTTTCGAACGCGTTACGTATACCGATACGGATGCGTTGAAATATTTACTTTAAGTGTCTAGTGTCTAATGTCTATTGTAATGTAGACGTAGTCGCTGTTGTACGACGTATCCGTTCTAAGCATGCGCACTGCGATCCGATTGCGATTAAGCACTCTCTATTAGTGCAGCTCTAAGTGTCTATTCACACCTAAACTTTTAAAATCAGAAAAATTGGCCATGCTTAGAAAATTAAACTACATTGGATTTTATCATTTGGCCCTTAGATTAAAAAGAGACAAGATACCTGACAGTTACGGAGACTTTGGTTATATTATTATATGGAACGATGTTTACCTTTCTTTTGTTTACAGTAAACACACCAGTGGCGTACCTACTTAAATATAAATTTACACATGGATTATATTATTAAAATTTTACTATAATATGAAATCTGCAAAATAATTTAAAAAACATGCAAAAAATGATTCTGCCAATTTGAGCTTTGGAAGCTTCCTAACAATAAATGTTTGTAGTATAATTTTGTACAAAATAAATGTATTACAAAGTTTGTATATGATTTATAGCAATTTCAATTTTCAACACAATAAAATTATGCCAAACATTAAAACAAAGAAACACAGTTCATAGCAGTTCATAGCTCCTGCAACATCAAGAAAAAAAAAATATTACCTACTAGCTAAAAATTATGTAATTGTGTTTGTTAATTTTGTTATTTTTTCTGTTCATTAGCAGAAACATACTTATACTGACTTCTTCAGTACACAATAAAGTCAATAATGCTTAGGGTATATAGAGACATTTAGGACAGACAAAAAGCTTTAAATATCAAGAGATTAGGAATTCAATATTCTTTTGCAAGTTGGTTTAAGGACTTTACCTACCTATATTTTATAGTTTTTGTAAAAAAACCTTCGGAAATATCTTATTTGCGCATTAACTACTTCATCAAAAGTATGCTTTGTTATATTGTTTTTATAAAAAAAAAACCTCGAAAAAAACCTTATAAAACGTTCGAAAATATCTCATTTGACGCATTGGGAATTAACTACTTCATAAAAAAACGTGTTTTTTGATATTTTAATCTAAGGATCTACTAATTTAAGTATATTTCATAAACTTTTTTTTAATTTTCTGTGTACCTACCGGCATGTACCGCCACTGGCTGATTTCACTTGCTCTCCCTTTGTTTTCAAAACATTGGCCGATTTTTTCCAAAATATCACTGTAAATGCACTGAAATATTCTCCTACTGGTAAAAAAACACACTATAAACGTTTTTTAAAACGATTTATAAACTGCTTAGAACATCCTAAAATTTTAAAATGAATAACACGAAAAAGCTTATGTCAATAAAAATATAATCCGACCGTCTGTGCTCTGCCGACTTTCACCTACAAGTCAATCACGACCTAAAGTGGCTGAGACAGAATTCTCTCTTGTTTTGTTGTGATTTTATTTGTAAATAAACACTGGTTATTATTTGCCAAGGAGCTTTCATTGGACCAGATATCTTGCCTCTTTTTAATCTAAGATTTGACCCTTTATTAACGTAATAATAGTTATTTTTATGGTAAGCTTTGTTAATTAATGTTTAATAATTCAAATTTTCCTGAGTTCTCTACATAAACATTTTTCCTGTTGATATTACTAGGTGGTCAGGGCGAGGCAAAAGACCCTCGCAGTTACCTCGCTCCAAACGAGCCCGATCGAAGCGACTGTCCGAGAAGAAAGAAGATTGTTCCCTGCAAAGAGCGACTGAAGTTTCCCAAGAAAGACGAACCTTGCGGTCCCGCCAAAAAGCCGCCCTGCAAGAAGGACCCCTGCAAGGACAAAAAGTGGGCGTCCGAAGAAAATTTGAAGGCAGACGATTGGTTTCTTTTTGAGAAAAACTCGAATTTTGAGGTAGGTATTGCTGGTAATTGTTACCGAAGGCATTAATTTACTCTTTGTGACCACTTATATATATTTTAATTTGCCTCCAGATGCAATATTGTTTTTATTGAAAAAGTAATTTAAAATATTTCTTTGTGTCAGAAAAATGCCAAAAACATGAAATTTGGGTGTTTTTTATATTCAAAGATCAGCTTAAACTCTTTACTCTCAAATATTTTTTCACACTATCCATTAAATAATTGTATAATAAATAAAGTAGGCTTGCTAGTATTATCAAGTATTATCACTTTTCTTGTAATTTAAATATTGTTTCTATTTTGAGTGTTCCGTCTGTTATGCAACATTTTGTTAGTTAAATTCTTAAGGCCACAAAAACGGCATAGATTTGACAACACTGCTTTGCTGTTGTTGGACCAATCTTTACCGGGCAGAATATCGGAAACGAGAAAACGAAATATATTGAAATGTGGCAGGAACGTTTATTTTTAAATTCCTCGCAACCGTATCCAGACAGTTTTTTGCTGGACTCTCTCATTCTCGAAATAAAATAAACACGGCTAACAATAGTCAAAAATCTTACCTGGCTTTTTCTTTAGCCTGTAACAACAATTTTTTGATTTTTTGATTTTTTGAAAAAAATACAGCAAATTTTGAAAAATCCTTTGGATACGGTTGTAGATTTTTATAAATCCGTAAGGTCACGTAATTTAGTAGGCCCAAGGAAACTAAAGTGAGTTCGATTGGAGTATTGGAATTCAGGTTCCGCATAGCCATCGGCTATTTGTCTAATGGAACATTCGACCAATAAATTGACACATGTCAAGTGATAAAAATAATAACGAAATTTCTTATTTTTTTGATGTTAAATAATTCTTTTGATTATTTTTAATTTCGAGACATTACAATCCATGAAGCATGAAGCCGAGCAAACCTTTTATAGAAGCATTAGTAAATGTTTACTTTCCTGGAAGTTATACTTTTCCTTACATATGGTGCTTGCACCCTGTTCTGAACATTGCACAACAAATATTATTTAAGTTTGATTTTAACATTACGGTTATATTAAGTTTTGGCATCTTTTGAGGTCCTATTGGTAAATAAATAAATGATACAAAAATAAATGAAGGTGTGTATGCTTCTTTTTGCTGTCCGTCCATTACGCATATTAAAAGGTTTTTTACCAACTTACTAAAGTAGATAAAAAATAAGTTTACATTTGAATTTTTTGAGTAAGCCTAATGAAAAATTTTAAATTTAAAAAATTCGTGCAGAGTGTCCCGTCCGTAAAAAATTCGTGCAGAGTGTCCCGTCCGTTATGATGGAATTACTGTAATATTAGTATTGAGGTCCTAGTTGCCATCTGGGGAAATAGCTTCTGGTAAAACGGCAGCAAATTCGTCAAATGAAGACCGGAACACATGCATTTCTTTCTCACAAATTTAACGAAACAGTTATGCTTAAGAAGTAACAATAATTGATTCTTAATTTTCTTTGGCAGGTTGCCCAGCCCTTTAACAAGCACTTAGCAAGTCTTTCAGACAGATGAGAATCAGAGCTTTTTTTATCGAAATAAAAATTAAAAATCCTTCAGATAATTTGAAATTAAACGACCCTGCAAAAGCTAAAGGGGCGTTGCCAGTTATATATTTTTTTAAGTCTGTAAATTGACTTTAGAATTTTGCAATCCAGTTTCTATAACTTTTTATTGCTAACTTTTTATATTTCTTTCCTGGGATTTTACAGGAACATTAGGATACCATAAGCTTGAGACATTTTTGACAGAAATTGTAATAAATTTCAGGCCTCCAAGACCAAAAAAATGGACAAAATTATCCCGGAACCTCCAAAAATTCTAGGCGACAAAAATGATTCCTGCAAAATGTCAGACGACAGCCGCGGCTGTCAAAAAGGGTGTATGGATAATGTTTGCCGAAAACCACCTTGTTATGGTTAGTGCGATTTTTTTTTAGTTGGTAGGATTTTTCTATTTGTCCTGTATAAAAACTGCCCCGAACCACCGCTTCAGGGAAAATAGAATCACAACTGACCAATCTAAAAAATTATGGGTAACGATGCGATTGACAGCTTCATAACTAAAAAGGCATAACGGTTGGGGAAACGTCACTTTTTCTATGCTTTGACACAAGGGGGTTGACAACGGCTTTTCAAAATGGCGTATTTTATTGTTGTTTTTATGGCAATAATTTTCTTACATTTTCAACTGCATGCATGAGCATTAAACAACAAGTCCTGAAGATTCGTCCCAACTCATCAAAAGTCTTTTTGCTCTTATTTCTTTAATTTTTATCCGATTTTGATAAAACAAACACGGTTGTGTTTAAAATAAAGTACATACTGATACAAGCAAATACTTTTATCCGCCATTTTAAAATCCAAGATGACGGACTTATTTAAAGAAATTACTTTTTGGACGCTCGTTATTTCTGGTGATACGAAAATTTTTTTGAAACAAATACTTTACTGCCAAAAAGCATTCCTTTTGTTCCTTTTAACTAGTTATCAAACATTATTATCAGTTAAGGGAATTTTGAGTAATGCTTTCTTTTCCAAATGAGCTTTAAACACCAAGCCTTAACAAATCGTCCAAAGTTTTTTTGCTCTAGTTTCTTTGGTTTTTATCCAATTTTGATAAAACAACGACCATTGTGTTTGAAATACAGTACGTTCTTATAAAAGTACGTTCTTATAAAAGTACATACTTTTCCGCCGTAATTTCTTTAAGTAAGTCCGCCATCTTGGATTTTAAAATGGCGGATAAAAGTATTTGCTTGTATCAGAATTTACTTTATTTCAAACACAACCGTGTTTGTTTTATCAAAATCGGGTAAAAATTAAAGAAATAAGAGCAAAAAACGACTTTTGCTGAGTTTAGACGAATCGTCAGGACTTGTTTTTTATTGCTCATTTGGATAAAAGAGCATTACTCAAAATTACCTCAACCGATTTTAGAGGTTGATGGCTTGTTAAAAGCAACAAGATAAAGGCTAAAAAATTGCATAGAGTCCGTCATCTTGGAATTAAAAATGGTAAACACAAATTTTCACTTATTGTAAAGCTACATCTATTACAGATGAGAGAAATTTTGTTTAAATCGTTTGAGTACTGTAGAAGTAATAGGGAAAAACATTTTGCGCCACTTTTTATGGCCCAGCCGGCTGACTGCACCTCCAAACTGGATAGACAAGAAATTTCACCATTACTGAAAAATATTAATAAAAAATGACCCCCAAGGAACAATTCTTAGTTGCCTTAGTTGCCATAACTAAGAAATACACTAAAATTAACGTTGCACAAAGTACAAAAACGACGTCACACCGTGGTTATTAACTAGGGTAAATTTGGCAACCTTCTAACAACGTTTATTTTTACTATAATATTGTGGGGTTTTCAACGACCGCAACAAACAACGGATCAACGACACCAAAACGTTGATAATTAACTAGAGTTAATTAATTTACGTTCTTTCAACGTTTTTCTTTAAATAATAAATTTTTTTGATAGATTTTGATGATTTTTTAGTTAGTTTTAGTAATTTTTAAGTATTCTTTTAGACCGGCTGCAGTTTAAAATAGGTTTAAAGCACTTTTGGAATTTTCAGTATTTAAATAATAAAATAATTTAGCAAGAAAGTAAGAAGGATTGAAGACCGGCTTATTTTTTAAAGCTAAAATATCAATTTTTATAAATTAACTGTAGGTTATCTAGCTACGTATTTTAGAATTATTAATAAATGCTGTTTGGAAATTAGTCCATTTGTGGTTGCAGACATGGAAGTCTTGATTTCAAATCAATTATATTAATAAAAATATTATCCAGAGGGCACTTCAGTCGTAGTCGCTTCGGCGACGGTTTGGAAACGTTTCACGCGACTCTAGTCGCAGGCAACGTCAACACAACTTAAAAAATATCACCCAAATTGGTGCAAAAGCGAGTTGCTAGAACGTTTATATGCTGTTTTCACCCAACGTTAGGTCGCCTTTCGCAACGTTAAAACGTCGGGTTGTATATATTTTGAACTTCTTCCCGTAGATGACGGCACACACATTTCTCCGAAGGAAATGGAATGCGAGAAGAGTGAGAGGCCATCGTTAAGAGGCAACAGCAGATTTGGCGTAACGGAGAGCACCTCGGCTTACTGTAGAAGATCAAAAATTCAGCCTGACGAAGCTCCGACGGGTAAATGACAGTTTTTTTTTGAATTTTCCTTATTACAAATTGGATAATCATGGGATAGAGTGAAAATTCTCCGATAAAGTTTTAATTATGATTAACACTAATCGAAGCTTGAAATAAACCTCGACAAACAAAATTTCAATGTAAAACACCACATTCTAAACACCGATTATTAGTTATTATTGTTATACATTTGCAAAAATGCTAAAATGTTTTTTTAATCACGAGCATCTTTCTGAAAACTAGTTCTGTAACCAGTCAAGCTCTTCTTATAAAAATAGCCAATACCAGAGAGCATATAAATCTAAATAGAGAGGACACCTAATGGTAAATTAATACGAAAATTTTACTCATAAATTCAAAAAAAAAAAATTTCATCGAAACAAAATAATCAAGTAACTTTTCTTGGATTATTGATATCTAACCACTGTTCAAATCTTTCTAAGTAATTTTGAATCACCCTGTATAAAGTTTGTTAACGTGCTAAGTTATACTACTTTCTGTTTATTTTTGTTTTAATAAAGGTTAGTGTGATTTCTAATTCCTGAAATTATTTTTATCTAGTAGGGGAGGGGCCCGCTTTTCCAATGGTGCTAAGGGCTCGGCAGACCCAAGGAACCGGCGCTGTATGTGATAAACATTAGTGGAACTCGAACAAAATTTAACAACACTTTCTTAAGGAGGCTGTTTCAAACGTTTAGCTATTGTTAAGGCTATAGTTTCTCCCCAAATTTTAAGTAAAAAAAAGAACAACTGGCAACGCCTTTTTTTAATCTTTTGCCAGAGTGCACAGTGATCATTTTTAAATGCTTAACAAAAATATCTGAAGGATTTTTTCAAATTCTGAATTATTTTTTCTTCAAAATAAGCTCTGGTGCTGTCATCTATTCCAAAAGCCTCAAAATAATTGAGGTTTAGAACAAACCCGATTTACAAAAAAAATAGAGAAGTACTCACGATTTCCTCTGGATTAAATTTTTCCTTTTTATATTTCCCGATCAATCAATCACACTTCATTGAATTTGGGAGACACAAGTAGTTCAAGTGTTGGCCGATAGACCGCAAAATTTATACGATTCCATGGTAACTGCAGGTGTTTTTTCAACAAATTTTAAATCGGGCTGCAGTGGGACAGAAGAGTATTTTTACGTTTTCTGACAGAAAACAATTCGAGGTTATTTTTATCTTCCAAAAATGTCTGCTGTCGCCCGTTGAAAAAGGTCTAGCGCTGCACGGTCATTACCCCGGGTCTATCAAAGAACCAAGAGAACTTTACTGGCTCGCTGAGATTACTAGGAATTCGCATAGAAACATTCGGCGCCCATAACCCCACATAATTTTTTTTTATTTTGATTCAACCATTTTTTTTTTAATTTAAATTATTGCGGCATAGTTATGTGCAAGTGTACTAGTGAAATCTTGGAGTGCAAAGGATAGATTTTAGAACCTCAGTTTCAAAAACACATGGATACTCGAGTAGTAACAAAACAGGTCAGTAAAGCTCCATTTAGAGGTTGGAAACTCTTGCTAGTATATATAATAAAATACGATAATTTCGTCTAGCGCCAGTAGCCGATTTTTAAATCTGCATGCTTTTAAATTAACCTGTTGTCGGTATCAGCTAGCGGGAGTGTTTCCAATTCAATTATAAATGCACCTGTAAATGCAATTACACCCAGTTACTTTAATACGTAGTTGGGTAGCGTTTTTTTATCAGGTAATTCTGCAATAAATGGTTTTCTTTTATTTTAGTATTTTACTTGGTTTTTTTAGCGGCGCAGAACGCGAAAAGTCAAAATGAGTAACCTAACCCCAAATTTTTGACCCGGTGCTAAAAATTATCTGGTGTCCCACTGTCTATAAACATAAATAAAGTATCCGCGTTGCCATGGAAAACAAAATCAATAAAATTTTGCAAAAAAATCAGGTCGACATAGTTAAATTGATTTCCCGTACAGTGTTGCTAAAAACAATTCCCCAGATTGTAACTACGACCTTAAAGCAAAAAGCAACAATACCGAAAATTTTTGCTGGTCATTGTCGATCGTCAACTGTCATTTTTTTTACAGTCGAACACCCCCAGTGTTTGCAAAAACCTTGCAATGAATTCAGCAAAGCAAACTCCTGCGGTAGCGAAAAGAGAGGGGAGGCTGGGACTTGTTCCAAAAGAGCGGTCGACCGTGGTTTCGCAGGGATGAAGGAGGCTTGCCATTTAGGTACCCTATGTCGTTTCTAAGTAAGAAATTGTATTCCTCTTAAATATCTCAAAAATATATATTTTTCTCTAATTTATTCAAAATCAGAATGTCTTATATCCATCTGGTGCTCCGCAAACATCACTCGAAACATCACTA
This sequence comes from Oxystoma pomonae, assembly GCA_963921995.1. Taxonomy (NCBI): domain Eukaryota; kingdom Metazoa; phylum Arthropoda; class Insecta; order Coleoptera; family Brentidae; genus Oxystoma; species Oxystoma pomonae. Next base: position 68,509,045 of record OY998171.1, read on the forward strand.
CATTGAAACCATTACAAAATGCAAATGCAAAATACTAAAATGTATGCATAGGTTACCATATTTAGAACCTACTAATATTTAGATAACAGAATATCTGTATAAATTAAAATCATCTACCTTGATTCACTTAATAAATACTGAGAAGAAAAGTTTAAACATATATAAGACACATAATCATTTTACAAGACATAACAGCTTTCAAGCCATTAGGATTGAAAGTAATTTTGGAAAAAAATAGTAGTTTTCACAACTAGTGGCTAAAATAGTGCTTTTTTTACAAGCGTTGGTTTAAAAAACGAGCGCAGCAAGATATTTAAAAACGTGAGTAAAAAAAAGCACAGTTGAGCAACGAGTTGTGAACACTAATTTTTTTTTAATACCTTTATCAAAAAATCCAAGAAAAACAGGAAAATACTTTTAAAAATCTCGAACGAAGAGCACTTCTCGCAAAACACACCATCTTTACACTATAAATCAAGGCGGCTGGTAAATGAAATACCAATGGTTGCCATAGCGTTGAACCTTTTTACTCGGTGACGTTCATTGCTGCGACATTTTAATCTTTGACAGTTTGATATTTTTTTAAATGATTTTTTCGCAAATACTTGGTAAAAACTGGCGGAAATCACTTAATTTTTAGGCAAGAACAATTAGATGTTTTCAATATTACTATTTTTCGCTATTTCTCTTTAATTTTGGGTAAAAAACGGAGAAAAATCTTTTTTTGCACCCGTGATCAAAAAAAAAAAAAAAGTTTTTTTGCATCGGTAACCAAAAAAGCTTTAATTATCTGCAGACAGTTACTAAAATCATGTTTTTGATGAAGGTATATAAAAAAAAGTATTTTACACGATGGTATTTTCAAACAATCTTTCAAATGAATTAAAAAATATAAAAAATGATAGCTAATCGTGACAGTTCTTTGGACAGTTGAGTATCAGAAAACTCACGGCTCCCTTAATTTTTTACTTTTGAAAACAGGCAGTTGGCAAAAAAAATCTCGTCATCTTGCCAGCATTCTAACACAATTTACTAAATTGTCTAAGGTTACTAATAGTATAAGGGCACCCAAAAAAAAGCTGATATTTTTAGGATGGACTATATATTTCGACCATATTAAAGGACTGAGTCAGCAAGCTGGGTGTATTGGGACATTTGGAGCAAAGTTATCAAATCAATTGGTATACCCAAAATGATTTAAGAAAACTGAAAATTGGATTTTTGTGTAAAATTCAAGTATGACCTATCTTTTACGCAGCATTTCTATACCTAGCTTAGCGTTTTTGAGATGTAACATATTTTTTTATTTTTGAATTGAAAGGACATCTTACCTGGCATCTTACTCTACTTTAAGTTGCAATAAATAGGTATTAACTTTTAGTGTACAGGGTGTTCGTTTATAACCCTCCACTTAGGAACACTTTTTTGTTATTTGTCGCAAAAAAATAAATGAAAAAGTATATTTTGCTTATGATTGTTTTCCACAAACCAAAACTACACTTTTTTGCACTCGACGCGCGTTTCGCTAACAACGTTAGCATTATCAGGAGATGATAAACAATAAACTAAATTAACTTATGCTCTATCTTACATACTATCTTTTAGTGGGCGGAGATAGGTCTAATAATTTGTGATTGATCACGCTTTATAATCCTATCTTCCCTCAACTAAAGAATAAAGTGTACTAAACGGAATGGGTCCTCTATCTTTATTTATACTATTTCTGAATTTAATGATTTCCATACTTTCATATGCATTCAAAAGTCTTTGGTTTGGTACACTTTTTTAGAAGTTTTATGTTATCTAATGTGAATCTATGATTGTTTTCAAAAGCATGCTCGGCCACACTTGACTTTTCTGTCCTTCCGTATTTTAAGTGTGCTAAGTGTTCTTTGAATCATGTTTGAATAGAGCGTCTCGTTTGGCCAACATATTTTTTGTCACAATCCATGCAACTAATTTCGTAAATTCCACTTTTTTCTAGAACTGTAGTTTTATCCTTGGGATTTCCTAGTAAACTTCTTATTGTGTTTCCGGATTGATATAATAATTTAAGACCGGTGTTATTAAATACTTTTTGTAATCATTTCGTATAATTAGGATTATAAGGAATTGATACAAATTTTGAGTCGGAGGTATCTTTTTGCCTGAAAAAAGTGGAATTCCGAAAGGTTTTTTGAAAAGAATATCTATTTATCAGCTTATTTATTAAGCCTTCGTCGTAACCGTTTTCGCCAGCTATATTTCTAATCCTATTCTTTTCTGCTTCAAATCTTTCTTTGTTTAAGGTGAAATTTACTAGCCTATATGTTAAAAAGTGCAAACTTCCAAGCATATTCCTCCAATGTTATGTGTACGCCAGGTGACCCCATTCCTAACTGACTCTACAGTCCGTTTCTATGGCCGAAGTATAGGTCATCCTAAAAATATCCGCCTTTCCAAAACTCTTTTTTCTTTCGCGAGCTCTCGGACTATAATTTAATTTAATTTTTCAGATTTCACGACGCAAGATCCATGCCCAGACTGTGGAAACCAGTACGCTAAAAACGTAGAAGCCGCGAAGGATGCCTACTTGAAGTTGTCCCAAGCCGATCTGACCCGAGCCGAGCTGGATCAAGCCGAATCGGAGGCCGAAAAAGCGGATTTGGCACTGAAAATGAATCGGCGCGATCCCAACCGAAACGAAAATGACAGAAGGTTTAAATTTATCCATTCTAAAATTTTTGTTTAAATCTACTAATCTATCAAGCCATTAATTCTCCATGTAATTCGTCTGCCTTCAATTTTTTTTTATAAAGTTCATTTGAATAGTCTTATACATTTTAAAAACTATTTATAATTTCAAAAATGAAATAATTTATAAGGTGTTTAATTTTATATGCGAAAGTTGCTATCAAATTTTGACATTTGGAATGACATTTGACAACTACTAATGAAATATTCTTAAAGACCAATAAAAAGTTTCGTATTCACGATTTATTTCTATCTTTATTATTAACTTAGATATAAGAATGTCAAAATATAATGAATCACCACATACATTGTCCATCCAAGGTATCCTGATTAATATACTACGATAGCTCCATTTGAATACCTCCAGTTTTTTGCACATGGCACTAGTCAGTGTCAGTTGAATTCGGAGAGTGGTTTATTGGGCGTTTCTCTATAAGGTTTTACCATAATAAGGGAAAAAATAAAGTGTTATTGGAAGTCGCATTACTTTTCCTTATTCCTAACATAAAATTTCTAACCTTGTAGGGATTTTCCCTGATAAATTCTCGCAAAAGAATTATATCGTCAGTGTAGCTGAACCTCAACCTTGTAGGTTTCTCCAATTTATTCATTTTTTCACATCAATTTTAAAAATCCACAAGACTGTTTTTGTTTATTATAAAATAAAAATGCAAAGAATATTAAAAAGTCGTGTCGAAAAACCAACCAACCATCACTATTATCCGTGCTAATTGAGGTTATGTTTAAAGATAAGGGACGTATGGTGACTGTACCGAATTAAGGGAACACCGTATTTTATTACGGTTCCCTTAATAAAAACGCAGGTCACGCGCATGCTCAGATGTCAAATGTCAATTTTCCTTAATACGGGGACGCAAAAATGTACGTCCAATAAGTCCCTAATACGTGCTTTGGACAACTTAAAGTGTCAGTGTGACAAAATATTTTAGGTATTGTGACGAAGAAATCATTCAAATGCGCAAAGATGAACTGACCAAATTGGAAGGAAAGTGTCAAGAAAATAAGAAAAGCGAGCAACCTTTTGATTGCAATCGGCCAACAAAGTTTGAAGGGCCGACCAAAAGCAGTTGGAATCCGGTCACAATTGAAAGTAATTTCCATTTTTTTTATTATATTTTTACGAAAAGATAACCAATTATGAAATTAATGATTGCGAAATAAACACAACTTTTTAGTAATTTTATTTAACCTCAGGACAAGGCTGAATTTGGAAAATTCATTGTTTGCTATTTTGTTATATTTATATATTTTTCAGCCCGACTTTGCAGCTTATTTCGAAGACAAATCAAAATAAACTATTACAAATTATATCTGGTTATGGATATTTGTAAACAAAACTATTTTCCGTATTTAAATTTATTACATGCATAACTGACATAATAATTTTAAAATTACCTATTTAACAAAAAATTGAAATTATCTTTTCCCGGATTAAATCGGACCAAATTTGGCATTCCGTTTTCTTGTATACAGGGTGTTTCAAATTCGATGCTCACCATGGGGATCTCCTAAACGGTAGGAGATACGAAGAGGTTTAAATTAGGGAAAAGTTGCGCATTTTGATGCTTTGCTCAAAAATAAAAAAAAGTTTAGAAATTCCGGATAGTTCCGGAGATAGGCGGAAAAAACCGAAATCTTCAATTTTAGTTTTTATTTTTCTGCGCCCTTATTCTTAAAGCTGCCAAAAAACGCTTAAAACCTTCAACAGGCACTTTTTAAAGATCTTCCTAGTGAGAGGTCCGTTTTTGAGACTTGACATTTCAGTGTGACAGGAGCACTGTCAAGTTCATTTTTTCTTATGGACACGTCCTTTTTTTCTCCTGCCGTTTGGTTCATAAAGGATGACGGATAACATTTTGCAACCTTATTTTGAAAAGTCACCTGACATTTTGGGTTCATTGACCATCATCAACATAAATTTAATTTTTGCTTTTAACTTACTCAAGATATTTTGTTATAACTAAATAACTTTACCTAATATTTTTAAAATACATTTTTTTCTTTGTTTTTTAATCTTTGAATTTGGGCTGATGATGGTCAATTAACTCAAAACATCAGGTAGTTGTCAAAATGACGTTGTAAAATATCTGTCATCCTTTATGAAAAAAACGGCAGGAGAAAAAAGGCATGTGTCCATAAGAAAAAATGAACTTGACAGTGCCCCTGTCACTGAAATGTCAAATCTCGAAAATCGACATCCTATTAGGTAGATCATAAAAAAGTGCCTGTAGAAAGTTTTAAGCGTTTTTTGACAGCTTTAAGAATAAGGACGCAGAAAAATAAAAACTAAAAATTAAGATTTCGGTTTTTTTCGCCCATCTCCGGAACTACCCGGAATTTGTAAACTTTTTTTAAACCTTTTCGTATCTCTTACCGTTTAGGAGATCCCCTTGGTGAGTATCGAATATGGAACACCCTGTATGTAAATTTTAAGATAAATTTTTAAATTTCGTAATTACTGTTTTTTCTAGGCAGAAAAATGGAAGATTCCAAAACCCTCCAACCAAAATCGAAATCCAAGACCGGTCTAAACACCAAATCCGATCCCGTCTTGAAGACTTACGAAGCGAAAACCAAAGAAAAACGCATCAAAGCTTCAGTCACCACGGCACAAGGCAGCAAGACGATAATGGAAACTGTTTCGGATTTGTGCATGCTCATCATCAGGAAGGGCAATGGGGGCAAGAAGGCTGCGCCCATAGTCGTCACCCTGGTCAGGTCCGAACCGAATTTTTACGCTTTCGGGGCGCCCTGTAAGTCACTCAACCAGTAAAACTTTTTTTTCCAAAAAATACCCCTAATTCCTCCTCCCCTGCAAACTGACATGCGTGTAGAAAGCGTATTATCTCTGGCATGCTCAGCCTATTTTTATCGAACATAGCTAATAACACTCGCTGAATAATAGGCTTCAAACGGAAAAAAACCGCATCAAAATCGGTGCACTGGTTCGAAAGCTATGTACATGCACATAGACACATAGACTTCACCAATTTTTAAACCCCTCTGTCCACTTTTCTACGCCAATTCTTGTTCTATTTGCAAAAATAATTGTTTAATTTTTGTAGGCTCTGGAATTGGTTTGATGGGAAGCGGCGGCTCGGGAAATGGTAAAAGGGGAAAGGGACCCTACGATATCAAAAGGGCATCCCTATTTGGCTGGGGCAAAAATAAGAGCAAAACAAAAGACAAAAAGAAAGACAAATATCCGTGGACAGATAAGGACGTCTGTATGAGCAAAAAACCTACCATAAAGAAAACAAAAGATGAATGCAAATCCAAAGATGATAAAGAATATTTAAAGGACAAAAAAGATCCATATGTCTGCGTAAAAGATAAAAAGAGCAAAGGGGGTGCCGATGGCAAAAAAAAAGATGATTGCAAATCCAAAGATAAAGAAGATGTAAATGACAAAAAAGATCCATATGTCTGCGTAAAAGACAAAAAGGGGAGAGACAGTAATAAATCAGCTGACGGTAAAGGAAATGACAGTTGCAAACCCAAACAAGACGCTGAGGTTTGTAAAGATTTAGACAAAGCAATCGCTGGTAAAAGATCGGAAGATTGTAAGCAGAAACCTAAAGAAGATCCTTGTAAAAGCGAAAATCCTTTAGGTGACAAAGCCCAGAAAATAATTGAACGTAAAAAGCAGAGCTGCAAAGACGTTTATCCGCCTCCGAAGAAAGAGGATCCTTGCAAGAAGAAAGAGGATCCTTGCAAGAAGAAAGAGGATAAATGCAAGAAAAACGACGATAAAAAAGGAGACAAACACGAAGGTGTAGACGAATACGTAAAAAAACGACAAGATCCTTGCAAGCCGGAAGACCCTTGCAAAAAGACGGAAGACGATTTTTGCAAGAAAAAATGTGTCGATCCGAGTGCGGGCTTTTCTAAAAAAATCGAAGATCCAAAGTTAAAAACCTCTTATCAATTGGCTCGTGATAGAAGCTTTTGCTCTGACGCCAAAAAGAAAGATACTTGTGAAAAGAATAAAAAGAACGACTTTTGCGCAAAAGTAAACAACGACCGCGCAAAACAAGACAAATCTTGTACGCACTTTTCCGATATGGGCGTGTGTTTTCAAACTCCCGCGCAGATAACGGATAACGCCGTTATTCCGGCCTGCGAAAAAGTCGACCGGAGCTTTAAAACGCCTGCGCAGGTCGTTGACGAAGCGGCAAAATGTCAGATAATCAAAGCGGACAAGTCCAAGCTGAAGAATAGGTATCCTTGGAACGGTCCTTGCAAGGGACGTCTGCAGAAGAAGAGCTGTTTGATCAGCAAAGCTTCCGGTGAGCACCATCTCAATTTCTTTCGTTATTTTTCAAATAGTGAAGGGGCATGTGTAAGTTCGTGGGATTTTGAATGAAGGAGTTTTGTGATTATGTGGGATTGATAGCTCTTTAGTCACATAATCAAATGTTACCGGGTGTTTTGTTCGCATCCGTGTAAAAGGGGTTGACATGACGTTATCTTTTAAGCGGCCAAAAATCATAAACATACAACTTTTCATTTAACTCGACAACGAGGATTCCAAAAAATTTACTTTCAAGGTCATCCGACATGACCTTGAAAATCGCAAAAAACTAGATTTTTGCTATTTTTTCTACAAAAAATCTTAATAATTCGACGTTTTGTCAGACTAACTTCAAATGTGCCTGAAACTATCAGGCATATATGCCAAATCCGATCCTTGGAGTTTGATGCAGTTTGAAGCTTTATGATCGTGAAAAATACACCAGTAAAATTAACATATTGCAAAAATAACATACTATAGGGCGCTATTCATCAAATATTAAAGGAAAAAGAACCAAATTTGGTAAGAAACATAAGATGGTCAAGTCCAACAATATTGTTAAAAAAAATTGGTTCAGCTATGACGTGACCTATAACCACATTTTATTTTATCCAGCTTCGTAAAAAAGCAAAAATTACAAGGTGGCCATCAACTCTTGTTGACTTATCGCCGCTTACTATGAAAAAAAGGTCTAGTTGATGCCTGACCTTGATTGGCCTTGAAAATACCATGTACAAGTTTAAAACCAGCTTTTTGTTGTAATTTTTCCAATTTACCACCACGCAAAAACTTTAAGGGCCGGAAATGAAATTAACATCTTAGCCATAACTAAAAACTTCATTTTGAACCTCCCTACCATTTTTTTTTTGATCTGGCGTCCAAGATGTTTATACTATACCCTGGTAAAAATGACCTATATTCCTGTCGTTTTTATTAAGTTTAGGAACTTTCTACACGGATGCGAACAAAACACCCGGTGGCACATGAATGTGTGACTAAATAGCTGTAACCTCATCCTTGAATTTTATTATGAATGTTAATAAACAGGTATAGTCATGCCCTACTGGCATAATTACAAATTTTTATGCTTTTTTGACTGCCATTTTGGAAAATAGCATCTAAAACACCTGGTCCAGTATATCGTGGATATCTAACTTCTGCTAACTAAGCGGCGATAAATCAACAATAATTGATGGACACCTTTTCATTTTTGTTTTTTTACGAAAATGGATAAAATAAAATGTGGTTGTAGGTCGCTATTTTGATATATCAGCCGCCATATTGAAACACATCATAGCTGAACCAAATTTTTTTAATAATGTTACTGGACTCGACCTTAGTATCTTTCCTACCAAATTTGGTCCTCTTCGCTTTAATAGTTGATTAATGGCGCCCTTTAGTATGTTATTTCTGCAATATGTTAATTTTAGTGGGGTATTTTTCAGGGTCATAAATCTTCATACTGCATCAAACTCGAAAGATCGAATTTGGCCTGAAAAAACGTCGAATTATTAAGATTTTTTGAAGTGAAAATGGCAAAAATCTTGTTTTTTGCGATTTTCAAGGTCATTTAAGGTCGGATGACCTTAAAAGTTAATTTTTTGAAATCCTCGCCCTCGAATTATATGGTATCGAGTATAATCATGCCCCTGTTGCGAAAGTTGTATTTTTTATGATTTTTGCCCGCCATCGTAAAACATGACGTCATATCAACCCCTTCTACACGGATGCAACAAAACACCTGGTAACACTTGATTGTGTGACTAAAGAGCTATCAATCCCACATAGTTACAAAACTCCTTCATTCAAAATCCCACGGGATAGAAATTATCGACATATGCCCTACACTAAAAGTTACTATTGATACACATTTTGCAATCATTGGCTGTTCATTACTTTGAAAGTTTTTGTCCAATTTTAAAAATGTTTTCTTTAAAAAAGCGAAAAAAAAAACGATATAACAATTCGACTGTCTTTTTTAGAAGCGCCACCAGACGCGAAGACCTGCATAGAAGTCAATTCGTTCGAGTCGTCTAAAGAGCCTCGAACCAAAGTCTTGGAGTGCCCCAAAAAAACGCCGGAGTGCGGCGCTCGGCAACAAGACGCCAGCGCAAGCGGGTACTGCAAGCAGGACCCCGACGTGTGCCGCAAAACTAGAGAAGCCTTTAAGAAAAAGAAAGGAGAACAAAGCACGAAAGATTCAGTAAAAAAGTGTATGGAGCAAGCCATGCAAAAAAGCAAGAAGAATGATGGGTGTAAGGATGAGACGCAAGGTATAGTCCTGTTATTTATTACACTTTAAACTGACTGACCAACTAATAAGAGTGAACTAGAGTTTCGAACTTCCATTGTCTTTATTTTTCACTTTTGCACATCGTCTGGAATGATTATGTACACTTGATTTCAAAAAAAACGCATACATGCAGTCACAAAATTGACCTTTCTAAAAGTGTATAATATATACGGACTACCAGCTAAAATGCCTAACATTTCAAAAGTACGACATTTTGTCATATTGTTTAGAAAAGGTCTCTAAAACTGAAAATATTTTTTGACATAAATTAAAGGCAACCTTATTTTTATATTAAATTTTGCATAATACTAAAAAATCAGCAAACATAATGTTTTAGTAAAGTCTTTATTGAACAATATCAAATTATCACTCGAGTAACGGACGAAGGCTGTTCTATAAAGAAGGCGGTAACCCATTTTGGAGTTGATAAAATAACAATAATACGATAGAAACAATGCTGGATTGAAAACAATTCGACGAATAGGAAACTTAGATTAGGACAAAAACGATGGTAAACTTAATACTAATTATTTTAACTTAAAACAGAACTAACATAAATAATTTAGTATTTAATAGGATCACCATTTTTCTCTATTACAAGCTGCAAACGTCTGGGCAATGAAAAGGTTAAATTTTGAAAATACTGATGGTCTTCTGAGAGCTGTTCCAATGCGCGATAAATAGCATCGCTTAACTCTTCAGCATTTCGTGGTCTCCAATTCCTTTGGTATATTATTTTAACGATTCGACCCCATATATTTTCCATTAGTTTAAGGTCAGGGCTGTTGGTGGCCAAGGAAGTGTTTCTATATTATTATTCTGAACCCATTGGCGAACAACATTAGCCTGTGTACTGGACAGTTGTCCTGCTGATAAACGAAGTCATTATTTTTATGTAAAGCCTGTGCAGATGGCAGCATAACGTTTTCAAGGATTTCAATATATCAAACCCAAACCTCTAACACTAAACCAGCCCCACATGTTTACAGAAAAATGTCCAGCTTTTTTAATTTAGTTTGTATATTTGGGTTCAAATCTAGAATTTAGTGGACGATAAACTAAAATTCTCCGGCTGCTTGAAGATGATTGAAAAATTTTTTCGTCAGTGAAAACCACCCTCTCCCAGAAGTCATTATCACGAAGAACGTTGTTCAGTGCAAATATCACTCTGGCCTGTTGTTGCTCTTCTGTTAGAAAAGGCTTCTTTGCAGCAACTCGACAAGAGACTTCTGATTTCATTACTCTTCTATTTACTGTTGCTAAAGAACCCGGAAATAATGTTACATTAGCTGCTTCAACCGACGTTGAAAGAGGATTTTGTCTGAGATGGTCAATAAGTCTCTCATCTTGCACTTCAGAACTTACTTTTGGTCGTCCTGATCCATCTTCCCTATCCGTAGAATTATTTTCAATCCAGCGCTTTTTCCATCGCATTATACACTAATGGAAAGCTAAATTTTGTGGCATAGGAAAAAATGCATGTATGAGTTTTTTTTTTGAAATCAAGTGTACATACGTGCCAAAAATATAACCTAAAATGTCAAAAAGTCAGTGTTGCACATAGAAAAATATAAAAAATCGTATTTGCAGCTACCTTCCGCTGTACCAGTTTTATGTGGAGAGAAGTGTATCTGGAAACGTTGTGAAAAAGTAAAAAATAAAGACACTCCTGGCGAAAAAAAAGTAGGACACGGATGCTGCCAAATGAAAATTTACATTGTTAGTCATTTGTTAGTTATTATTATTAACCTCTCGTTATTTACCTTGATACATTTGACACTTGTGTTTGTCATAATAGTAAATAAATCAAAGGAGATTTTTTTAGAGTAATTTATTAAAAATTCCTTAAAATCCTATGTTAGGATCTAATAGAGTTGCAAAATTCAACTTATAACTTGAGTTACGAAAAATAACTGGTCTATAAGAAGAGTGGCGAACCATTTTGGAGTTAATAAAAATACATTACCACGCTGGGCAAAGCGCTGTAACAAAAACAATACCACAGAGAAAAAACAAGAATACAATAAACGGCGATAAAAAAACGGAACTTTTTGCAAATAAATAAAAACAATAATTTTAATACATAATGGGCTCGCCGTTGTTGTCTAAAACAAGCTGCAGACGAGTCGGCATTGAAAATCTTAAATTTTAAAAATATTGCTCTTCTTCTGAGATGATATCTACGGCTCTTTCATTGGCTTCATTCAACTCGTCTGAATTTCTGGGGAACCAATTTCGCTGATAAATTATCTTCACAATCCGTCCCCAAACATTTTCCATGGGATTTAAATACGGGCCGTTTGATGGCCAAGGTAGAGTTTCAATATTGTTCTCTCGAAAGCAAGTGTTCACTTCTATTCTCCAGCAAACACCCATACCTCTCGCACTAAACCATCCCCACATGTTGACGGAAAAATGTCTAGCTCTCTTAATGTTGTGTGTGTATTCTGGATCATACCTTGAATTTGGTGGACGATAAACCAAAATTCTCCGACTATCTGACGTTGACTGGAAAATTTTTTCGTCCGTAAAGATTGCTTTCTCCCAAAAATCATTCCCTTCTAAAAGATGATTGGCTGCAAAAATTACTCGAGCCTGTTTATGCTCTTCCGTTAAAAGAGGCTTTTTTGCTGCAACTTTATACGATATATTTGAATTTTGTATCCTACTACAAGCAGTTGGCCGGGACCCTGGAAACATGCATGCAGCAGCAGCATGGGAGCATTTGGTAAAAGGATTCTGCCTTAAATGATCAAGGAGTCGTCTGTCTTGCTCCATTGAACTAATTTTGTTTCGTCCTGATCCTTCCTTTCTCTTTGTGGTATTGTTTTCGGTCCAGCGCTTTTCGCCGATAAATTATCTTCACAATCCGTCCCCAAACATTTTCAATGGGATTTAAATACGGGCTGTTTGATGGCCAAGGTAGATTTTCAATATTGTTCTCTCGAAACCAAGTGTTCACTACATTCGGCGTGTGCACTGGGCAGTTATCTTGTTGGTAGATGAACTCATTATTTTCATGCAAGACCGAAACACATGGATACATAATATCACGAAGAATTTCGATGTATCGTTCATTGGTAAATCTACCTTCTATTCTCCAGCAAACACCCATACCTCTCGCACTAAACCATCCCCACATGTTGACGGAAAAATGTCCTGCTCTCTTGATGTTGTGTGTATATTCTGGATCATACCTTGAATTTGATGCACTAGAAACCAAAATTCTCCGACTATCTGACGATGACTGGAAAATTTTTTCGTCCGTAAAGACTACTTTCTCCCAAAAATCATTCCCTTCTAAAAGATGATTGGCTGCAAAAATTACTCGAGCCTGTTTATGCTCTTCCGTTAAAAGAGGAAAGCCGCAACTTTACACGATAGATTTGAATTTTGTATCCTACTACAAGCAGTTCGCCGGGACCCTGGAAACATGCTTGCAGCAGCAGCATGGGAGCATTTGGTAAAAGGATTCTGCCTTAAATGATCAAGGAGTCGTCTGTCTTGCTCCATTGAACTAATTTTGTTTCGTCCTGATCCTTCCTTTCTCTTTGTGGTATTGTTTTCGGTCTAGCCCTTGGTCCAGCGTAGTACTGTATTTTTATTAGCTCAAAAATGGTTCGCCGCTCTTCTTATAGACCAGTTATCTTCCGTAACTTGAGTTATAATTTGAATTTTGGTAAATTCTGAAACTTGAGGCATTTTTTATTTATTTTGAAGTATACTGCAAGAAAGCGTCAGATAATTGTCAGATATTTCAAAATGTTGACGAATGGTGACATACTAAAAAAAGCAAATATATATTTTACATGTCCTACTTTTTTTTCGCCAGATCTGTACGTTCGAAACTCTAGTTCACTCTCAAGTTCAACATTAATGGACACTATTGACTCGGTTTTGGTATTCTTAAATGTCAAAAGGATGAATGTTTATTTTAGGTTCACTCCCAAAGAAAGCTTCTACTGATCCAAAAAAACCGCCAATGGTTTGTTGTTCAGTATCCAAAGAAGCTGACAAGGGTAGGTATTTTGTCTCTCAAGAACACTAATAGATTTTTTTAGGTGGTTTGTAGACATTATCTTTGCAAGTTTCAAAGCTCTAAGTTTGTACCAAACCCTCGCCATTTTTTCCGTCCTCAATACAAACAGTCCTGACCCTCAAAATAGTGGGAGCTCAACTCACCACCCTAAATGTCCGAAATTAAATCCCCCTAGGGTAAGGAGGGGTCACATCACGCCAAGTTTAATATATAATTTGTTTTTCAAGTTAAACACCTTCAGATCGGTGTTTATATTGTAATATTACTGATAATTTTTTTTTCAGGTAAAGTTGACTGCACGGAAGTATTTTCAAAAGGTAACGCCCAAAAACGGTATCCATGGAATGTAAGTGCCGAAAAAGTGTTGAAAAGACATATAACAACTGTTTTCATTTTCAGATGATGAAATAATAGAGAAAAGACTGCCAACTCAAAACGAAAATGCTGAAAATATAAGTAAAACTCCTTTACCCCTCGTCCAACATCTTAATAAATCCAACGAAAGTGGTTTTAAAACCGATATTCAGAATAAAGAGAACGAAACATCTGAAGATCAAGATTTGGACGAAATTCTCATTATTAATTATAAACCAGCACCAACTCAGTTGAATAAACGTCCACTTTCTGTTGAAGAAAAACCCAAAGAATCACCCGTTATAAACCTAAAGAAAAATTCAATTAATATCGATAACAATGCTGATGAAAGCAAAGAAGTCCATCAACATGCATCGATAGAAGAAGAATTAGAAAAAAGTTTACATTCTCATAGCCAAAATTCAATTAAACCTGAAAAAATTAAACTTAAAAAGGACGTTGAAGAAAAAAGTAATCTTAAAACACACGACAATCAAAAAATATCAAAAAACCAATCTGATCTCCAAAACATAAACGATTATAAAAAAATGACTGCTAAAGATCAAGATACCTACGAAAAAGCAAAAGAGGTGCAAAAACAAAGAAAAGAACGCGTAGAACAACTGTTTAGCCGTTTAGAGCTTACTAGTGCTGAGCTTGATCGCAAAATTCGGTTGGACAAAGAAAAATACAGCATTTTACCCAGGAAACCTCAGTTCAAAGCTTCTGACATACTCGCACAAAAAACATCACCTTTGGATGTTAGAAATGACGAAAATTTCGATCAGACGGCTCTGGAGTTTTATACAAAATATTTAAAAATGCTTGATACTTCGAAAAATCCCGCACAGGTTCCTGTTCAATCAAAAACTAATGCAGTAGATATTGTTTCGCAAAACTTAAATAAGAAATCATGTGTAAAAATCGAGAATCAAGATGAAAAGTTTGACAACGAGGCTATTGAGTGTTATTTAGAATATTTTAAAATGCTGAGTGAAAGTAAAAACGCAGATAGATTACCGACACAATCGCAAACTACTGTTTCCGAAGTAGTTTTTGAAAATACAAAACAAAATCCTTTAAATATTGTTGAATCCGACCTTAAAATTGACCACTCTACCATGGTATTTTATGCGGAATATTATAAAATGCTAAACAATCACAAAAATGTCCATCAGCTACCTGCTGAACCAAACCATTCTGCTTCAGACATTTTGACACAAGTTTTTAAAGAAAAATCCATGATGCTCCCTTCTGAAGAACAAGATACAATATCTCTATCCCAAGAATTAACTCAGGACTTGGAAGAAACTAATGAAAATCAGAGTGTAGTAGAAAATAAATTCAGTTTACACGAACAAGTACTAAATATCAGATACCAAGGTATAAAAGATGAAAACCCTGTTTCAATCAAGAACACAAATCTTTTTTTTAAAGGGCAATATGAAGTGATTAATTTTCATGACATGAATTCAGAACTGTGTGAAAATAAACAAGAAGACAGTGAAAAAGAATATGAAGTAATTCATTTTGTCAAAGATGACTTAAGCTCAAATCTGGTCGGTGAAGAAGTATATACGCTAAAAGTTTCAGCTCAAGATGATTCAAATTTAATAGATCCGACATTAAAAGACGATCAGTTTGAAATGTTTAACAAAAAAGACTCGAATTTACCCAAAAAACAAAATGAATATGCGTTTTATAAATCTGAAAGATTCGAGAAAAATGTTGAGGTTCTTAAAGAAACCCCATTTGATGCAGAAATTAGAGCAGATAATTTTAGAGCTGGTTCCAAGGTTTTTAAAAAGGAAGGCAGTATTGTTAAGGAACCTCTTGAAGAAAAAACCTTTAAGGAAATGTTGTTTAGACCCAGCGAAGAAATTAACCTGCAAAAAGAACATAAATTCGTAGGAGAAGTGTTTGAAAGTTTTCCTTACATAAAGCCTAGTGGGATTGAGGTTATTATGTCAGAGGTTTATAAAAAACCACCCTTTGAAGTGAATCCCAATGATAATAATAACGTTTTAGAGGAATACATAGAATCTACATCTTTTATGGATAATATGTTACCGAAATCCATACATGAAGTTATTTACCCAGTTCATAAAAATTCCCAAGATTTAGAAGGTATGAACGTTAGCAAAATCGATATGACGAAAGACATTCTTAAAGCCTATAAAAAATCTCAATCATTCTCATACGATGTGTCCGAAAACCTTACAGAAATGAGTGAAATTCAGCAAAGTTTAAACGAGTTTTTGTCTAAAACCTACAAAGCACAAGAAACAGATCCCGCGATAAAAGAAATGACTAAAAATTTTATGTTAAGTAAAGAAACCTCAAATTTAGAAAGAAAAGCATTCGAAGAGATATCTCAGATCTTTCAAATTCAAAAAACTTTAAGTCAGTTTTTAAACGATTCTTTTAAAAAGAGTGAAATGAAAGACGACCCGTCTAAAAAGGACAAAGAAAACTCATGTTACAAAAAAGACCCTTATGTATGTGTAACTGGGGAAAAAGGTTCAAAAAACGGCCAACAAATTGAAGCTTCTACCAAAAAACAACCAGATTCCTGTGATAAAGATGGAAAAGATAGAAAGAAAGAACCATGTGTTCCTTGCAAGCATGAAAATTATAGTGATCGCTACAAAAAGAAAGACGACTGTGGAAAATCTCAAAAGAAAAAGGATCCATGTAAGAAAAAATGCGACCAAATGCAATCACAAAAGTCGATAAGTCTTGCAAGTTTTAAAACTGGATTTAGATCTCCAAAAGATGGAAAGAAAGAACCATGTGATCTCTGCAAGCATGAAAATTATAGTGATCGCGACCAAATGCAATCACGAAAGTCAGTAAGTCTTACAAGTTTTAAAACTGGATTTAGATCTCCAAAAGAGAATTTTAAGCAAAGGTCCCAGAGTTGTGATGACGTGCCTAAGAAATTCGCAGCTAAGAAAAGAAAAGAAACTGCTGGAAAAACTGGGGAGAGCGAGAGAGTTAATAAGGAGTTTAGCTTAGAAGAAAAATGTACGAAAGTCGAAGAATTTATTAAATCCCGAGCAAGAAAACACCGACCTGAGCCGAAAACTGAATTTAAAACTCCAGCTCAAATTGTAGACTCATCCACTGTTAAAAAGTTTGAATTACCCAAAGAGTTGTGCTATAAAGCACCGCCAAAAATTACCAAAAGCTTCTGTACCCTGAAGGAAAAAGCTGAAAAGGCTAAAATAGCCACCCTTCAAGCGGCTAAAGCTGATCCTTGCAAGAAAGACCAAAGTATTCAGAAAATATGTCTCGACGGTATCAAGAGGAAACCGGGTGAAAATAAAAAGCCATCTGGGGAGGAGTACGACCTTGCGAAAGCAATCGAAGATAGTTTTAAGCGAAAATCAAACATTAAAAACGTTATGAAAAATTACGTTTGTGAACAAAGGCCAAACCGTGCTTCGTCAGAAACGAAAATTCAATCTGCCACGGCTGTCGAGAAAGAAATATCAAATCAAAATTTAATTGATCAAACCTTAGCTTTGCTCAAACAAAATCTGATAAAAATAAAGCAAAGAAATACTGAGGATTGTAATAAAAGGCTGGCTCAAAGGAAGAGTGCTCGAACAATTAAAAACGCGGCTGAAGATGCTAATAGTGTTCAAAAATCCAGTCATTCTGAAGCTAAATCAACCAAAACTAAACCTGTTGCTAATGTTCCACCGCAAGAAAAGTCGGCAGAAAAGAGAACTGTAGAGAAAGGTGAATCTGCCAAGGAGAAGTCAGGGGATTACCCCAAAAAGGTTGGTGGAAAATCCGAAAAGTCAGGTACTTTTAAACTGTTTGATTCGAAATCCGGATATGGCAAACCGTCATCAGCAAACAAGGCATCAAAAAGTAATGATAAACCTTTTGAAGAGAAGAGGGCATCTCTGAAAAGTGAGGAAAAGCCAGTAGATGATAAAAAAAGTAAAGACACACTTGCAGTTAACCAGAATATATCTTCCAAATCTTCGAAAACAATAAAAAATGCTTTAAAAAAAGAAAAAGAGCAACCCACAGGTCATCGAAATCCTAATCCTTTTAAGGTTGAAAAAAAAGTTGAAGGAGGTGACCACAGAATAAAAAAAGACAGACAGGTCGTTGAGCAAAAATCTAGCACAAGCAAAACAGCTGAAGTCAAGTTTGACTCTAAAACTGTTCCTAAATATGATGTCAATCAAAAGAAGGATGAATTTGAAATTTACCAGAAAAAGTGTGGATCAACAAAAATTATAAGTACAGTGGCTAGCCCGTTTTTAAAATTAGATGACTCGAGTCCAGATCAGGCTGGAGGGCACTCGGAGATCGAAGAAGCGTTAAAAAAGATCAACGAATGCATGAAGAATAGGAAAAGTAAAGAATCTGATGTGTGGCCTAAAAAAATTGTTGATAAAAATAAAGAAAAATCCACATCGAATAGTTCCCACAAAAAGTGTGGGTCAACAGAAATTATAAGTACAGTGGCTAATCCTTTTTTTAAATTAAATGACTCAAGTCCAGATCAGACTGGAGGGCACTCGGATATCGAAGAAGAATTAAAAAAGATCAATGAATGCATGAAGAATAGGAAAACTAAAGAATCTGATGTGTGGCCTAAAAAAATTGTTGATAAAAACAAAGAAAAATCCACATCGAATAGTTCCCACAAAAAGTGTGGGTCAACAGAAATTATAAGTACAGTGGCTAATCCTTTTTTTAAATTAAATGACTCAAGTCCAGATCAGACTGGAGGGCACTCGGATATCGAAGAAGCATTAAAAAAGATCAATGAATGCATGAAGAATAGGAAAAGTAAAGAATCTGATGTGTGGCCTAAAAAAATTGTTGATAAAAACAAAGAAAAATCCACATCGAATAGTTCCCAAAAAAAGTGTGGGTCAACAGAAATTATAAGTACAGTAACTAACCCTTTTTTAAAATTAGATGACTTAAGTCCAGATCAGTCTGGAGGGCACTCGGAGATCGAAGAAGCGTTAAAAAAGATTAACGAATGCATGAAGAATAGGAAAAGTAAAGAATCTGATGTGTGGCCTAAAAAAATTGTTGATAAAAACAAAGAAAAATCTCCAAGGAACGGTGAGCCTAAAAAATGTCATTCTTCCAAAAATAATTTTGTTGTTATGGATCAAGAACTTAAGAGAATCAATCAAATAATGAGAAAAAGGTTTTTGCCAGAAAATAAAGTGCCTGGAAGTGAGAATCGGCAGCATTTTGAAAACGATTTGTTTGAACAGGATCTTATGAAAGTTAACAAGTTGATGCAACTTAAGTGCAGACGGGATGTTGATTTTTGGTACAGACATAATGTTGCTAGGAAAGGAAAAGAGAGAAGAGCGGGTTTTACCCAATTACGACAAAAATTTTACGATGTAAGCGAAAGAGTATCAGACAAAGAAATTGAGTTGCGCGAGCTGAAACAAATTAACAAAAAGGAAGAAAAACCATGTTATTTGGAAACGAAACCAAAAAAATCAACAACAATCTTATCTTTATGTGACAAAATTAAAAATAAAGAAATCTCTAAAAAACACAGCATCAAAGGCAAATCAAAAATAAGTTGCCTGGCCCGTCCCTATGGTACAGAATTGTTATTATCTAAAAAATCAAACCATAGGCCTCTACATGGCGTCCGACACAAGTCGACAGCATCCGATGACGGGTGTTCATTAAAGTACAAGGTGGGCAACGCAAACGAACTTTTTAAATGTCTAAAAAATCAGGCGAAAAATAAACCAAAAGAAGAAATTTGTAACTTACAGAAAAAATCGGTCCAAGAAGATTTAAAGCTACAAAAAAAAGAAAATGAAAGTGTTTGTCCTAAACCGAAACAAGCGCCCAAGAAAAGTTGTGTTAAACCCAAACAAGAACCCAAGAAAAGTTGTGGAAAAAAGAAAGCAGATAAAAGCCAGTATCCTAGCCACGAAGAGAAGAAAAGGGATATATGCAAACATGCATCTGAAAAACGTTCACGTGAAAAGCAAAAAGTTGGTGAACCATTTCCCACCCATATTGAGAGAGAATCTATTTGTAAATTCAACGGAATCAAGAATGAACCATGTCATAAAGAAATTAAGAAAAGTCCTTCTAAAGATATTAGTAAAGAAAATAAAAAAATAAATCATACTTGTCAAGAAACTTCAGAAAATAAACCTTCAGATGTGTACTTGAGCGGTAAAAAGGAAGCGGCTTTTTATAAAGACAACGCCAGTGCAAAATCGACAACTTGTTTGGACGGTAAAAATAGGGTGGATTTTTGTAAGGCTCAAGAAGTTTCTTGCGACCCGAAGAAAGCAGTTCTGATTAGAGCTCAAGTTTTAATCGACCCGGAGAAATTTAAAACAGAAGTTGAGAAAGTGAACTGTCAAATGAAGAACAATAGGAAGGACAGTTTAAGCTTGGTAAAAGGTATTAAGTTTGGAAATAGTCTTGTTAAACCCGTTTTTTATTATAGCCGCATAGAAAGAGTGATTTCGTTGACCCCTTTGTTTCTGATATAAGGTCTTGGCTTTACTTTTAGCTACACCTCCCTTCTCTGGCATCAGCCTTCTGCTAGTATGACTGTACTAAAACTTACTTTTAAAAAACAGTAATTAAAAGATTATCAAAAAAGTGTTCTTTATTAGTAGATTTTTTTCACAAAAACAAAGTTATGAATGTTTGTCACAAACCAAAACTACACTTTTTTGCACTCGACGTGCGTTTCGCTAACAACGTTAGCATCATCAGGAGACGATAAACAATAAACTAAATTAACCTACGATCTATCTTATATACTATCTTTTAGTGGGCGGAGATAAGACTAAGAATTTGTGATTGATCACGCTTTATAATCCTATCTCCCCTCAACTAAAGAATAAAGTGTACTAAACGGGATGAGTCCTCTATCTTTATTTAAACTATTTCTGGATTTAATGATTTCCATACTTTCATATGCATGCAAAAATCTTTTGTTTGGTACACTTTTTAGAAGTTTTAGGTTACCATGCATATGAAAGTATGGAAATCATTAAATCCAGAAATAGTTTAAATAAAGATAGAGGACCCATCCCGTTTAGTACACTTTACTCTTTAGTTGAGGGGAGATAGGATTATAAAGCGTGATCAATCACAAATTATTAGTCTTATCTCCGCCCACTAAAAGATAGTATATAAGATAGAGCGTAGGTTAATTTAGTTTATTTTTTATCGTCTCCTGATGATGCTAACGTTGTTAGCGAAACGCGCGTCGAGTGCAAAAAAGTGTAGTTTTGGTTTGTGGAAATCAATCATAACTTTGTTTTAGTGCAACCAAAGGTTCCAAATTCCCAACATAGTAGATTTTTTAATTTAATTTAGAAAATGATCGTTTAAAACGGCTAATTTGATGGACAATATTTGAGGTCTTATACTGGGTGTTATAAAATTCAGTATAGAGATTTTAGACGAATTTTTGAAATCAAAATAAGTCTTCCTATAAACATCCGTTTGCAAAAACCAAATAAGCAGCGTTTTTTATTTCATCGTGTCTTTTTTTTTCTATCAGTGACCTTAGCTCAGGAAATGATATCGAAGTGGAGTCAAATAAACATCAGAATTGGCTGAACTGTGAATGGGAGGTACAATTTTTAAAAACTAAGACACACTCTGGAGCATTTTTTTTGATTTTAACTTATTCGGCAAAAAATCAAAAGTGCTCTGAACTGTGTCTTAGTTTTTACAAAATGTGCCTCCATTCAAATTTCAGGCAATTCTGATGTTCATGTGACTTCAGGGGCTCGATTCTGGGCGTAAGAGAACGATCATACCCTGAGAAATGATCAATCCCACAAAAGTCATTCGAGCAACGCATGGTGGTCGATTTTCCGGAAAAGCGGACATAAATGGAAAAATTAAAAAAATCAAAATGTACCTAAATTTTCCCCTATATGGTTGTCAAGATACTAGGCGAATAGTTGGCCAAAGAATAAACTATGCTTTTTACGAGTTTGTCAGTATTCAACATCAAATTTCAAATAGAAGACCCAGACTATGACATTATTCAACTGTTAATATCTCGAAAACAGTTGAAGGTCGACATAGAGTACTTTATATAAAAATGCTTAGAATTTCAAAACAGAATGCAAAAATGCAATAATATGCTGGGTGTTTCATTTTAAAGTTTCGGTTGGCATTCTTTTTAATATACCCTATACACATAAAAATATTCTAGTATAATGTAACATTTATACATTGTGTCAATTACTTTAAAGTAAATTTGATTGTTCTAAACTAACATTTTTAGTTTAACTGTAACAAAAATTATTACGTGACTGGAGACTTTTAAATAGTCACGTGACCATCAGTGCTATATTCAAACTGTATTTGACATCCCCCGTCTTTCAATCTACATGTCCTTCATAGATACCCCCTCACACCACCATCACAAATTTAGCTAATTAATAAATAGGTATATATCTTTTACCTCTTAAAAATGTCTTAAGATAAATGTGAAAATTCGCACGATTATCCTGTGTATCAGATAAATGAGAATAAATTTTTCCTTTTAATAAAACTAAATATTTTGTACGATTAAATTACAATGTGGAAGTTTTTTTTAATATCCGAGTTTTTACAAAAATCGATCACTGTGCGAGTCCACTCTAAAAGACGGTCAAGTTTGCCGTGGCATGCGCATTAGCGAGTTCGGTCACGTGATGGTTTCGTCCAATAGCGTGCTCTGAAACAATACGAGTGACGTTTTTCACACGAGCTTTCCTACAATTCCCAACTACTGAGTCTAGTCTAGAGAACGCTCAAAAATTGTTGTTCGAGGCAGCTCTGCGCGTGCCCATAATAGTTTGGTGATTATTCGATCGTCTCGTCACTGCTTTTAAGCGCGTTTATTGGTTGAAACTACTTTTCTTCTCTCAGGCGAACGATCACTTCCTATGACTTCCAGAATCGGTACCCAGAAGGTATGGATATCACATGACCCGTTTTTAACGTCTCTTCGACATTCCTGAGCTAGAGCTAGAAAAAAAAAGAATCTCTACTCTTAACACTCTTAGTTCCTTTCAGAAACTGATCAAAATGCGAAAATCGAATGTCCAGAAAAATGCCAAAACAAAACCGGTTACCAGTTAGGCCCTCATGCTAGTAAGGATCCAGATTTTTGCGGCTGTCCCAACTCAAACTGCGACTGTTTTGCCAGCGAACTGCTGCCTCCGACGACTAATAAGGTTGAAAAAGGTATGTCATTGGTGACCCGGACCTTTTATGAACTAGACATACGCGGATGGAAATATCAGACCTTGTTTATCCATATATTCAAATATTTTTATATGAGTTATCACTACGTGATCTTGAATCTTCTGTAGACAGACACAATAAATGCGAAAAGGAGTTTCCGAGGCATTGACATATGCCTGTTTGTTTTTAGGAAAAGATTTGGGGATTCAAAAGAGCTGCATGAAAAAGGCAAAATCGCCCAAAGAATTGGAAATGGAAAAACTAAAAGAGCGGCGGAGAAGACTGGAGGAAAAAGATCAGGGGCTGTTACGACAGTCGTCCTTGATGGCCAAGAAATTGGCCGAAAATAAAGACGAGATTGAAGGTTTAAAACTTTATTAGAATTAATGATTTTTTTATCATCAACATGTTAAAACAAACCACGATCCCTAGAATTCTAGAGACCGTAAAAACCAGAGGTCCTGTATACGATTTTTGACAGTTATTGTTTTACCAGAGGTGAGCAACTGGATTTGACAGTTGCCAGGGAAATGTTTGAAATTATGCGTGAAACTTTCTCACTGTCAGATTTTTCATTAAGAAACGTCTGATTTAAAAATGGAATTTTGCTGTATGAAAAACTGTAAAAATACGTGCCTTGACGAATTTGTATTGTTCCATTGTCCAACGGAGGAAGAAACTCAGAAAAAGTGAAAAGAACATATGCATTTACCAAGCTGCATATAGCTTTTGATACAGCAAAATTCCATTTTTAAACCTGACGTTTCTTAATCAAAAATCTGACAGTGACAAAGTCTCACACAATTTCAAACATTTCCCTAGCAACTGTCAAACTCAGTTGCTCATCTCTGGTAAAACAAGAACTGTCAAAAATCGTATTTGCGAGGTAAGTGAGCTACAAGCAATAGTTGGTACATTTTTAATATCTACCGTACGAATTCACTGTTTCTTTTTGTTTTGTTTTGTCAAAGCTTGACATATTTTACTGACCAAAAAAAATCAATCTTTCAAAAACTGTCTGGGGAAATTATAAAAAGAGACAACAAGACATTAGTCCATTTTATAAAATCCGTTTTACATGCAAATATGTCATACTTGGTGACAGCTGTCAAATAAAAAAAAATGGGCAAACGATAAACACTAACAAAGTTTTGACGAAGTACAAGATACATTAACAAGCGCAAAAAATTAATTAAGGTGGATTCTAACAGCACTTAACGTAATTTAATTTAGCGTAAGCGTTGCTCTTATGAGATTTAATGATCGCGTTCATATAGGCGTAATTTAACGTAATTTAGCGCAATTTAACTTAAGAGATGACCAACTTTTACCTTTTCTTAAATTTCCTTTAGTGAAATCAAAATTGCGCATGCCCAAACAAAGATGGATGCCGATTTTTCACAACATGTAAACAAATACAAGAACCGGAAGAATTTGATTGACCAGCTAACAAAATTTTTGAAAAAAAAACAGCAAAAATTGGCATCTACTTAAGGAAGCTGTATGAGCACCCTAAATTTTCCTTAAGTTAGGTTAAATTATGTTACGCTAAATTAAATTATGTTAGGTACTGTTAGAATCCACCTTTACTTATAAAATTATGTAGATTTCGTTCAAAGTTTGAGTTTGTTTTGTAAATCACTCAGTACATGCAGGGTGGCTTTTAATATTAACAATTTTTAAATGCAAATATCTCTGAAACGAAAGAGTATACAAAAATATTTTTTACTAATTCTTGTCCAGAACAACAAACTCTAGCCACAGTTAAAGTCTTTCTGGGGAATTTTGAATCACCCTGTATAATATGTTAAGTTTATCTTTGATGGTTCTCAAGTAAAATTATAAATTATTGGCATAAGTGTGCTAGAAAAGGAAAATAATTCAGGTTGATCTTTGTTCAACGCCGTTGAAGTAATATATATTTTTGGAATCAGAAAGAAGATATTTATCTAAACTTTAAAAAATATACAGGGTGTTACATTAAAAAAAGGACCTCATGGTCACCCTGCATATATCGGGTAATTTACAAAAAAACTACATAATTTAACGTTTATAAAAAACTAACCTGTACATTTTTTTTGTTTTCAGTTATTTCTGGAAAGGAGGAAAAGAAGCCTCAATTTGGAGAAAAATTGGTCTGTCAAGTAATGCATATGGGTAAGCAAAAAGTTTTAAATTGTTAATATTTATGCCTTGCGGAAAAGTGGAGAGCAAGGCGACCCATAAAAATCTTTTTTTATACCTTCACATCAAAAACATGATTTTAGTAACTGTCTGCAGATAACTAAAGCGTGGCTTTTTTGGTTTATTCCGCCACTTTTCACCAAGAATTTAAAAACATCGTCAAAATATCAAACTGTCAAAGATTAAAATGTCGCAACAATGAACGTCGCCGAGTAAAAGGGCACATCGCTATGGAAACCATTGTTATTTCATTTACCAGCCGCCTTGATTTATATTGTAAAGATGGTGTGTTGCGAGAAGTGCTCTTCGTTCGAAATTTTTAGAACTATTTTTAGAGGTATTAAAAAAATAGTGTTAACAACTCGCGGCTAAACTGTGTTTTTCTTACTCGAGTTTTTAGATAACTCGCTGCGCTGATTAATTAAACCAACGCTTGTAAAAAAAGGACTATTTTAGCCACTAGTTGTGAAAACTACTATTTTGTAAGGTTTGTACAAAGCTGAAAAACGAAAAAACGAAAAAAAAAATTTATGCCATACAAAAAAATAAATAGAAAAATCTGGAACGCCATCTAAAAAAAATGGAAAAAGTTGATTTTATTTAAATAAAATAATCAGTAAATAAAAAAAATGACAGAATAAATTTTGTGGTCGGTTCTTTTGTTATAAAAATACTGGATTTTTTCACAAATGATCAGGAAAAACCGGAAAAAGTCAGGGAATTCAAAGAAGCTTATTTGTCAGGAGTAATTTGCTAATATTTCTTAAAATTTAGTTTCTTAATTAAATTTTTTTTTCGGTTTTTCGTTTTTCAGCTCCGTACAAACCTTACAAAATAGTAGTTTTCACAACTAGTGGCTAAAATAGTGCTTTTTTGTATCTGTTTATAAATAAATAAATGGGGATGGTTATAGGGGCTTTTAAGACATTTTTTATTTTATTTGTTTTAATTCAGGCGCAGGAGAAAAACTAGTCTGTACCCCGGACGATTCATCCGAGCCCAAATCCTATTTGAATTGCACGAATTTATGTCAAAATAACGATTCTAACACGTCAGTTTATGAAGACGCAGACGAGGGTGTCATAAAGGTGCTGGACTGCACCATTGAAAAGGACGAATTTGGCAACGAGATACTTTTGTGCAGGGCCCTTAGGGTCCCCGAAGGTACGAAAACGACACGTCAAATGACATTAGACAATAGACACTACAGTGGGATTTACTGAGATCTAAAATAGAACCTCCACAGGTCTAAATATTTACATTAGTGAGGGGTACTAAATTTTAAAACCAGTTTTCAAAAAACACTTACCCTTACAAAAAGAAAATTATGATTGTTTTCCACAAACCAAAACTACACTTTTTTGCACTCGACGCGCGTTTCGCTAACAATATTAGCATCATCAGGAGACGATAAACAATGTTTATCGTCTCCTGATGACATTGTTAGCGAAACGCGCGTCGAGTGCAAAAAAGTGTAGTTTTGGTTTGTGGAAAACAATCATAATTTTCTTTTAGTGCAACCAAAGGTTCCAAATTCCCAACATACTTACCCTTACAGAAAAGACAATTCTATTGCTATTGCAAAATACCACTGAAAAACTGCTTTAGGGTCCCCGAAGGTACGAAAACGACACGTCAAATGATATTAGACAATAGACACTACAGTGGGATTTACTGAGATCTAAAATAGAACCCCCACAGGTCTAACTATTTACATTAGTGAGGGGTACTAAACTTTAAAACCAGTTTTCACAAAACACTTACCCTTACAGAAAAGACACAAAGTTATTCATTATTTTCTATTGCTATTGCAAAATACCACTGAAAAACTGCTTTATAAAATAGAACCCCCACAGGTTTAAATATTTACATTAGTGACGGGTACTAAACTTTAAAACCAGTTTTCAAAAAACACTTACCCTTACAGAAAAGACACAAAGTTATTCATTATTTTCTATTGCTATTGCAAAATACTACTGAAAAACTGCTTTTTTTCTCAACATATACCATATTTTAGGAGACAGGTTTTAAAATGGCAAATGGTCAATACGCCAAAAGTTTGGCTCATAATAGTTTCATTATCTGTGTTTGAGGTAATAAAGTTGGTGATTTTTTAGATCACCTCTGGGGGGTGGTTTAAATTTATAGCCCCCAGAAAGGATTGTTTTGTGGCAATTGGTAATAATTTCGTTTATAATTTCCCTAAGTAACCGTTTTTACAAGGATTAATTTACCTTATCTAATATCCCAAGTTGTTCATTAACCAATAGAACACCTTCAATTTTGTCCAGAGAAACGTCATATTTTGAACCCGTTTTCAGCACACAAAATATACTTATGAGGGCACTATGAGGCAAAGCAAACATAAGTGAAGGTCACTGATTATGTACGAAAAATATACCAAACAAAAAATCACAAAACAACTATATTAATTTATTTACAAACTGAAAGTAAAACATTGAGTTTATCTAAAAGCTCAGTCAAAAAAATTTTCCTTACTCAAAGCCCGCTCATTTTAAAGCTGTAGATTTCATCAGTAGAGGTTGGTACAAGCCAAGGTGCAAGCAGAGGTAAAAGATCCGAACTCGCTGTTTGTGATTGAATGCAGCGCTAATATTTTTAAACTGACATTTTGACAGTGACAGAAATGTAAAAAAAACTTGCATTTAAGTTTTTTAAAACATTTCATAAATAAAAACACCTTTTAATTAAATACAAAATTAATCTATTCCTTATTTTATTATTACCCATCTAAATCGTTGTGTGACATCAATTATTAATTGGAAAAATTAATTATCAAGGGTAGGTTTTAATTAAAGTGACATATAACCCCAATTTTAATTTGTTCTACAGAGTGTTTACTATTTAAACCCCGCGTGTAATTTTCTTTTCTTCTAAATTGAAAATTTCTTCTTAAATCCAACAAAAGATTGTGTTAAGATGATAACTCAATACATAAATTTATTATTCTTTTTATAAATCAAACCATGTCCAAAACTCAAGGAGATTTGGTTTAAAATGATTAAAACAAAAAATTTCACTTAAATCTAGGACCATTCTAAAATAGACTAAACCTTTTTAGTAAATCCCACCGTTAAAGTTAATTTTCAGTTTTATCAGCATTCGTATCCTTATCTCTATCGAGTCGACCAATCAAGCAGGTGCACTTTTAAAATCATGGCGAATGCGTGACAACTCCAGCTGATCAAATGCATGAAAACCTCGTTAGGTACGATAAGGGAGTTGTAACCTTACGACCGTCCCTGCATACGAAACGATGTTTTGACGCATTTGATCAGCTGGAGCTGTCACGCATTCGCCATTAGCTTAAAATTATACCTGATCGATATGTCGACTCGACAGAGATAAGGATACGAATGCCGATAAACGCGAAAATTAACTTTAAGTGTCTACTCTACTTTACTACAAATAGAGAGTGCTTAATAGTGATCGTATCTCAGTACGCATGCTCAGAACGGATACGTTGTACAACAGCGACTACGTCTCACCTATCTCTACAACCACCCTTGCAGTATTCGTCCGCAGCTAGCGTACCCTAACCATTTTGTTATCTGTGGGTTTTCAAAAATGCCTGATCAAGTTTCCCTCCTTCTATTTCCCTCACAGCTTAAAATTCAGTGTGACATCCTTAAAAATGCCACAGATATTAACATTTACAAAAGTTCAAATTATCACTCGAGTTATAGAAGACGGCTGGTCTATAAGAAGAGCGGCCACCCATTTTGTAGTTGATAAAATGGCGATAATGCGATGGCGAAAGCGCTGGATTGAAAATAATTCTACAGATAGAAAAGATGGATCAGGACGACCAAAAGTAAGTTCTGAAGTGCAAGATGAGAGACTTATTGACCATCTCAGACAAAATCCTTTTTTAACGTCGGTTGAAGCAGCGAATATAACACTATTTCCAGGTTCTTTAGCAACAGTAAATAGAAGAGTAACGAAATCAGAAGTCTCTTGTCGAGTTGCTGCAAAGAAGCCTTTTCTAACAGAAGAACAAAAACAGGCCAGAGTGATTTTTGCACTGAACAACGTTCTTCGTGATAATGACTTCTGGGAGAGGGTGGTTTTCACAGGAGAATTTTAGTTTATCGTCCACCAAATTCTAGATTTGAACCCGAATATACAAACCAAATTAAAAAAGCTGGACATTTTTCTGTAAACATGTGGAGCTGGTGCTAGAGGTTTGGATTTGTTTTGGAGAATCGAAGGAAGATTCAATAGTCAACGATATATTGAAATCCTTGAAAACGTTATGCTGCCATCTGTACAGGCTTTACATGAAAATAATGACTTCGTTTATCAGCAGTACACACGGTTAATGTTGTTCGCCAATGGTTTCAGAATAATAATATAGAAACACTTCCTTGGCCAGCCAACAGCCCTGACCTTAACCCAATGGAGAATATATGGGGTCGAATCATTAAAATAATATACCAAAGGAATTGGAGACCACGAAATGCTGAAGAGTTAAGCGATGCTATTTATCGCGCATTGGTTCAGCTCTCAGAAGACCATCAGTATTTTCAAAATTTAACCTTTTCAATGCCCAGACGTTTGCAGCTTGTAATTAAATACTAAATTATTTATTTTAGTTCTTTTTTAAGTTAAAATTAATTAGTATTAAGTTTATTATCGTTTTTGTCCTAATCCAAGTTTCCTATTCGTCGAATTGTTCTCAATCCAGCGCTGTTTCCATCGTATTATTGTTATTTTAATGAACTCCAAAATGGGTTACCGCTCTCTTTATAGAACAGCCTTATTCGAGTGCTAATTTGATATTGTTCAATAAAGACTTTACTTTATTTTTGCTGATTTTTTAGTATTATGCAAAATTTAATATAAAAATAAGGTTGCCTTTAATTTAAGTAAAAAAATATTTTCAGTTTTAGAGACCTTTTTTAAACAATATTACAAATTGTCGTACTTTTGAAGTTTTTAGGCATTTTAGCTGGTAGCCCGTATATATTATGCACTTTTTTGAAATCAAGTGTACATCAAATACTGAACAAGAATTGGTTTGGTTACGTCGTAGGTTGTAAGCACAAAACTTTAACTCTTTTTTTTAAGGACGCTTTCACAAACGCATCAAAAATACGCTAACAACAAGGTATCAAAAATAGCTTGCCAACTTTAAGTGTCTAATATCCTTCTGCATTAGGAGTAGAGATTCTTTTTTCTGTCAGTGACCTTAGCTCAAGAAATTTCGAATTGACGTTCAACACGGGTCTTGTCATGTCCATTACCTTCTCAACTAAAAAGCCAGTTAACTCTTTTTCGACTTATGGTTTTTGGTTATGAAAATAGCGGCAACAGTAGGCTAAATGGCACTGCCTTTTTAGTTGACAACGGTATTGATCCAAAAAATCCAAAAACACGTCAACTGAGATTTTTAATTTTATGTTGTTTTGTTTACGAGGTATGGCAAAAAAATATTTTTTTAAAAAATAGGACACCCTGTATAGTTTGACATTTAATTCTGAAAAAAAATTATCTTTTTGACAATACCACACACTAATACTTATCTCTTATGGTTTCCAAGATAGAGGCATTCAAACTTGCATGAAATTGTTGTCTATGCCCTGTTTTACGGGGGATATTTGAATGAATATCGAAGTTTTCCATACAGATTTAGATAAAAATATCTTGGTTATCGTAAAAGATAGATCCTACTGTCTGTTATTGTTGAAGAGAGAATTGTTTGCAGATTTAAAAAATTGAAAAAATATACAGTGTCCTTGAAGTGTTTCGGACTTCCATTGTCTATATTTTATTTATACACGACGTTTCGATCAGTACAATCTCTGATCGTCTTCAGGTGCAAACTACAATCAATTCCTAAGGCTACGTACTTATATACTGTGCGAAATCACTTAACCTTGAAGTTTAAGAAGTTGGCTCCGCCCAAGGCGGGGCTTCCAAATATTTGGGATTTCAACACTTGGTTTACTGAAAGTACCCTGATTCTGCCCAATAAAGGCAGCTTCAAGGAATTTTCGTTTCTTCCAGTGTGACTCCTTCTGCCCACTTCATTCGGTGTTGTTTTGACCATGCATATTCGGCGATTCCTGATTTCGTTGTTTCACCTGTTTGGGTATTCGTCTGATGTTCCTTAAGCCTAACAGATAGTGGTCTTTTACTTGGTAAATGCATTCCTTATTTTGTTTGTTCTCCGGTTTTGTTTTACTAAGAAGGCTTCGAATTGTATTACTAGATTTAAAAGCTATTTTAATATTAAAATTATTTCTTTTAAGAGCATGGTATACGTGTGGATTGTCGGTTCGAACCCCGTCGGCGCGTCGCACTTTTATTTTTTTTATTAAGGTAGAGTTTTTAGAGTTCAAAAATATATTTTTTATTTTATTTAAAGCCATATTTTACGAGTTATACTGTATTTGCGCTTCTATAGATTTATTAACGGTTAGTAGATACTTCACTTACGGTCAGTGAAGTTTTTACTTATGGTTAATATGTTATTTTACAACCTTAAGTAGGTGAGACAACTTATGCATATATCTTTGTTTTAATTAAAACAGAAAAGAAGTTAGAAAACCACCAAATCAGTTACTTCAACCGAAAAGAAACTAAAAAAAAACAAAAGATCAAAAGATCTTGGGTGGAAATAACGAAAATTCAAACTTGGATGAGCATCCCACAAGGAACACATAAAAGATCAAAGCGAAAAGAGAAATGATTAAACGATGTTTCGCCCTGGGTAACCAGCGTGGGCTCATCAGTAGTTTCACTGGTCACCCTCCACTATACATCATTAAACACCATCATACACTTTGATTTCCAACCTTGAACCACTCACAAATAGGCATCATTCCGCACTGGTACTTATCCAAGTTACCTGATACGAATTCGTCCTGGCGTGTTAATATTTCCAGTAGGATTATGCTCCTAAGGCAATTAAAACAAAAAATAAGTTAGAAAACCTCCAAGGGAGGGTGACCAGTGAAACTACTGATGAGCCCACGCTGGTTACCCAGGGCGAAACATTGTTTAATCATTTCTCTTTTCGCTTTGATCTTTTGTGTGTTCCTTGTGGAATGCTCATCCAAGTTTGAATTTTCGTTATTTCCACCCAAGATCTTTTGATCTTTTGTTTTTTTTTTAGTTTCTTTTTGGTTGAAGTAACTGATTTGGAGGTTTTCTAACTTATTTTTTGTTTTAATTGCCTTAGGAGCATAATCCTACTGGAAATATTAACACGCCAGGACGAATTCGTATCAGGTAAGTTGGATAAGTACCAGTGCGGAACGATGCCTATTTGTGAGTGGTTCAAGGTTTGAAATCAAAGTGTATGATGGTGTTTAATGATGTATAGTGGAGGGTGACCAGTGAAACTACTGATGAGCCCACGCTGGTGACCCAGGACGAAACATCGTTTAATCATTTCTCTTTTCGCTTTGATCTTTTGTGTGTTCCTTGTGGGATGCTCATACAAGTTTGAATTTTCGTTATTTCCACCCAAGATCTTTTGATCTTTTGTTTTTCTTGTAATTTATATTTTTAATATTTATCGTCACACACACCAATTCTGTATAAGTTTAATTTCGTTTATGGTTAAAATTTATTTTATTTTTAGGGGTAAAAAGTGAAACGGACCTCATGAAATTCGTGCAAAACAGCTCTTCAAGGGAACGTCTTGCAAAAGTTACGTCGAACAAGTTGGTGTGCCGAGAGGTGCCTGTCAAAATTCAAGGAAAAGGTGAGCGTCACTTATAGGGTTTTCGATCTACACGACTGCTCACAGATCACCCCTAGAGGCCCTGTATACGATTTTTGACAGTTATTATTTTCCAATAACTGTCAAATGATGGGTTTTGGAGTACAGTTATTTGTTCAAAATATTATTCATTACGTAAAATGATAAATACACTATTCGACTACAAATTAAACTATTTCTAACACCATAATATTAGTAAAATAAAATTATATTTTATGTCATATATCATGTTTTGCATCATCATAAGATGCGAGCCAATGCCAAAATATATAAACAGACGGTAGTTTACTGTCAAATGTACAGTTCGTAGCTCTAAAAAACAAGCGCGCCCTCGATTAAGATGATTTTATGAAATTAAAAAAAAAATCATGATTTAAAAATCGCTTCGAAATTCCTCTAAAGATGTTGCTTAGGATTCCTAAGAACAAAATACGGATTTTTATATGCAAAAAGATCTTAGTTTATTGTGGAAAAAAGCAAAAAAATAATTTTTCATGTTTGTTTACAAATTAGCATACAATGGTTTTAACAATTAATCATGGCGGCACTTATTAGTTTCTATGACAACCAAAGGAATCCCGTGTCTCGACTGCTTTAACTACTTAACTGTGTTTTGAACGGATCCCCTAACTTAAAAGACGCGAACACGCCTCAATTTTTACCCAATCGAAATTGCTCCACAGTTTGGCTTTCTGCTGCTTACTTAATTTCCGTCCTTGTTGTTTACACAGGACCTTCCTCTTTTTTTCTGACACACTGGGGAATCACCTTCAATGACAGCTGTCACATCTCAAAATATCGAAGAATATTTATACCATTTGTTCCTTTTCATAGTGCAAAATGTTCGAACAAAACTAATAGAAACTTTACAAAACACTTCTTAGTTACTTTTACTGAATTAATTGACGTTTGTATGACAGACAGCACTGCTCCAAAATTGGTTTGCTGCAAACATAACAGAAAAATTGGTTAGATGAAAACAGGCGCGCCCGCGTCTCCAACAAACCGGCCAGAAAACGTGGAGTAAATTGATCAATTTTTGGTTTAGCACACACCGGTTTGTAGTCGGCGCCTTCACAACTAAGGAATTACTGTTAGTACAATAGATGGTCATAAATAGTTGTGATGGCGACTGAAGTTGTAATAAACGTTTAGGCGTCGTATAATAGTCGACTTTGTCGACCGACGCCATGATAACTATTCTTTATCTGTAACACAACGTTTAAAATTAGTGCAATTCTAATTTTTACAACTTGTACAACTAAAAATTGCTAGTTGGGACCTAGCTACGTATTTTAGAATTATTAATAAATGGTGTTTGGAAAATAGTTCATTTGTGGTTGCAGACGTGGAAGTCTGGATTTCAAAAATCAATTATATTAATAAAAATATTATTCATAGGGCACATCAGTCGTAGTCGATTGGGTGGCGGTGTGGAAACGTTATATGCGATTCTAGTCGCAGGCAACGTCAACACAACTCAAAAAATCTCTGCCAAATTGGCTGGTTTTCACGCAACGTTAAGTCGTCTTTGGCAACGTTAAAGCGTCGACAAATTGTTCCTTGGGAACGTTTACTTTTATTTAATTTGCACTAATTTGGTGGATGATTTTTTTAGTTGAGTCAACGATGCGGTCGCGACTATAGTCGGAAATCTGTTAAAGTGTCGGTTAAGTGGGTTTTGGAGTGCAATTATTTGATCAATAATTGGATTTATTACCTAAACTAATAAATAAATTATTTAACCGAAAAGCCAAAAAAGCCGAATTTACAAAAACCGAAACATAAATAAAACGTCCGAAACGAAATATGAACGAAAATAAAACACCCAGAAAATAATGGATACGAATATATGGTATATAATTTGAATTTACTCGATCCTTAAAGGACACGAATGTAATTTAACCGATTATAATTTTTCCGAACCTTAAAATAGCAGAATTACAAAATTATAGAAAATAATTTTCTAGAAACGAAAAACACCCGAACCACAAATTGATAGAAAATAATATACCCGATCCTTAAATGAGCAGAACTACAATCCATTCGAATTGCTATTGGGCATGCGTCAAAATTAAATCTCTAGAGCGCCGTAGGCCCTGGATTGCGGCGTTGACAAGTTTCTCTATTTGAAAGATGACATGAGGGTTTTTGTTTATTAAACGATTTTAGTTAACTGCACAGTTTTTGCTTGTCTAACTGTCTATTAAATTCATTTTTGACACACTTCCCGTGAACCAATTTTAATATTATGAAAACATTTGGAAGTAGAGGGTGGTTGAGGGAATCGACTCTTTCCTGTGGTAAGCCTGGCAACGTAGCAATTGAATTGGTGGCTCTCGGTTCAAACCATTTTCGGACATATTGGGGTTCTTGAATTTTGTGGTTCGGCATTATTATGTTTCTATTAAATTATTTTTGTTAAAATATTTTCTGACATTTTGTGTTTCTATATTCTAGTTCTGACCAATTATTTTCTTGTGTTAAATTCTGACAAAATATGTTTCTGCCAAATTTGTTTTCAGGTTTTTTATAGGGACCCAATTTCTACAGGGTTCCTAAGATTTTCCTTAGGGATAGGAGTTCAATAAATCAAACAGAAATGGCATAGAAAGTTCTGCGCGCACAAAAGAAACAGATATATTGAGCAATGGTGCCAGTTTGTTATTATCTCCGGACTGCTTTCATGAGAAAAAATTGTCGCCACTCTTTCATTGTGAGCATAAATCATAGTTGCAATAATAACCGTTGACAAGATGTCTGCAAATTCCGCTAGATGGCGGCCACACCATGAGATGATCTAATTAAAAATTAGATGTTTTTAGGTCCAAACCACAGCTTTTTCTTTCTTAAAGGAGGCGGCGGGGTCCATTATTTACGATACTGAGCGATAAACTCGTGAGGTTGTTAACATTAGAAAGAAATATCTTCGCTTTTAATTAAATTTCTTTCCATTCTGTTCTACTAGTGACATCTATCTGGAAACGGCCAAATCATGCAGTTAGCACTAGCAACCAAAGAAATCAATAAACGGCGCTGTTTTTCCTGCAGAGCTTTTTGTTTGGATTATTATTGATTTTAAATAAAGCTGGCCTTACACTACATTTGATATTTTCGAGGTGTTTTATGACATGATCTCGAAACATGTAGCGAACCAATTCTTCAAAACTAACGGGAGGGTAAAAGCGAAAAATAAGGGGCTGCCAATATTTGTAACACCCAAAAAGGGGTGAAAAGATTTATTTTGCTCTGTTTCTTTACAAAAAACATTTTTTTTTACGAAAAACTTGAGCTCTGCCACTTTTTTTATTTTTTTCTTCAACTTTCTCGAAATTTTCGTCATACCGTAGAAAAAAATTATTTCCCCCATGGTCATACTCTACTTTTATTCGAAAAAATTTAGAAACAGAGACGGGATCAGTTTTCCTAAAACGGGGGATCTTGGTTTCGAGTGAGAAGAAGGCAAAAATTTTTCAATTAAATTAGCCGAACGCAAAAATGTTAGAAAAACAAAGCACGAAATAAAAATGGCGCCGCTTACAATTTTTTTTCAAAAATTACGTAATTTCGGGAACGCAAAGAAATAGGTCTAAAGAGTATAATTTTTAAGAAAAAAATATCAATTTTCTCGCCCTCCTCCACTGGGACTACAGGGGCCGTGCACAAATTACGTAATGGTCATAGGGGGGAGGGGGGTTTTTGACAGCGTTTGCATTTGTGTGAAACTAAGAAAATTTGGAATGAAAATAAGTGAAAAGTTTTTTTTTTGTGGGGGGGGTAGTGGTCTTGACATCGTTACGTAATATTAGAGGAGTGGCGTGCCAAACCGTTACAAAACATTACATAGGGAGGGGGTCAAAAATTGGTAAAATCACCAGTTTGATATTAAAGTCGAGCAAAAACAATTTTTATTCCAGTCCTAAAGGTATGAAAATGAAAAACATTAGAAAACAACAACCTGGAATGGATTTACTACGTGTAACATGTAGTGACAACATCGCCCCATGCCCATCCTTTTCTGCCTAATGTGCTTTTCCGTTTGTCTGCGTCTTATACACGGCTGCTTGGCCCCCTAAGGATTTGCTTAGGAACCCTGTATAAGATATTTTACATCACCAATACACGCAAACCAAGACCGAAATTTATAAACAATAATATTTTAGAATGTCTAAACGAAGACGGTACCACAAAGAAAGAGATGCTGTGCCAAATTTGGAAAGTAGAGGAAATTAGGAAAGAGAAGGAATTCCCCGACTGCAGCGCCCCTAAAATCAAAAGAAAACCACAAAAGAGCAGTTTGGATGAACTAACGAAAAAAATCCGAATACAAACAAAAAATTGCGAAAATTTTAAGGACCAGAAATAGTTCAACTTGACATTTGGTTTTTTTTTGTCTTGAAAAAAATACGTGCGAAAGCAAAATGTAAGACCAAGTTTTTGTAACATAAAAACAGTCATTTCGTTCTGTTTGTTACTATATGTTTTGCAATAAAAAATTGAGATTTTCTTAAATTTTGCGTTTTATTTAGAATTTTTGTAAATATACTCGTTGCCAAAA
Source organism: Oxystoma pomonae (assembly GCA_963921995.1). Classification (NCBI taxonomy): domain Eukaryota; kingdom Metazoa; phylum Arthropoda; class Insecta; order Coleoptera; family Brentidae; genus Oxystoma; species Oxystoma pomonae. Next base: position 68,546,508 of record OY998171.1, read on the forward strand.
AATTGGAATATTATGATCAAGTGAATAAGGAATTTTTATTATTTTTAGTATGCGTGTTAGTCCCTTTAAAACAATTAACTATTGAAAATTTTAGGCAACAAAATTCCGTTCTGTTTGTGACTATATATACAGGATGTTCCAAATTCCATGCTCACCATGGGGATCTCCTAAACGGTAGGAGATACGAAAAGATTTAAATTAGAGCAAAGTTGCGCAATTTGACGCTTTGAAGGGACTCTTCATAGATCTTTCTAAAAAAAAGTTTTTTTTTTCTTAAAAATCCATAATATGTCAATTTAACGAGACTTTTTGGTTAGGTACTAAAATTATATTGGATTTATTTACGTTTAATAAATATTATTCTCCTATTTTTTGTTTTAAAAATATATAAAAATAACTCACTTTTTTCCGTCAGTTAGTGCTCTTATAAAATAAAGTTTCATCGCTTGTCACACCATCTTGTGGTTTATGTCTAAGCTAAGATGGTCGTACATAAAATGAGTATTATTCATTGGTCGTAGGTAAAAACAATTAACTGATGAAAATTTTAAGCGAAAAAATTGTTGCAAAAATTGAAACTGCAATTCGAGGGTTTTTTAAAAGGTGATATTTTTGTGACTATATGTTTGGCTACTGATCAAGTGAATAAGGCATTTTAGACCCTTTAAGATAATCATTATAAAATATGTTTCATTTTACTCCTATTGAATTTAAAATAATAAAAAATATGTTTGTAACTAAAAATGTATGGTTCTTCCAAAAGTGTGTCATTGCTTGGCCGGTGAAGAATTTTAAATCATGTATAGCCACCAATTTTATTTTTATTTCTTTCTTGAGTAATTCAAAGAAAGAGAAAGTACCCAGGCAAGAATATGTGTTTTTAACTAGTATAAATATGTATCGAGACCTGTCTAAAAATGGGGATTTCTCTTAGCACAAGACCTCTTAATCACAATTTTTGTTCCTTGTTTTTGATACTCATTACCTCTTAATCGCGTAAGATAAAGGTAAAGTAGTATCAAAATAACGCAGCGAAATCTCTCTATTATTCATTTATTTTCACTAAAAATGCGATATTTGGGTCAAAACAGACCTAAATACAAAATCTGATACACGATAACTCAAAAGCCGCTAAACCGATTTTAATCAAGCTTGGCATAAACATTTTCTGGCACCAGGCGATGAGCTATTTAGCTTTTGCAATTGAAGGGCTGGAAAGAGGGTAGGAAGGGGGGTTAAACTTTCAAACAAATCCTAACTTACGAAACGCAGTAGCTACCGACTCACGGTTTTCACATTTAGATGGGTAATCAGATTCGTAATTCTGGATGATCCTGTGTGTTTCAAATTCGATGCTCACCATGGGAATCTCCTAAATGGTAGGAGATACGAAAAGGTTTAAATTAGGGCAAAGTTGCGCAATTTGATGCTTTGCTCAAAACTAAAAAAAAAAGTTAACAAATTCCGGATAGTTCCGGAGATAGGCGGAAAAAACCGAAATATTTATTTTTAGTTTTTATTTTTCTGCGTCCTTATTCTTAAAGCTGTCAAGAAACGCTTAAAACTTTCTACAGGCACTTTTTAAAAATATACCTAGTGAGAGGTCCGTTTTTGAGTCTTGACCTTTCTTTTCTTGCTTTTTTTCTCCTGCCGTTTGGTTCATAAAGGATGACAGATAACATTTTGCCACCTTATTTTAAAAAGTCACCTGACGTTTTGGGTTTATTGACCATCATCAGCACAAATTTAATTTTTGCTTTTAACTTACTCGAGATATTTTGTTGTAACCAAATAACTTTACCTAATATTTTAAAAATACGTTTTTTTCTTTGTTTTTTAATCTTTGAATTTGGGCTGATGATGGTCAATTAACTCAAAACGTCAGGTACTTGTAAAATTGAGTTTGTAAAATATCAGAAAAAAAGCATGTGTCCATAAGAAAAAATGATCTTGACAGTGGTCCTGTGGAAAATGGACATCAAATTAGGTAGAAAGTTTTAAGCGTTTTTTGACAGCTTTAATAATAAGGGCGCAGAAAAATAAAAGTTAAAAATGAAGATTTCGGGTTTTTCAGCCTATCTCCGGAACTATGCGGGATTTGTAAACTTTTTTTTTAGTTTTGAGCAAAGCATCAAATTGCACAACTTTGCCCTAATTTAAACCTTTTCGTATCTCCTACTGTTTAGGAGATCCCCATGGTGAGCATCGAATTTGAAACACCCTGTATAGGGTTTATTTTCTTTTAACTGCCAATTTTTTATTTATTGTCAGATTTTAACACAAAAAAGAGTTTTGGGAAGGTAATGAAATAGACTTTTTGCAAATATATTAAAAAATTACATTCATCAAAAATTCAAAATGGCGGATGTCCAAAAGTTTTATGCATCCTAAAAAACCGTTGGGCTTTTTTCGAGACACTTTGTATATTTTTTTGCAACTACAAAAAACGCCTATCTATTATCTGTAAACCGATGTATCATTTGATAAATTATATTAAGATAAAAAAAACTATGGGTTTTTTCGCATACCAACTTCTTGCATAAAATAAAAACTGGTAATAATATAATTTAAGTTAACCGGATTTCGTCATCTTTTCCCCAATTTTGTTGACAAGAACACTCTACAGATGCTAACAATATCTGAATGTCAAAAAATGACATTTTGTGACAATCCAAGATGGCGGATCCCTTACAATTTTGGACATTTTAAAAAACCCGTTGGCTTTTTTCTTAAACCACTTTGTAATTTTTTTGCTAGAACCAAAAAAGTACCAACTATTATCTGTAAACTCATGTATCACTTGTTAAAGTCTATTAAGAAATAAGAAAAATATTTGGATTCTAATGTAAAACGTTTTTTACATATTATAAAAACTTTACGTTAATTTTTTATTTTATGTATTAAAGGTGTTACACTAGATTCCCAATATTTTTCTTATTTCTTAATAGCCCAGTAAACACAAGCCTTACGGCAAGAAAGCGGTTTCTAGGTGGCAATGGTGGGCAGCCATCAGTCGGTAAACCACTTGCTTACCGATACCTTGCAGCAAGCGGCGCAGGGGTGGCTAACACATTTTGGCAAATTGCGTTTCTAGCCTGACATGGCCATCCAACACCGTTCTCAACTAAAAAGCCAGTTAACTCATTTTCGTTTTAGTATCCTTTGGCCTATGGTCGGTGCCATATTGACACCAAACTGACAGAAAATCCATGTTTTACTTGTCAGTTTGGTTATAAAAATGGCAGCCACAATAGGCTAAAGGCGGTAGGAGTTAACTAGCTTTTTAGTTGAGAACGGTGTTGGGCCATCAAGCCACACAAGGTGGAAGGTGGAAAATGTGTGGCTAATCGCTTCGGTATATTATCTTTCTTGCCAGACGAGGCAATCAAGCGAGCTGCTATTGATTGGTTAACGCGGCTTTACGAAACAGTTCCGAAAGGTGGCATATTGGTGACTAGCGCCTTCGATATATTATCTTTCTAGCCAGACGAGGCAATCAAGTGTGCTGCCATGGAGTGGTTACCATGGCTTTACGAAACAATCTCGAAGGGTGGCGTATAGGTTGCTAGCCGCTTCGACATATTATCTGTTTAGCCAGACGAGGGAATCAAGGGTACCGCTTTTGATCGTTTTGGGTTTCTTTACGAAAAAAATCCTTAAAGGTGGCATATAGTAGCTAGTTACTTAAAATATAATCGTTGCGTGGTCGGCATTTATCCAGAGCCATCTAGACGAGCAATTAATCATTACACAGTTATAATATTTGTCAGTCTAGAAGGAAGATGGCGCTCGTTTCAATATTATATTTCTTCAGTACGTAATATTTTTATACATAAGTTTAACAATTAATAGATACTATACAAATATTATGGTGATGCCTCGCTCCAAGAACTTGCAAAGCGCTCAGCTGTCACGAGGCTACTTGTGAGTAGTATTTGAGGCGACGTGCAAGCCGCTATGTCCGAGCGACCATTTTATAGCCACTAGCGATTTGCCGATGAATCTGTTGCAACGTTCCGGCGGCCGGTAAATGTGCGAATGCGGCCACCCACCTTCTGACGGCGCGGCAGGCCGTCACCTATCCGCAGGTTATCCTTCAATGATTTGTAGCATTCTAGCCTCACGCGAACGCCGCGGTGTCGTGCAAGCGGCGATGTCCGGGCGGCCACTTTACAGCCACTAGCGGATTGCCGATGGATCTATCGGCAACGGTCTGCCGGTAAAGGTACGAATGCGGCAATTCGTCATCTGACGGCAGGCCGTCACTTATCCGCAGATTATTCTCCAGTGGTTTGTAGCGTTCTAGCCACAAGTGCAATGAACGCCGCGGCGGCGTGCAATCGGACGATGTCTGTGCGGCCGTCTTAGTTAAAACACTGGCGGTTCACCAACCGGTTCTGTGCGGCTATCCGTGTAGGTGTTGGCGGTAATTCGCATGTGGCGATCCAAGGGCCGAGCGGACATTACCGCTTGCACTCCGTCGCGGCTGCCGTATTCGGCAAGCAAGCGGCATTTCGGTAAACCGCGGGCGGGCCACCTATGGCTCGCAAGGTTTATGTTTACTGGGAGATTTTAACAAATGATACATGAGTTAATGATTAGTAGATGGTACTTTTCTGTTATAGCAAAAAAAATATAAAAAGTTTTAAAAAAAAGCCAACAGGTTTTTTAAAATGCAAAAAATTGTTATTGGTAACATTTGTAGAGTGTCTTTATTGTCAATAAAATTGGGGAAAAGATGACGAAATCCGGTTAACTTAAATTATATTATTAGCAGTTTTTATTTTATGCAAGAAGTTGGTATACGAAAAAACCCATAGTTTTTTTATTTATTAATAGAATTTATCAAATGATACATCGGTTTACAGACAATAGATAGAAGTTCTTTTAGTTGCAAAAAAAATATACAAGGTGTCTCAAAAGAAAACCAACGGTTTTTAAGACAAATGTAATTTCTTGTTATATTTGCAAAAAGTCTATTTCATTCTCTTTCCAAAACTTTTTTGCGTCAACATCCGACAATAAATAAAAAATTGGCAGTTAAAATAAAACATTACGGTTTTTTGTGATCCACCCTATATATTTAAGGAAAATAAAAATATATTTATAAAAATCCTAACCCTCGCAAAATAAAGGTTATTAAATTGTTTCTTTTTTCTCGCAAAATTTTCTCGTCAGCACATCACGCAAATATTGTTTTATTGTTTATTATTTTTTTTATTGTCTATTGTTAATTTACCAATCGGGGTCAAACGAAATTGCACATTTTCTCTTGTTACATGCGATTATCGGTAATAATAAATTTATTATTATCTATACGGGGTATCCGTCACAAACTTATTGTACTAGGTAACGTACGCTGTCTCAAAAGTCCGAGTCCCTCCTAATATCTCAACAACCAAAAGACTCAGTGGATGGTTTATAAAAAACCATCTATTTGAAGAATACTTAATATGTTCGTTTTTCTATAATGGTTTTTAAAGAACATGGCAAGAACTTTTAATTAATTTCATTGACTCGAGTTAGACAAACAATCACCATCACAAAATATTCAGTGATTTATTTAAATTAAACCAAAATCAATACACAAAGCCCATTTGTGGGCTGCAATGACTTATTGGGCTCTTTTAACAAAAATTCAATGTCCCGTCAGAATAAAAATCTACTAAAGAGCAAGACATCGCGGCGGCGACGAGACTTGAATCATTTTGGCCACATAGGACACTGCTCTTGTAAAAGTAAAATCAAAAAATTTAGGAGCCACCGCCAACGACTTTGAGAGGAAATAATCAACGCTGGAGTATATTCGTAAAGAACCCCGTTTGATATGTTGTAAATATGTTCTCCGTGATCAACGTTTAAATAGACCTCTTTTTGATCCGACCCACGGTTTCAGAGATATAGGTGTTGAAAGTTAGAGGTTTCAGATTTTAGGGATTTTTCACTAACATCAGTTTTTTGCCTGTTTTGTTGTATTCGATTAGCTAACTTGGTACTTTCAGTATACTAGTTTTTAGGTAGAGAACCAGGCTACTGAATGCAGTTGAAAAAATTGACATATTTCGTTTACGTCACTCTCAGTAGCGGCGCGAACTTGAAAAACGAAAAAAACTTTTTTTTAAAAATGCAATTTTTTGTAAAATCGCTGATTAAAATGAAATATTTTTTATTTTTTGATATGTTATAGAAAAATCTTCAGAGAAAAAAAAAAGATAAGCTACATATGTATATGCTCATCACACTTTGTGGAAAAAGCCGTGAACCCGGAAAATGCTCGGGTTAGTGTCAACATTTGTACTAAGGCTCAGCCGATTTTGACAAAAGTGGTACCGCTGGAGTGCTCTAAGTCTCAGAGGTGCTATATGCCATACATTGTTCAAGAAGAAACAATATGGCGGGTGCGACCCGCCATTCTGTCATTTTTTTATATACTTTTGAGATATACCTTACAAATACATAAAGCCATCTGATAATATAAATCTTTTTTCTTTGGTTTCTTTAGAGTGATCACCTAATACCATTTCTCCTACTTTGGATCCCCACCCCTCTCCTACCCCCTCCTTTCGCCAACTCAGGTGACCCGCTTAAAAATACAGACCGCTTCAAGCTACTACGAACATAGGGGGAATCAAGTCCAATTTACTCTCCGTGCCGTACGACCGAGGTGGATTCGAAGCACGCTGCAGTGTTATCTTTTGGAAATTCATTTTGTTTTTATTATTTTGTTTTATTTCTGCCTTGCTCGAGAAACAGATGGGTAAGTTCTTAATTGAAATAATACATTTTTAAAACTAAAAATTGATGTCTACGAAGTTGCCGAAAAAGTGCAGATGGTCAAATCGTCATAATCCAACACACGTTCGATATTGGTCGAGGGAAAATTTGCATTTGTATTTTGACGTAAGAATACAGTATCCCCAAAAACTAAATGTTTGGGGGGGGTATTGTAGGGGAACACGTAATTGGGCCATTTTTTATTAACGGCAATTGCAATTTGAATGGTCCTAGATACTTGGATCTACTGCAGCAGCACATTATTCCAACTGCTAGGTAGTTGTTAGGTGTAAGATTTGGTGAAACATGGTTTCAACAAGATGGCTGTTCCGCTCACAATGTTGGCCTTGTTAGGGAATATCTTGATAATGTATTTCCTAATCGGGTTATAAGTATACGGGGAACTATTTTATGGCCAGCTCGATCTCCCGATCTTGCTCCTAATGACTTCTATCTGTTTTTGAAGAAGCTTTTCAAATTATCACCCCTAACATGCTTGGAAACGTTAGAAGGGGTTTTTATAGTAGGCTCGGATATTGTCTAGCCGAGCAAGGAGGACTTTTCGAACATTTGCTTTAATTTTTTTTTGACTGGGAGAATCTTTTTGGTTTTTAGAATGTATTATTTTATTTTGAGAACTTGCTTTTATTTTGTTTCTCCTTATTATTTTCATTGTAACACGTCGTCACTGATAAATCTGAGCAGTTGACAATAAAACGCTCTTATTTATCAGTGACAAAAAATAAGAAAATTACGTTATAAAAATTTGCGTATTTATTGACCAAATTCCGGTTTCATTGACTACACTCCACACAGCACCGTGGTTAGAGGCGTACTAAATACAAGGCGAAAGGCGGCGAACGGCAGCGAATGGCGGTTGCCATCACTGATAGGCGTGCGGTGTCTCTGCATGTACGTACACTGGCAAATTAGACTTCTTCCGCCCTATGTTCGCAGTAGCTTGAAGCGGTCTGTATGTAATGCAAAGTGTCGCATATATTACCTTTCATTACATATTTTTAAGCGGGTCACCATGGGTTGGGGAAAGGAGACGGTAGGAGAGAGGGGGGTTCCAAAGCAGGAGAAACGGTATTGGGTGATCACTCTAAAGAAACATTTATATTATCAGATGGCTTTATATTTTTGTAAATTATATCTCAAAAGTATAAAAACAAAGTATCCGCCATATTGATTTTCTCCTTGATTTTTTTCTCTGAAGATTTTTCTATAACATATCAAAAAACAAAAAATATTTCAACGTTTTTTCTTTTTTAATCAGCGATTTTAGGGAAAATTGCATTTTGAAAAAAAAGTTTTTTACGTTTTTCAAGTTTGTGCCGCCACTGAGAGTGACGCAAATAAAATATGTCAATTTTTTTAACTGCATTCAATAGTCCGGTATCAAGTTAGCTACTCAAATACAACAAAATAGGCAAAAAAACTGATTTTAGTGAAAAATACCTAAAATCTGAAACCTCCTATATCTTTGAAACCGTGGGTCGGATCAAAAAGAGGTTGATCAGGGAGAACATATCTACAATATATCAAACGCCCAGCCCATTCCAACCGAAAGCCAGTGGCAATGCTAAGTGAGCGGGGTCCTTTAAAGTTTTGGTCGTGAAATCCTTCTTGCCTTTACCAACAGCATGACGAAAAAGATACAGAATGAAAACAACACATTAAAACACACGAAAACGATTAAAATAAATAAAAGTAATAGTTCTATGACAGTCTCACAAATGATTTCAAGAACAAACTTGAAAACTGTTTAAAAATACGTTTTTTTGTCTCTAAAAACTATAATCTCTTACCCCATGTCTAAGATTCGCTTCATTTTAAGGTCGTAGGGGTCTCTGCCTTCGAAAATCATAGGGTGCGCTGCCCTGATGGTGAACCAACACTCGAGGGCGCTCTTAGTTTTTTCGTGCGAGTAGTAGCATGCGTGTAGAAAGAGATAGATGAACTCCTCGGACACCTCGGGCATGTGGGGTTGAGTAGTCATCCTGAAAAAAGTCTGTTAAGCAAAGCGATTCCCAGGTAACAAACTATTATCGTTTTTTGAACGTATTTTCACAAAACCTCTCAAAAGGGTTGTCAAAATCCTGAGTAATAAGTCCAAGAAATCTTAAAGTTTGTCCATTATTTACCCAGACAGCACAACTCTGTTTCAAGGATGTCCAGTGGAGAGAAGCTTTCTGGACAATGCAGCAGTGCAGCAGGCCATTGGACAACCAAATCCGTAAGAAATTTTGTCCAAGGCATATCCATTGGATAATACAATTGTCAAAACGTTGGACGGCTCTTGGACATCCAAAAAAGTCCAAAAGTTTCAATATTTTGACTATTGTACCACTATACTAAATCCAATGGTTATCCAGTGGAACGAAATTCTGCCCAAAAGTTATCCATTGGCTATCCAAAAAGTATCTCTATGGCTCACTGTTGACAAAAAATTAATAATTACAATGTATATCCGTTGGTCTAATTTTCTTAGTAGTAGTAATACTACTATAATATACAAATCATTCGGCTAGATATGAGAGAAATGTTATTGTTGGTATTGAATAAGAAAAAACATGATCCATTGGATATCCAAAACAGTTCGGACAAAAAACATATTTATTAATGTGCCAACCAGGCCAAGCCCGATTCACATACATTTTTTGATATAAATATTGAATTTTTAGTTAATTTCTAAAGTACGGTATTGACAATAGTAAAGATAGATTAATTAACATAAAGGTATTGTTACAAAATTGGTCGTGGGTGTCAGACACCACCAAGGATGATAGCAATACTAATTAATTAACTCTATTTTTTTGGTGTTGCAATACCGCTATCTAGATAATAAGAAGATAATTTCCAATTTCTTACAAGAAAAAAATGACCGTGCTGGTAGGTTTCTTTTGTTTATTGTCATGTGTCAAAACTAAAGCAAATTAATTATTTCTAAATAAAAAATAAGTAAACAGCATAAAATCGAAATGTTGTTATTTATTTGTGCAGTTAGGTACAGCTAGATATTTTGATACAGTGTTTATTTGGGCAACCGGGGAATGCTACGGGGGAGTATTTTTTCACGTTAAATATGTTTCTTGATGGTAGTTCCCAAAGAAGTTCCTTAGATCGCGTATTTAAACGACGAGATCAAGATTGTTGAGCAGACCAAAATTTTATTAAAATAACAAAAAGAAAGAGCGACCTTTAAAAAAAAGAGAGAATAGATAAGGTCTAAATGGTAGTGGTTCCAGTTTGACAGATAGCAAGAAAATCGTATCAGTTATGTATGAACAATTTCTTTTATCAGCTCTAAAGAATCTTGGGTTAAAACGACATAACGTACAGGGTCCACCAAAATAATTATTGCTATTATTTTTATTGTGGGTTCATTTCGATAAAAATTATAACAATAATATTATAGACGATCACAGCTTGGCCTCTAATTGCGGATTATAAGAGACCCGGGTTAGAGGTGTTTTAAAACCTCTAACAACGTTTATTTTTACTGGAATATTGTTGGGTTTTCACCGACCGCAACGAACGACGCATCAACGACGCCAAAACGTTGATAATTAACTAGAGTTAATTAATTTACGTTCTTTCAACGTTTCTCTTTACAAGACAATTGTGGCCAAATAATCAATGCAGTTGCGGCCAATTTCAAAATATGACTGTATCTGACAACTATAGTGTAAATCGATGAAAAAATCTTGTTTTTTTTGCTGGATTTTGATAATTTTTTAGTTAGTTTTAGTAATTTTTAATTATTCTGTTAGACTGGCTACAGTTTAAAATAGGTTTAAAGCATTTTTAAAATTTATTTTAATAGTATTTAAATAAAAAAAATAGCTCCCACAAATGTGGACTTTATCACAAAATTTGAAGTTCATATTCATGAAAACTTAAATCTGAAAACCGTATATCGCTACTTGTTTTTGTTCCAAAGTTACAATTTTTCTAAATATTTTATCCCCTTTTCCCCCCTTTAACCTCCCCACCACCCTACCCAAAAGTTAATCAGTTCATGGTGAGCCGATAGAGGATTTTTGTACCAAATTTGGTTAAAATCGATTAAGGCGTTCTTGAGTTATCGTGTATACAGACAGACGATAGACAATAAACCGACTGACCGACAGATCGATTAAGGTGTTTTGGAATTTCACGATTTTAATAGTCGCCCATACCATATTCGTATATTGGACTACAAAGGCTCAGTAAATGCCAAACCTTTTGTTTGCGTTATATTCTTGAAGTTGTTTTTGTTTATAGATTACTGAACTCAATAGATTTTATTTTAACAGGTTAAAAGTAAGTCAAAATATTACTAAAATTTAAGGACATATACACTTTAAATATTTTAAAAAAGAAAATGCTTTATGTTTTTTATTTACATAACATTTTCTTTTTTTAAATATTTTCTATTAAAAGAATTTGTCCTTAAATATTAGTGATATTTCGACTTTCTTTTAACCTGTTAAAACAAAACTTAGAGGTCAGTAATCTATAAACAAAAACAACTTCAAAAATATAACGCAAACAAAAGCTTTGGCACTTACTGAGCCTTTTTACGTATTGTAATCTAATAAAATTGACAATTAGCTCTGATAATGGCCTAATAAAAAAGTTGCACTGAGTACAAACCCTCTCTCAATCCCATTTTTCAATATTAATTTAAGAGTTTACTTATTAGAATAATTACACTATCTTTTTATGTAAAGCAACACTCTATATTATTTAATGTAATATATTTTTCCACTTAATAAGATATTGCTTATGTTTAAATAAATAACAAACTGAGGTTTTAAAGTGAAAAGAGAGTTTTTATTTAACTAGAGATATACTGAGCTGAAGTGAAAAAAAAATGAATGAGGTACACCAGGTTTAACACTACGGTTCAATTGGCAAATAAGGAATCGCATCAAGTCATGTTAAATATTTAAAGTTAATCTGGATAATCCTCAGTAAACACACTTGTTACTTTAACCAACGAGGATATAAGCTTATTTCCTCGTTCCTTTAACCTAATATTTATATAAATCTAATATTCATATATTTATGTAAAATATGTTACATCATATTTACATAAATCTCACATAAAAATATTTTTATAAAAAAAATTACGTTAAAACTTTGACTGTAAATTTAAGTCAGCATAAGCAATGTTAAAATTAAACTCTTAAAATTTACGTAAATATTACGTAAATAGCGGGACCTTAATTTTACATAAAGAATATTATATAAAACAATTATATGTGATATTTAAGTAATCTAATTAACGTAAACGTTACATAAAATTATTTATTTTAAATGAAAGTAATAAAATTTACATAACTATTATGTAACAATTTAGACATTACTTTTACATTTAAAATTTTACATAACTATTATGCAAAACATTTTATGTGATATTTATATCATCTAAATAACGTAAACGCTCTATAACATGATTTACATCACATATTAAAATTTTGATATTTACATAAATTATGAAACAATTTTACATATTTGTTACATAAAAATTTTTATGTGTTAATTATGTCATTTACGTTATGCAATTTCCCTGTAAAACTATTTACGTTAAATTAAAGTTGTAAATTTTACATAATTATTATATAGTCAATTGAACCGAGTTTACATTTCAAATGTTTCATAACTATTATATAAAACAGTTTATGTAATATTTATATCATCTTAAATGAAAGAAATTACCAGTGCTTAATAGTTTCTTCCTAGTAGGTAGAGATGTCACTATGTTCCCTGTACAGTGGATGATAATATTATATATATATAAAGAGCATAGATTTACAAAATAGTGGTACTTCTCTATAAGAATCGCCTCTTATGCCACTTAAACCAGTTCGTCTGGTTAACTTTGTAGTTTGCGCATGTCATGCAGTTAACTTTGCGCATGTCATGCAGATTAATGTGACTTAAATTTTACCTTATTAATAACTTATTGTGAACTTAAATTTACATATCAAGGTAAAACTGTTATGTAAAATATACTTAGTTTCTACTTAACCCTCGCGTAACATGGATGGAATATTTATGTAAAAGGTATGTAATTTTATTTATATCACATTTATGTAAGAATTAGGTGAGCTCTGCGCATGGCATTATGCAGTGCTTTCGCACATTAATGTTACCCAAATTTTACCTTATTAATAAATAATTGTGACCTATGTGTGACTTTATATTTACATAAGCAGGTAAACCTGTTATGTAAAATATACGTAGTTTTTACTTAACTCTTACTTAACATGGATGTAATATTTATGTAAAAGGTATGTAATTTTTCTTATATCACATTTATGTAAGAATTAGGTGAGCTCTGCGCATGGCATTATGCAGTGCTTTCGCACATTAATGTTACCCAAATTTTACCTTATTAATAAATAATTGTGACCTAAGCGTGACCTTATATTTACATAACCAGGTAAACCTGTTATGTAAAATATACTTAACTCTTACGTAACATGGATGTAATATTTATGTAAAAGGTATGTAATTTTATTTATATCACATTTATGTAACAATTAGGTGGCCTTTGCGCATGGCATTATGCAGTTTTCGCCCTTATTTACCTTATTGGGACCTCTGAGTGACCTTAAATTTACGTAACAAGGTAAATCTGTTATTTAAATTTTACGTAATTTCTACATAACGGTGTTTGCTGGGTCGTAACACCCGGTTCCCGACTTTTTCATGCGTGTCATAACATTTCATATTGACATCATGTGGCGCGTGATTGAGCACTCGCGAGAAAGTCGTAGATGGAAACCGGGTGTTAGGCGCAATTTTACAACATATATTGTAGTTAAACGTCAAACCTCAGTTTAAACCACGGATGTTGACTTTTTTACGTTTTATAGGTCCAGTTTACCAACAAACTTCGGTTTAACCGTTACCGGCGCGGCGTTCTGAGTGTTCTAACCTCAAAATAGTTATTAAAAATTTATTTAAAATTTGTTTTTGGTCAAAAAACTGTAAGTATTTAGTAAAATGGCTATGATCGATGACTTAGCATTTATTTTTGATCCACTGGATGAAAATGAAATTATTGACATTGTTGAAGCACCAAGAATACCAAAAATTATTCATCCTACAACAAATCCTTTGGAGGGGTATATACGATGTAGCTCTAGTCTTTTTAAGCTAGAAAAAAACTTGTTGTGCTCCTAAGGCTGGACTTCCATCAGCCTTTTTTCCGCGCGGATTTTAAAATTTCACTTTGTCTGTCAGATGAGAAAAAGAGTGACAGAACGATTGGCACCTTCACCATAACTTAAGATCCGCGCGGAAAGTCTGCTAATGGAAGGCTAGCCTAATCCTATAGCTAAATCCAACAGCTCCTTTTTTCTTCTTGGCCGTAGTTTTATTGCGACTTATAAAATTAAGCAACTTGTTTACCAATGATTTAATCCAAAAATTAAACTGAAGTTTAACCTATAGTTTTACTTTTGGTTGTAAAATTAGCCATTAGACAAATTGAAATCCTACCAATTCTAATGATTCGGGTACTAATAATCTTTTTTTTTTAATTCTTATAATCGTTTGTTACAAATTTTCCATGCAAACTAACCATTTATCTTCTTGGGTTCTTTTGGTAAACCCCTGAAGATAACAGTCTATACTGTCGAAACATGACGGGTAAATCTTTAAATATTTTAGTGACGTGCAAAAATATTTAAGGTTGTTAAAGAGAGACAGCAAGCATAGTGCTTTTTTTACAAGCGTTGGTTTAAATAGGGATATTTTGGAACTCTTATTGACACTTCGTAGTGGTTGTGGTAATTACTGCGTCTGCGCAATAGCTAAATGTCATTCGGTTGTAGTAGGTAACCACTACCACTGCCGTAAGCTACGAATCTATTTCGTTGTGGTTGTGGTTATTTTTCTGGTTATTTTTAGAGAATTTTGGCTTAATTAATTTTAAAAATAATAAAATATTACAAGGTTCCAACATATAAAACACTTATTTTGTAAAATTAAACCAAATTTTTTATTTTTTCTCATCTTTAAATTTTCTTACAAGTGACTGTTTTTAATGTGTTCCAAAAACTCTGGTAAAATCGATGAGTGGTAGTGATAGTGGTTGTTAAACACAAAGTTGTCAAAATTTTAAGCGTTTCAAAATATCCCTAATAACGAGCGCATCCTTTATCAAAAAATCCAAGAAAAAAGGAAAATACTTTTAAAAATCTCGAACGAAGAGCACATCTCGCAAAAGACACCATCTTTACACTATAAATCAAAGCGGCTGGTAAATGAAATAACAATTGCCATAGCGATGTGCCTTTTTACTCGGTGCCGTTCATTGCTGCGACATTTTAATCTTTGACAGTTTGATATTTTTACGATGTTTTTAAATGATTTTTTCGTAAATACTTGGTGAAAACTGGCGGAAATGGCTTAATTTTTGGGCAAGAATAATTAATTATATTTTTTCAATATCACTATTTTCCGCTATTTCTGGATAAAATAAAGAGGAAAAAAAATTTTAGGTAAAAAACGGACAGAAATCTTTTTTTGCACCCGTGATAAAAAAAAAGATTTTTTGCATCGGTAGTCAAAAAAGCTGTGCTTTAGTTATCTGCAGAAAGTTACTAAAAAGGTATAAAAAAAAGTATTTCAGAGAAATTGTTTAATAAAAATTTCAGTTACTATGTCATCTGTCGTGCATATGATTTTTATTTTGCCATTTTTACAAAAAAACAGCAAAAATTGTAATTTTTCAAAGCATAAAGTGTGTGAGACATAAGGTGGTATTTATTTCTTTCAAAGTTCTTTACATACAGTCTTTAAATTTACCAAAAAACTGTCCTACCATAAGAGTATTTAAGCACATTGAAAAATTATTTAACAGGTATTTAACTAAATTATTTTAAGGATCATCATGGCTTTACCATTAGTCTTTGGTTTAATTTTTGTTACAGTCTTAATCACAAAAAAATTAAAACCTGTTTCTTATGAAAGTGTTCATACAATGCTTTTAATTATGGTTTGTCATAGGTTTAATCACAGTCCTAAGGAAAAGTTGGCAACTTTTTTTAAATTACGACTATTACTATAACGAATATAAGTGCGCTTGCGCGAGTTCCAAATTTTAAGTGTGGCGCCCAATTATGTTGACAGGAATGAAATCAACATTTTCAAAAATGTTATACAGGCAAATTAAAAGCAAAAAAACAAGTGTTTTGTAGATTCCAAAAAAAAAATTTTTCTATTAAACCTTATTTTCTTTAAAAATAAACTACAAAAAATAAAAGTAAATAAAACAAAACATCAAAAAAAGTGAAGTTAAATGCACTTGCATAGCGATTGTTATGATCTTAGATTAAAAAGAGACAAGATACCTGACACTTTAAACGGAAACTTTGGTTATATTATTATATGGAACAATGTTTACCTTTCTGTTTTTACAGTAAACACACCAGTGGCGTACCTACTTAAATATAAATTTACACGTGGATTATATTATTAAAATTTGCAAAAAAATTTGGAAGCTTCCTAACAATAAATGTTTGTAGTATACTCTTGTACAGAATAAATTTATTACAAAGTTTGCATATGATTTATAGCAATTCGAATTTCCAACACAATAAAAATATACCAAATATTAAAAAAAAGAAACACAGTTTATAGCACCTTGAACATCAAGAAAAAAAAATATTACCTACTAGCTAAAAATGATGTTACTGTGTTTATTAATTTTGTTATTTTTTCTGGTTATTAGCAGAAACTTACTTATACTGATTTCTTCAGTGCACAATAAAGTCAATAATGCTTAGGGTGTATAGAGACAGATTTAAATATGAATTCGAAGGGCGAGCGCAGATGGGAACGGCGGCAGTATAAATCAACCTTAATATACTGATAAGAGGTAGGAATTCAATATTCTTACAAACCTGAACACATGTGAGTTAATTTCTATTGTTGTTTGCAAGTTGATTTAAAGACTTTACCTACCTTTATTTTATTTTTATTAACTACTTCATCAAAAGTATGCTTTATTTTTTCGTCTTTATAAAGAAAACCTCGAAGAAAACCTTATAAAAACGTTCGAAAATATCTCATTTGACGCATTGGGAATTAACTACTTTATCAAAAACGTGTTTGTTGATATTTTAATCTAAGGATCTACCAATTTAAGTATATTTCATAAAAACATTTTCATTTTCTGTGTACCTACCGGAATGTATCGCCACTGACTGGTTTCACTTATTGCTCTCCCTTTGTTTTCAAAACATTGGACGATTTGTTCCAAAATATCACTTTAAATGCACCGAAATATTCTCCTACTGGTAAAAAAACCCACTATAAACGTTTTTTGACAAAATGTGGTTTTAAAACGTCTTATAAACTGCTTAAAACATCCTGAAATTTTAAAATAAATAGCACGAAAAAGCTTATGTCAATAAAAATATCATTCGACCGTCTGCGCTCTGCCGACTTTCCCCACCCACAAGTGTAAAGTGGTTGAGACAGAAATCCCTATCAGTATCGTTCTAACGCCGATATTTCTCGCCTTTGTTTTGTTGTGATTTTATTTGTAAATAAACAGTGGTTATTATTTGCCAAGGAGTTTTCGTTGGACCAGATATCTTGTCTCTTTTTAATCTAAGGTTATACTATATAACAAAGACAAGTATGAACAGAGAGCACTTTTTAAGACTAAAATTATAACTAACACTATAACAAAACCAAATACTAATCAAGTGACTAAACCTACACCTTGTATGAACGATCCTTTAGTTAACAACAGATTTTTCGGAAAACCAGGGTTGAACATTTCTTTAGGTTGGAAGAAATGCGCGTTTCTAAAGTGTTTATAACGACCCTAAAATGCATTTTCAAGCGATAACCCGCTTTCTTAAATCGCTTTGAAATAAAATCGATTTAGTGCTGAAATCGGTTTTGGTGGTGTTTATACGACAACATTTTCAAACCCTCCTTACATAAAAGCGCTTCAAGAGGCCCGTATAAACGAAGTAAATGAAAAATGACCTAAATTTTTTCATTTATTATTATATTTGCTTTGCTGGTAGGTAATAAGGTAGCCCTTAGAATTTTTTTTTATTAAAGGTCATGCCATTCATACCAGTAATATTCTTGTTGCGACAATCTATGAAGAGGTCACGATTAGTGTTTAACTAAGTAGGTATTAATACGTATTTTGTTTAAAAACTTAAAGCAACATCATAAATTACGTATACGTATATCGGAAGACGATAAGTGACCTATCAAAAAAAGGAATAAAGCACAGCCTAAATGCATACGTAACGTATCTGCTTTATTAGACTAGGGGTTATAAGCTACGGCATGGCGTAAACGCAACGTACGTTACGCAGAAAGGATACGTCGCCTAGTTGCGACGAGCTAAAATCTTGCGTATCTTGTAAATTGGTTAAGTAGTCGAGCAGAGGGCGCTCTCATTTACTTAAAACTAATAGAACTATATTTGAAAAATAAAAACTGATTAAATTAACAATAAAATGCAAGAAATAAATAAAATTGTGAAGCTCAAAACAAAATTTAACAATAAAAAATTTCCTCTAAATAAGAATCGTCTGGGATTGTTCCTAGACTGGAAGCTGCGTTACCGCGTTGAATCGCGAGACCTATTTGTTGTTTAATGAAGCAATCTGCGTTTTTATTATTTATTAATTTTTATAATTTAATAACAAAAGATTTAGCCCAGGGTCACCGGCATAACTACGGGGGGGGCCTGGGGGGCCGCCCCCCAGTGCCTTCTAGGCCCCCCCAGCCTAGAAGTTGTCAGTCACATGACGGGACCAGTGTAATTTCTGGAAAACGTAAGGGCTTACAATGTTTAATAAGAGAAGAACATCCTTCGGCAATATACATTCCTTTTTTGGCACATAGCCTTGTTTAGTTGTTGTTGACGCATTTACAAAAGTCTCTACAAAAGTCTCGACAAAAGTTGCACCAGCAGCTTCTTTCTTTAATACATTAGAGGCATTGTATGTGCATTTTTGAAATCATGAAAAACTTAGGTTGCAGAGAGCTTGAGTATTAAATTTTTGGAAGTACTTATCTAACCTTTCTACTATTCGCTGGTCATGTCGATTTGAAAATTGCAAAGCAGTTTTATTAAACTTTGGAGCGATTAAAATGGCACTAGAAAGTGAAGTAACTGATAACCAGGATAGACATGCCGTTGAAGCTGTTGTACTATTAGCATGTATTGAAAAAGCCGAGTTTTGCATTTGCCTGCACATTCTATACTCTGTTTTATTACGTATCAACGTTTTGAGTCAGTATTTTCGGGGTAAAGATGCTACTCTCGGCAAAGAAAATTTAATAATAATAGAAGGCACGCTACAATCTCTAGAAGAAACTGGAAACAGCTTTGATAATATTTATTCTGAAATCCAAGACTTCGCCGATAAACATGTTATTTCTTTAGAACCTATCAGAGTATCAATACACTTTTGGACAAGACAGCACGATAGAATTAACATCAGATGTAAGATGCTTAGAACATTGGAAAATAAACATCCAATACCAAATAATGGATAAGTTAGCAGCTAATTTTAGGGAGAGGTTTTTAAAATTGCCATTTGCTAAATTGGTAGATGCTTTATTTAAGTTAAACTTTAAAGAAAGTCAAGATTTTATTGAAACTCTACTATGCTTGAAGCTGAGATCTTGGTAGTAAAAAATTTGATTACTTGTAAAAATTTAGAAATAAATTTAAAATCTATCGAAGAGTATATTAGACAAGACTTTTGTTCGAACCTCTAAAAATTAATTCAGATTGCTATTTTTCTTCCTATTAGTTCGGCTAGATCTAAACGAAGCTTTTTTGCAATGCGGAGAATAAAATATTGGACCAGTGTCAATTATTAACATCGAGAATGATTTAATTAAAGAAGAGATTACAGTAGACCACGTTTTGCAAATATATTCACAAAAGACAAGGAAGTTGCAGCTAATTTATATTAAACAGACGAGTTGAGTTGAATAAAGTTACGCTTAATTTAAGTTAAGGAAATAAAACATAATATTAAAAGGTTTTGAGAAAAACATCACTATCTTTTATTCCTGAATATCAAGCACTAGCTAGGCCCCCTAGGCCCCCCCTAGATCAGAGAGTTAGTTACGCCGCTGCCCAGGGTCCCAAAGTTTCGACGCTAAAGGGTACAAAAATGTACCCTTTGGCTTCTAGCTCTTCATATTTTTTTATTTTTTCATTTTCTTTGACACGTGCAGCTTCTCCTGATTTTTTGGATGTTTTGTCGAGATAAGATAGCTTAGGGATTTTCCTCTCCTCTGCACCAGGGAAACAAGGACAGACCATCCACTAGCTTTCCATCTCCCCTGCACATACCAGGAGGTTCAAGCACTGAGGGTATTCCTGCAGATACAAGAGCCCTCTTGATAATGTTGTTGAGCAACCCATGGCGAGACGAACGCCTGGCACTTTTGTAGCAGCTTAAGGCATGGTGCCCATAAATGTCTACAGTTTTGCCGCAAGTGCAGTCGTGCATCTCGCACAGAGGCCGACCCAAACGTAAAGAGATGGAAATACGAAAGGTGGAATCATCCAAAAGATTCCCTAGTGCAGATGAAGGTAGAGCCTGTAGACAGGCGTTGCTTTCGGGTTCTTGCAGAGCTAGAAGGCTAGCATGATCTTTGGGATCACTGGATGAATTAAAAATTGCTTCTAATTTAGAACGACAAATTATATTATCAAAATCTTTTTAGCGATTTAAAATCGTAGTCAAGAAAATTTAAAATTTCGGATGATAAGATAGCTTTAAGAAGATTGGAAGCATTACTTACTGAACCAAGAAATGCCGAAAAACAAAGACTAGAAGCATCACGAATGCCGAGACCTGTCATTTTTATGGCAATGTTACATTGTCACCTATATGGCAGTTGGTAATATTTTGTAACATTATTTTTAGATTTTTATCAAAATCACATAAAAGATTTGGAACATTCCAGCAAGGAGCACAGCGAAGTAAATAGCTTATTCGAGGTACTGCGAAAGAATGTCTTAAAAGATAATAGGCAGAGTGCGAATCAATTAAACATCGTTTTTTTGATAGTTTGATAAAAATTAGGGCAGTTAAAATCTTATTGCTTTGTTAAGTTTCTACCTCATACAGCCACAGTACGTACACGTATACGTAATGGTACGTCCTTGGGATGTGGCACAGTACGTACATTTTATTTCCCATGTAAGACCAAAATTGGACGTAAAATGATCTTAGGTACGTACACTTTATTACGTACTATGTACGTACATTTTTGTACGTACATAGTACGTCCCTAATTGGTCCGGGGACGTACCGACGTAAAATGGACATAAATGTACGTCCCTGGGACGAAGAGTCAAAAAATATTTTTTTGTAGAAGTAAGTAAGTATACTAAATATAGCTTTTTTAATTAGTTTTCAGGTGGTGTAAGTTTGTCTGATTATAAAATCTATTTAAAGACTTATAAAAAAATTGTTTTTACCAACTCATGGAAAATTATAAATGTTCATAGAAATCTGTCAAATTCTATGAGTTGGTCTGATCATAAAATATCTCAAGATCTCATGAATAAACGTTTTTTTACGAACTCCTAAAACATCATAAAAAAACAAGAATGTAATCATAGAAACCCATAAAATGGTATGAGTTGTTTTGACTATAAAATCTCTCAGAAAACTCATAAAAACATCGGTTTATATAATCCCATAATAGATTATTAAAGAAAAAGAATGTAATTATAGAAACCCATAAAAAATGATGTGTCGGTTTGATTATAAAATCTCTTAGAAAATGGTGCTTTTATAAAAAAAAAATATCGACACTTATCAAATTTTATAAACATTCATGAGTCTGTCTGATTATAGGATCAGATAAAAGACACACATATGAAACCACAAAAATTATCACAAACTTTTATAATCCTAAAATTTTGCCTTACAAAAGTCAAATGTCAACATTATAAAATTTTGGTTAAATCTCTTAAAAGGCTATGAAATGTCTTTTAATATGGTATGCAAAAATAACCAATTAGAAATTAAAAAAAAAATGTATTTTTTTTCAAAAAATTTACAAAAAAAAATTCTATTCTCTATTTATGAAGGGGATTGTGCAAATTCATTTTGAAGTGACTATAAGAAGGTCCTAGCTATTCGTCGATATAAAAAAACTGCAAATTCATGCCACGGAAAAATCACAAGCACATGTTCAGAAAATTTACAAAATCTCAATTTTTTGACCCCGGCTGCTTAACTTCAAATTTTTCAATCCACATTCCCTTTAAAGACCTGCCAAATATGCTTTTTAAAAGGTTATATAACACGCTAGAATATTAAATGTAACAAGTCACGATGGGCCTCCAAGTTTTAATAAAATTAAACAACATACATAAAAAAAGCTTTTTGCTAAAAATTTCAAAAATCACAAAAATTATTTCAGGCTTCATATTTTGTCGTGTGTTTAGAAATTTTTTCAGGGGATTTCTGAAATTTTTACAGCTGTTTGAAGACAATAAAATATCCTTGAATCTTGAACGCCTTTAGGATTTTTGTCTGTGAGCTGTCAAACATAGATGATTTTTACAAGTCGTCCAATTTTACTTAAAAACCATTGCTTCTTTTGTTATTTTATTCAGTGTGAAGTAGGTAAGTATTTTTTATCCATGTGGGTGCACCTAATCGGCAATACGTAGATAAAAATAACATTTTTTACCGCACCCTCTTCACTCGTCTCTCCCATTTGATGGTTTAATCCATAATAATATAAAGGAAGGGCCAGAAAATCTTGGACTGATTTAATTTCCTAATTACTTTTTTGTTCCTTAGCCGAATTTTATAAGGTTTGACATTTTAGAAAGTCAAAAGAACAAAGTTTTACTATTTTTGTACAAAAGATGTAAAATGTCAAATATTCAAAATGGTCAACGTAGTCAGAAATTTATTCTGGAAAAAAATATCTGAAACTTTTTTTCGACCTGCCTGTAATTTTTCTTGCCAATATAGGAAACCTTATGCCTTTTTACGTCTAACGAGGTACCACACATAAAATTCGGATAACCTTACCACCAACAAATTATGTCTCTTTTTATTTACCAAGAACTTTCTTACTGCAAAGGTAAATAAACCAAGTCAAAATGTCAAATGTCAAAAACCCAAGATGGCGGATATACCTAGTCAAAAATTACTTTTCCAAAAAAAAGCTACGAAAACGACGATTCTTATACTTTTGTACTACTTAACCGAATTTTAAGAGTGATATCTCGTTCAACGTGAATTGCTTTTCTAGATTTGCAATAAAAGATAACAGGAAGGTCAAAAATTTTTTGTTATGTCCGTTATCTTGGGTTTTTGACATTTGACGTTTTGACGGTTTATTGACCTTGCCAGAAATAATATAAATTTGTAAAAATCCGATAAGTAATAAGAAAGTTCTTGGGAAACAAAAAAAACATTATTTTGGGGTGGTTAGAATACGCGAAATTTTACGCCAATGCAACTTTTTTACTACCTAACCGAATTTTATGTGTGCTACCTCGTTAGACGTGAAAAGGCATAAGGTTTCCTATTTTGGCAATAAAAAATACAGGAAGGTCGAAAAAAAGTTTCAGATTTTTTTTCCAGACTAAATTTTCGACTACGTCCGTCATCTTGAATTTTGACATACATTTTTTGTACAAAAATAGTAAAGTTTGTTCTTTTAACTTCCTAAAATGCTAAACTCTATATAAATCGGCTAAGGAACCGAAAAGTAATTAGAAAATTAAATCAGTCCAAGATTTTCTGGCCCTTCCCATATATTATCACAGAGTACCGAACAGAGCTGAAGAAGGGGCGGTAAAAAATGTTATTTTTATGTACGTATTGCCGATTAGGTACACCCACAAAAAAAATACTTACCTGCTCAAAACTGAATAAAATAACAAAAGAATCAATGGTGTTTTAAGTAAAATTGGATGACTTGTTTTCTTCTATGTTTGACAGCTCGCAGACAAAAATCCTAAAGGCGTTCAAGATTCAAGTTTGATGATGTTTTTAAAAGGATATTTTATTGTTTTCAAGCAGCTTTAAAAATTTCAGGAATCCCCTGAAAAAATTTTTGACATATTTTTTGTTATTTTTGAAGTTTTTAGCAAAAAGCTTTTTTTATGTATGTTGTTTAATTTTATTAAAACTTGGAGGCCCATGGCGCCTTGGTAAATTTAATATTCTAGCGTGTTATATAGCTTTTAAAAAACATATTTGGTAGATCTGTAAAGGGAATGTGGATTAAAAAATTTGAAGTTAAGCAGCTGCAGTCAAAAAATTGAGATTTTCTAACTTTTCTGAACATGCATCAATTTCCGATTTTTTTAATATTCGCGAATAGCTAGGACCTTCTTACAGTCACTTCAAAATGAATTTTCACAATCCCGTTCATAAATACTGAATAGGATTTTTTTTTGTAAATTAAAAAAAAAATAAATTTTTTTTTTAAATTTCAAAAATCATGTTTTGCATACCGTATTAAAGGCCATTTTGTAGCTTTTTAAGAGATTTAACCAAAATTTTAAAATATTGATACATGACCGAAATACAGCTGTTAAAATGACCCTATGTCCTAAAAAAAAGTTTAGAGCGTCGCGACGCCTAACGTACGCCGTCGCCGAAAAAATTTATATTGGTTTGGTGGTCCCCGGTGTCATGCCTAAGTGTGTGCCAAATTAGAATAAAATCACCAAAAATCTTCCTATAGGTTTGAAAAAAACCCCCGCCTATTGACAAAGTAGTCGCCAGGCAGAATTACTTATTTGCTATGTTCCCCAGTGCAAGTATTTTTTTTCAATACGATATTTTTTCTTTTAAAATTTTTACCCTGGCGTGTTATTTCTAATTATTATATTTTCGATACGATACGTTTATGCTAATGCTGTGTATACAAAAATTGAAATCCGTAAATATTGTAGTCATCACTTAAAATTTTTGACTTTTTTAGATGTAAATTAATTCAGCTCTGATTACTGCTATCTTTTTAAGTAATATTTTTCAAAATTTCCAAATGTATATAAGGCGGACAAATAAATAGTATACCTAATTTCACATCTTACTCAATACGTATTGAAAAGATTGTCTTCTTTTTCTTTCATAGAGCATGTTCTCTGTTCCGACAAAGAGTGTGATATATGAAAGAACAAGATGCTTGATGATTTTCGATACATATTTAATACGAGATGAAAACATAGTACCTAAAAGTCAGACCATAATCACTATTACGGTCGGCGTTAAACCCAATGGTTGCTGCGCACGCGTATCTGTCAACAGTGTCAAAATATTGACTACTATTTTGTGGCTAAAAATACTTACCACTTTTTGCATGTTCTTTTTCTTATCTTCCAACAACTTTAAAACCAGCTGCATGTTTTTTTAAAAACATTTATCACAAAAATTGCGACAATTCGCAGAAGATCTCTTTTTTAAATAATTGCAGTCTAGCCTGTCAATTTCGTATTGAGCAAAAAATGCTTTAGTACTACTTACCAGCTTTTAATTTTTTGCATATCCTTCTTCTTGCCTTCCGGAATTTTTTTCAGCCCGTCGATGAAGGGATGTTTGAGCTTTAAAACCAGCTGTTTGGACATCTTGGACGTTGTTTTTCCTTAAATATTTATCACCAAAATCACTATAATACGTAGAAGATCACTTTTCCAAAGAATCTTAAGAAGATGAGATGTGTAATTTTTCGTAAAAACCAGTTATTTTGCAACACACTTCAAAACTCGATGGCTGGTTTCACTTTATTAAAAAACACAAGACGCGAATCGAAAGCGTGTGCCAAGAACCTCTCGCGCGTGATAGTTCTAGCAGTACCGATCGACTGATGGTACTGTTGGGAAGCGTTGGTACCATTCAGCAAAATGCAAAATTTCGCAGTAACGCGCGTATTCGGTATCTTTTGCTGGTACCACTACGATTGTATCGCGTTCGAAAAGTCAGGGGCGTAGATACGATTTTTACTTGGGGGGAGGTCAGTATACAAAAATTCAAATCAACTCAACTCAAAAACTGGATTGGGATCCGTTTTTGATCCTGGATTTGTTGATAAATTCGTGTCATTAATGCGCCGTGGGCGAAAATTTTGTAAAAATATAGTAATAACGCATTTTTTAACACATAAATGCAATTGATAAAAATTGCCTAATATTATACTATAGTAGTTTTCACATATAGTGGCTAAAATAGTGCTTTTTTACAAGCGTTGGTTTAAATAACCAGCGCAGCGAGGTATTTAAAAACGCGAGTAAAAAAAAGCACAGTTTAGCCACGAGTTGTGAACACTATTTTTTTTAATACCTTTATCAAAAAATCCAAGAAAAACAGGAAAATACTTTTAAAAATCTCGATTAAAGAGAACTTCTCGCAACGCACCATCTTTACACTATAAATCAAGGCGGCTCGTAAATTAAATAACAATCGTTTCCATAGCGATGTATCTTTTTACTCGGTGACGTTTATTGCTGCGACATTTTAATTTTTGACAGTTTGATATTTTTTCGTAAATACCGAAATGGCTTAATTTTTAAGGAAGAAAAATTAGATTTTTTCAATATTACTATTTTTTTGCTATTTCTTTTTAATTTGGGATAGAAAACGGACAAAAATCTTTTTTTTAATTATAATTTTCCAGGGATTAGTTTCTTTAATCCCCGAGGGATTAAATTTACTTATAATCCCTAAGCTGAGTGATCAAATTTATTTTTAATCTCTTAGGGATTAAATTTTCTTTGAATCCCTTAGGGATTAAAAGTTTCACTTTAGTCTCTAAAAAGAGGGATTAAAAGTACCTATTTAATCCCCGAATTGCATAAACAAATTTTTATAGCGCCGCAGGCAAAATTTTTTGCTTTAAGAAGAAAGTTCTTAAAAAATTTTGATCTTCTTTAAGTTTTTTTGTGAAATTTTTTCTTTATTTGTTCCTAGTAATTTTTCGTAAAACTCCCAATAGATTGTAAACGAACAATAAATAGATTCTTAAGCTTAGTTTAATGAGGGCCTTGGAATTTTAAACCCTCGTCTGACAAAAACTATCTTTATCCTTTTATTTTGCAAATATCGTAATGTATTCTTAATCACTACTTTTATAACGGAGAAATTCTCAAGGTACCAAACTGAAAGAAAGAACGACATTCTGGTTTTGGTTTTCAAATGGTTAGGACATACTTTTATATTTTTTTAAACTTAAAAACTTAAGAGTGAATTTGAATTCTAAAAACAGCTCGTTTACTTAAACAGATAAACCGCAGATCAAAAATTAACAAAATTTTGCACAGCGGAGGCTTCTGTATCCCTCACGACCATTCGCGTGGTTTTTCAAAAAAAAATATATATCTTGTATTTATTTAGTATTTTAATTACCATGAATTAAACATTTTTGGGATACGTAAAACTATGTAAAAAACTTAAAATTATGCAAAATCCGTGAAATGGTTTCGAGATAATGCTTTACACTTTTACCGTACAAAATTTGATACAAATTTGATTAACAGTTTTTTAGATTAGACACTTTCGTTAAATTTCGGATCTATCGGCATTCTTATCCTTATCTCTATCGAGTCGACCTATCGGGCAGGTATACTTTTAAACTAATGGCGAATGCGTGACAGCTCCACCTGATCAAATAATCGTAATGTTACGACTCCCTTATCGTACCTAACGAGGTTTTCGTGTATTTAATCAGCTGGAGCTGTCACGCATTCGCCATGATTTTAAAAGTGCACCTGCTTGCTTGGTCGACTCGATAGAGATAAGGATATGAATGCTGAGAAAACTGAAAATTAACTTTAAGTGTCTATTAAGTAATTGGAGGAAGCGCATTTTTTATTCAAAGTCATCCTTAAAATATTATTATATATATTATAATTATACCTTCATCAAAAAAATGATTTTAGTAACTGGCTGCAGATAACTAAAGCATGGCTTTTTTGGTAAAACTTTTTTATCACGGGTGCAAAAAAAGATTTCTGTCCGTTTTTTACCCAAAATTAAAGAGAAATAGCGGAAAATAATAATATTGAAAAAAATCTAATTATTCTTACCTAAAAATTAAGCCATTTCCGCCAGTTTTCACCAAGTATTTACGAAAAAAAAAGCATCATCAGTTTTCATACTCTATGCTCATATAAACTTATGATATTTTATAATTTTTGACTAGTGAAAGTAAAACACAAATCCCGCATAGGAGTTCATCATATTTCAGCCAGTTGGTTTATAAAAGTTTTTTATTTTTTTTTTTAAATATTTTATGATTTTTAATATGACAACTTTAGTAGTAATAGTAGTACAAGTAATATAATAGAGATTAACAGTCAAACTAAACTATAACCTAACCTAAACTATAAACTACGACGACCTAACCCACTATAATATTATAACACTCCTTGTGCTTGCACAATATCTACATACCTAATAGAAAATTGTTTATAAAATCTTACAAGATTTCATAAGCCAAAAACTATTTTTTTGTTGTAAAAGTATTTACGACAGATGATGTGATTATATTTTTTTTATAAGAATTTATAAGTTCCGGTGGACGACGACTTAATATATTTGTTTCAAATTGCATATATACAAATTGCGTAAGTTTTTATGAGATTTTGTAATATTTTATAATATTTCCCTATACAACCACAGTACGTACACGTACGTAATGGTACGTACCGAGGACGTACATTTTCCAACGGTTTTTGCGTACACGGTACGTCCTTAGGATGTGGCACAGTACGTACTATGTACATAACTGACAGGTACGTACATTTTATTTCCCATGTAGGACCAAAATTGGATGTAAAATGATCTTAAGTACTTACACTTTTTATGTACTATGTACGTACACTTTTGTTCGTACATAGACGTCACTAATTGGTTCCTGCACGTAACGACGTAAAATGGACATAAAATGTTCTTCTCTGGGACGAAGAGTGCTGCATGGGATCATGAGTCTATATTTTTTTGTAGAAGAAAGTAAGAAGTAAGTGTACTAAGCATAGCTTTTTTAATTAGTTTTCAGGTGGTCGAAAAAACTGATACAAATCATGTGTGGACACATAAAAATCTATAAAGTGTTGTAAGTTTGGCCGACTATAAAATCTATTTAAAGACTTATAAAAAAATTGTTTATACCAACTTATAGAAAACTATAAATGTTCACATAAATCTGTCAAATTCTATGAGTTGGTACAAACTCTTAAAACATTATAAAAGAAGAGTATATACATAGAAACCCATAAAATGTCATGAGTTGTTTTGATTATAAAATCTCTCAGAAAACTTATAAAAAGATCGGTTTATATAAACCCATAAAACATTATAAAAGAAAAAGAATGTAATTATAGAAACCCATAAAAGTTGATGTGTTGGTTGGATTTTAAAATCTCTTAGAAAATGGTGCTTTTATAAAACCATAAAAACGTATCTGCAAATTTTGTAACCATTCATAAGTCTGTCTGATTATAGGATTAGATAAAAAACACACATATGAAACCACATAAATTCTTACCAAAATGAAAGACATACCTCATAAATTATTACAAACCTTTATGATATTAAAATTTTACCTCACGAAAGCTTATAGACCTTATAAAAACTGATAAAAATCAGAGGTTTAATGCGGTTTTTTGGCAGGGATTGAATCGAAATTCTTGAACGTGCTCATGATAAGGATATAGGTGGGAGCTGCCACTTGTAAAAGATACCCATGCGAGCTCACTCCGAGAAGAAGGAGGTCATATTATGAGAATGTTATGTTAATATTTCCTGCTTTACATAATATATATTCACCATAAAGAAATTATTAATAATTTCTGTGCGCACAGAATAGACACTTAAAGTAAATGGACACTTAAAGCAAATATTTCAATGCATAGGCATCGGTAAGCGAGAGTTGGGGAATAGTGCGCACCTAAGCGGAAATTTCATTTGTAGTGAGACTATGATGGAAAAAATAATTTTAAGAACGCTATGCGAACTACCAGTTATTCTACTTTATATATATGTAAAATATTATTTGAAAAAATGTTATTATACAGGCATGATACTACATTTTTAAAAAAATGCACTTGCGCATAATTACCCACCCCGACGGGCAATGATGCCCACGGGTTGTGTAATGGTGCGCAATAAACTTTCTAGCTAAAAAATATACTTATGCTTCAAAATAACATTCAAAGTCGTTACAAATAAAATACACTTAAACTCAATGTAAGTAGAAGTGGCATTCATCATTTTCAGGTGTGTCGATACCTGTGCATTCTGCGTGGTTCCAGGAAGAACACAAAACACAGCGGTACCAGAGTTTCTTATTCTTGCCAACTTCTCCAACTTTAGAATGTGTTTTTGGAGAAGGCGGTGCGAAGTTGTAGTCGATATCGTCTAACTCGAAATCGCACAGGTCGGACAAATTTATGCGCACGATTGCCCCCTTTTTTAAAACCATAATATGACAAAAAATATGTCTTTATTTATTAATCAAATACACCAAAATATTCACAAAATGCTATAATTTAATATGACACCTCATCTTAAATGATTGGATAAAAAAAAATTCTAGTTGATCTTACGGCGGTTGTATGCAAACTAACGTGGCCAGTTATGGGGAAAACAATATCCCACATAGCAAGCCTTGGATATTGTGTATCACAAAGATATTTCAAATTAGAATATACGTTTTGTATGTTACATGTATATTTTATAGAAAAAACACATGATCCGTTTCAAAAAAAGGAAACATGAACGGATATTTACTGTATATTCAGTGTATATGCGCTATCGTACATCCTAAAAATATGTTTTTTGTATACAAGCCCTATATTTTTTGACCGAATATAAGTTAATATTTTAAAATGAAACATTATGGATACGAAAAGAATATACTTTTATGGATATATCGTTCTTATATATTAACTAAAATTTTGACAAATATACATTTTGTATATCGTGATGGATATCGACTGGATATACTATATAAATATATACCATAATGGACATACCCAATACCTTCTCCACATAGTCCAATCAACTCCTACCGTTTTAGTGTCCTTTTCTCGACCTTCGCCGCCATATTGACAGAAAACTAATGGATTTTCTGTCACTTTTGAGTGAAAATGGCGACAAAGGTGGATTAAAGGACACTAAATCGTTAGGACTTAATCGGCCTGTATGGAGAGGGTACTGGACATACCATAGAACATCAAATTTGGTGTAATAGAAACATAACGTATATTCAGTGGATGTTACCTAATGGGTACCTCTGGATCTAAATTGGATCTTTTTTGGAGGTCCTATGCACGTCAGGTGAATTTTTCTTGGATTTTTTGATAAAGGTATTTAAAAAAATGGTGTTAACAACTCGCGGCTAAACTGTGCCTTTTTTTACTCGCATTTTTAAATACCTTGCTGCGCTCGTTATTTAAACCAACGCTTGTAAAAAAAAGCACTATTTTAGCCACTAGTTAAAACTGAGGGCACTACGAGGCAAAACAAACATAAGTGAAGGTCACTAATTATGCACAAAAAACATGCCAAACGAAAAACCCAAAACAACTATATTAATTTATTTACAAACAGAAATTAAAACATACTGAAGTTATCCAAAAGCTCAGTCAAGAAAACTTTCCTTACTCAAAGCCCACTTATTACAAAGCTGTAGCTTTCATCAGTAGAGGTTGGTGCAAGCCAAGGTAGAAGCTCCTTATTTTATTATTACCGATCTAAATCGTTGTGTGACATCAAGTATTAATTGGGAAAATAATTAACAAGGGTAAGTTTTAATTAGAGTGACATATAACCCAAATTTTAATTTGTTCTACAGAGTGTTTACTACTTAAACCCCGCGTGGGTTTATTTTTTTTAATTTTCGTTTCTTCTAAATTGAAACTTTCTTCTTAAATCCAACAAAAGATTGTGATAAGATGAATATTCAATAAACAAATTTATTAAAATTCTTCTTATAAATCAAACTGTGTCCACAATTCAAGGAGAGTTGGTTTAAAATGTTTAAAACCAAAAATTTCACCTAAACTTATGACCGTTCTAAAATAGACTAAACCCTTTTAGTAAATCCCACCGTTAAAGTCAATAGAGACCTTTTGCACCTCTTACAAAAAATCCCCGTTAGGTGACTTTTTTGTGATGTAGCTAACGTCACGTTTTTTAAGGCAGCATTTTTAGTTTTTGCATACCGCGAGGCATTTGCTTTGTTAATGGCCGACTTTATACGGTAATTATTATTATACAGATTTACAAAAAGAATTTGTCCAATAATATTTTTTATTTAGAATATCTTATTCTTGTGTTTTTTACGGTGAATTTTAATTATTATTAATTTTCAAAAACTGAAAAACACAACAGAGAAAAGGGAGGTTATGATAAACAGATCGGAATCACTTGTCATAGTTGCCATTGCAAATCAATGTTTTACATTTATTACGAAATTGTAGCCAAAGAAAATGATTAAACAAAAATTGGCACTTATCTTTACAATTAAAAATAATACTTAATGTTTTCAGTCAGTTATAAGGGATACGGTATTCTCCCGCAGGTAACGTCAAACCTTATCGGTTAGTAAGGGATTCCGTTATTACCTTGTTGCTGCGCAAAAGGTCTCTATTTCAACGCGTCGGTATCGGAATGGTGCGCACCCCAATATTTCAAATTTCGCGGGTTATCTAAAGCGTGCTGCTTTTATCAAAAAATCCAAGAAAAACAGGAAAATCCTTCTAAAAATCTCGAACGAAGAGCAACACACCATCTTTGCACTGTAAATCAAGGCGGGTGGTAAATGAAATAACAATCATTTCCATTGCGATGTGACTTTTTACTCGGTGACGTTCATTGTTGCGACATTTTAATCTTTGACAGTTTGATATTTTAACGATGCTTTTGAAATGATTTTTTCGTAAATACTTGGTCAAAACTGGAAGGAATGGCTTAATTTTTAGGCAAGAATAATTATATTTTTTTAATATTACTATTTTCCGCTATTTCTCTTTAATTTTGGGTAAAAAATGGACATAAATCTTTTTTTGCACCCGTGATAAAAAAAAAGTGTTTTGCATCGGTAACCAAAAAAGCATGCTTTTATCTGCGGACAGTCACTAAAATCATGTTTTTGATAAAGGTATAAAAAAGTGTTTGTCATCGGTAACCAAGAAAGAAAAGCTTTAGTTATCTGTAGACAGTTACTAAAATCATGTTTTTGATGAAGGTATAAAAAAAAATCAAGAAAAAGAGGCCGTCCTAAATTTTAAAATAAAGAAGTTATTGTAAAAATTTGACAGTTGAGATAGCTGTTGCTAATTTCTAAGCTCTAATAATAAGGTAGATAAGGGGGGGGGTCGAAGTATGGTGATTCACCCTGTGTTTCCTCTATAATGTACTATTTCGTTTTTCGTAAGAAAAATTACAACACAAGCAGGCCCACAATACACTTAACAATCGTGAGCAAGCACTCAGTTTTCTTGGATTTTTTAGTATTCCAGATTCCAATAAATTAATGTGCACGGATAATTAAAATTTTAAACACGAAAAATTAAAAAATTGTCACTTACTTTAAAAAAAAACGTTATTAAATACATCAATTTTTTTTTTATAATTATGTTTGTGACATATTTATTATTACTATTATTATTATTTTTGCAAAAACTTAATTAGCTACTTATATAGTGAGGTGATAAAGTCATCGGTGGTGTCACTTTCATTAACTTTTTTTTAGTTTTTCCGGGAAATAGACCACTTTTTTCAAATTCTTTTATTTTGAAGTTATATTTATATTTATGTTTAAAAAACTCAAGTACGACGAAAGAAAAACTAGGCAAACAAAAACTGTCAAAACAAGTTTACAACAAATATTTAATTGACGCTGAAAGTTATTTTTACTTTTTGTAATATTTATTTACATACCAAGAGAGGAAAGTGTCACTTTTTCCCTCCTGTTTATTTGAGGCCCGACATCAGGAGGGCATTAGAAAACCAAAGGAGAAATGCACTTTACTCCAGAGGAATGTAGGTATTTGATTTTATCAACTACAAAAGATGCAATGGCGGATCCAGCAATTTTACCAGGGGAGGGGCGCGCAAGCAATAAAACTTATATAGGTCGACTCAAGCGACTACGTACTTTTTTATGGTCATCATTGTTTTTGGGGGTTTTGTTAGATTGGTATGTTAGTTAGTGGTGACCTAACCCTCCCCAATAACCAACACTTTCCACCTACATATGTTTGTTCGTAGTTGCAAGATTGAGCCGTTGGTGGTGACTAACAGATACTACCTAATACAACCAATTTATTCTGGCAAACTTATTTGTTATACAAATCCTTATTTCTAAAAAACAAAAAAAATCATTTAGTATTAACATTCCAACATTATTATCATATTAAAAAAACTTTTAGTTATATAATAAAATTAAGTTTTATTTTTGCTTTGCAAACCTATCTAAGATAAATTCTAAATCCAGGTTCATTGAATGATATATACAGGGTTCCTAAGCAAATCCTTAGGGGGCCAAGCAGCCGTGTATAAGACGCAGACAAACGGAAAAGCACATTAGGCAGAAAAGGATGGGCATGGGGTGATGTTGTCACTACATCTTACACGTAGTAAATCCATTCCAGGTTGTTGTTTTCTAATGTTTTCCATTTTCATACCTTTAGGACTGGAATAAAAATTGTTTTGCTCGACTTTAATACCAAACTGATGAAAGATATCGTAAAAAAAAATATTTTTCGGCTTTTCATTTTGTACACATTGTCCTTACGCACTGTTTACAGGCTGGGGACTGAGATACATGCAAATGCCTAACCTAAAGCGTTCATACACGGCCGGAGAAATCGACTGAGATATTTCCGTAGAAACTTTATCAAGCAAATAGGACAGGTTGACGCCTTCGAACGTCCAACCCGGGTTTTGCACTTTGATTCGAAATCAAAAATGAGGAACAGTCAGATGTGGGGCCGTGCACAAATTACGTAACGGTGATTTTACCAATTTTCCCCTTTCCCTATGTAATGTTTTGTAACGGTTTGGCACGCCACTCCCCTAATATTACGTAACGATTTCAAGACCACTACCCCCCCAAAAAAAACTTTTCACTTATTTTCATTCCAAATTTTCTTAGTTTCACACAAATACAAACGCTGTCGAAAACCCCCCTCCCCCCTATGTAACGTTTTGTAACCTCCCTCCCCCCTATGACCATTACGTAATTTGTGCACGGCCCCTGTAGTCCCAGTGGAAGAGGGCGAGAAAATTGATATTTTTTTCTTAAAAATTATACTCTTTAGACCTATTTCTTTGCGTTCCCGAAATTACGTCATTTTTGAAAAAAATTGTAAGCGGCGCCATTTTTATTTCGTGCTTTGTTTTTCTAACATTTTTGCGTTCGGCTAATTTAATTGAAAAATTTATCTTCTCACTCGAAACCAAGATCCCCCGTTTTAGGAAAACTGATACCGTCTCTGTTTCTAAATTTTTTCGAATAAAATAGAGTATGACCATGGGGGAAATAATTTTTTTCTACGGTATGACGAAAATTTCGAGAAAGTTGAAGAAAAAAATAAAAAAAGTGGCAGAGCTCAAGTTTTTCGTAAAAAAAACGTTTTTTGTAAAGAAACAAAGCAAAATAAATCTTTTCACTCCTTTTTGGGTGTTACAAATATTGGCAGCCCCTTATTTTTCGCTTTTACCCTTCCGCTAGTTTTGAAGAATTGGTTCGCTACATGTTTCGAGATCATGTCATAAAACACCTCGAAAATATCAAATGTAGTGTAGGGCCAGCTTTATTTAAAATCAATAATATCGCAAGCAAAAAGCTCTGCAGGAAAAACAGCGCCGTTTATTGATTTCTTTGGCTGCTAGTGCTAGCTGCATAGTTTGGCCGTTTCCGGATAGATGTCACTAGTAGAACAGAATGGAAAGAAATTTCTAATGTTAACAACCTCACGAGTTTATCGCTCAGTATTGTAAATAATGGACCCTGTCGCCTCCTTTAAGCAAGAAAAAGCTGTGGTTTGGACCTGAAAACATCTAATTTTTAATTAGATTAGATGTTCAAATCTGTCCCCTTCTTGAGCCTCACAATATCCCAATCTATTGTAAAACTCTTGGCGCGTAGCAGCCAACATTTCAGAGGTGATAGAGTTGCCCGCCTCCAAAATTTTCGCCCTCAACTCCTGTATAGTCGTAGGCCGTAAGTGAGGGTGTTGGAAAATTTTGTCGTGCCAACAACCCCATAGGAAAAAGTCATTTGGCGCAAGATCTGGTGATCGAGGAGGCCATCGGATATTTCCATACGTGGAAATAATTCTATCACCAAATACCTGACGAAGGTAATTTGTAGCCTGGCGTGAATTGTGGGATGAACAGCCATCTTGCTGAAACCACAATTCGTCCAAATTTATGTTGAGTTCCCTCAACCGTAGTAAAACCTGGTGTTGGAGAAGATCAACATATTTTTGGCTATTCAAATTCCCTTCAATGAAAAAGGGTCCAATAATGTGATCCCCGAAAATACCGCTCCACACATTTAATTTTTGAGGATGTTGCGTTCTAACACTTGCGTGCAGATGTTTATTTTCGCGGGACCAATAGCGGCTATTTTGTGGATTGTGAGAGCTATGAAGTTCAAATGTCTTCTCGTCACTAAACAAAACTTTTGATAGTAAAATTTCCGTTCCTGTCACATTTATCCCTCATAACCTCACAATATTCTAACCGGCGAAAATAATCACCTGGTTGCAATTCCTGCGACTTCCCAATCTTAAACGACTTGTAGCCGTATTTTTTTAGGATCCATTGGCAAGTACTTTTGGGAATATCCAGTGCCTTCGCAATCGGTTTCGTCGAACATGGTTCATGTGCCACAACGTAAGCGCATACCATTTCGTCTCGTTCCACCCTGTGTGGAAGAACGGGATGCTCTGGTATTTCGCCGTCGTGGTAACACTTTCTACAACCATTTATGCACCCGTACCTTTCAAAACGATAATAAATGTTGTAGACAGTTTGAGCCACAGGAACCGGTCGATCTGGAAACGCAAAAACAAAAAGCCCAATGACCTCGTCCACACTGTCACTTTTTATGTAGTTTTTAATAATAAAAATCTTTTCTTCTCGAGTATACGGCATTTTAAAAACACAAAATTTACGAAACTGAAGCAACTCGAAAGGAAATAAAAATGCAATGCCTGTGAATCCCAGTTTTTCCTCGATCATATCATGGTGTGGCCGCCATCTAGCGGAATTTGCAGACATCTTGTCAACGGTTATTATTGCAACTATGATTTATGCTCACAATGAAAGAGTGGCGACAATTTTTTCTCATGAAAGCAGTCCGGAGATAATAACAAACTGGCACCATTGCTCAATATACCTGTTTCTTTTGTGCGCGCAGAACTTTCTATGCCATTTCTGTTTGATTTATTGAAATCCTATCCCTAAGGAAAATCTTAGGAACCCTGTATAAAAAAACGTCTCTCTTCTCCTACCGTGGACCGAAGATAAGTTTCCAAAAGTCTTAAAGTGGAGAAACTTCTTTCGGGGGTAGCAACCAAAACAGGAAGAGGAGAACCTTTTAATGCGTTGTAGATATTAGGTGTATCATGCTACACAGTGTCAACGCTGTTAATGTGAGAAAGGTGGTTGAAAACTGTGCCAAATTTTTCTGTAATTTTTGTTACCATATCTGATATTTTTTCTGCATCGCATTTTTGAAGGGTCGTTGGAATGCATAAATTTAATAGAGAGATATCTTGGATCGCCCTCTGTATGCAA
This sequence comes from Oxystoma pomonae, assembly GCA_963921995.1. Taxonomy (NCBI): domain Eukaryota; kingdom Metazoa; phylum Arthropoda; class Insecta; order Coleoptera; family Brentidae; genus Oxystoma; species Oxystoma pomonae. Next base: position 68,584,085 of record OY998171.1, read on the forward strand.
CTCAAATATGACATGTGGCAGACAGTTGCTTGAAGGCTGCATGTTACGATATTTAAGTGATTTCCCAACAAAAACAACGTGGTTTGGACGCTAGCGCATCTCTTACAATTTTTCGGAAGCCAGCTGGCGATAGCGGCTCGACAGGCGGGTGGGAGCGAGTATTTTACCTGTAATTTAAAAAAAAAGTGTTGGACGCAACCGGGATCCGAACCTGCGCGTCCCGGGTGAGAGTCTGATACTCTACCACTACGCCATGAGCGTAGTTTATTTCTATGTTGCGAACCCGCCGTGAGAAAGGTTGCGTAGAGCTGGCGCTACGAAGCGATAAAACTCTTAATACGGTCAGGCGTTTTTCAGCAAGCAAATAACCTACTCGTTAGAAAGCGCATTTTGGTGGCGTTTAACCGACCTCGGAATGAATTCAAATTAGCGAGCGCCAAATACGGTCCGAAATACAGGACGATTTTAGCGGCTGCATTGCAAGTTTCTATACTTCCCCTCAGAAATCCGCCGGTATCACCTCCTGGTTTGCTGGGTTGTCTCGACTCTGCTGCTCACAACATATTGTAAACCCGATTAACCTACCTAATGTAATTTTTTTAGGCAAGAGGAATACTCTACTTCTTATGAAGCCAAACCTATTTTTCTTACCTATAAATAGTTGTAATTATAATATTATGGCTCAAAAAAACCTTCAGATTGCCAAAATAGCTTGAAACAGAAATTCGAAAATTAGCAAAAATGCCTTATTTTTTTTTAGACTGTCCCCTGCATAAAAACTAAGGCATCCGCCAACAGTAACAATAATAGACTCTTGGATACAGCTTGTGTTTGTTTAGCAATTTTAGCCACTTTCTTTTCATTTATTCTAGAGAGACACGTATTTTCTGAATTGAAACAGAGATACCTCAGAAACTGGTCATAGAAACACTAGTTATACAACATATTCAAAATTACTTGAAATCGACTGAGATATGTTTTATAGGAGTGTCCAGTGCGTGGTTCGTCAATGTTTTTAAAACTTTGATAATGTTCAGATGGGGCCGCGCGCCCCCCGCGCCCCTCCCCTGGATCCACCACTGCAAAGATGTATGAAATAGACATTTTTGAAAAGCTAGGGATATGTCTATCTGAAAAATATATGAGTAGTTTAAAGTTTATATATTTTTTTTCTTGAATATGCAATTTAGGCCAACTTTGACTATGAAACAAAATTTTTTTCCTCAGGAGAACATAGTTTTTTGTTGTCCTGCGCAGACCCAACACTGAAAAAACTACACCGGGAAAATGAGGTCAGCTAAACGTTTGTGGCTGGAAAAACTCATTTTTGTGGGTTATTCCAGCTATTTCATTGAATTACTTCAACACTTTTTTTTTGATCTGGAACTGTTCTGGCTAAGGGAGCCCACAAAATTGGGCAAAATTTGTTTTTTTTTTTTAAATTGGCCTAGACCAACCATCTTGGTTTTACTAAATTACATAGCTGCCGCAAACCCTTATTGGGTTGTGGCAAACATTAACCATGGGTAAATATTTGATGGACTTTGCAAACCTATCGGAGGTAAAAACTGTTAGTTACAAACCAAACGTGAATTGTTTTAGCTACTTCACGGGGCTGCTTAAACCTCTATTAAGGATTGTTCCAGCCCAACTATACGGATTTATCAGATTTATTGCTTAAATTTGGCCCTGTTCAGTTCATTATTGTTTAAGGACCCGAAAGGTGCACATCTCTTTGGCCCGCACCGGGTTTTTTCTGTTCCGGGACGCGGTCGTTTGACGCGAAACCTTCGTTTGACGCCGTGATCGGGCGGTAAGATCGCGAAAATTGCCTTTATGTCAAAGGTTTTTGCCGAAACATTTTACAAAGTTAGATTTTGTGGCACGTTATAACACTGTGGGGAAAATCTATTTCTAATAAATACTTTAACTTATCTAGTTTTTGAGATATTGAATTTGAAATTTAAACGGTTTAACGGGCCCGTATAAACTATAGTCAAATTCTTTAATGAGCGGACTGACGTCATTTGTTGTCAACAGTTCGCATATCAAATAATTTCTTGTTGGCATTTTGACATATGTGCGATTTGTCACAATTGAAAAGGACACTTGTATGTGTTTGAGTCCTTGAACTGTTGATAAATTAAGGATACTAATAGAAAGGTTTTTATTTACAAGAAATTAAAAAAAGTATTAAATAAAAATTATTTACTAAATAACAGATTGTTTATCAATGTGGCTTTAATTTCCGTTTAATAAAAATAAAACTACAACAAATTATAACTACGTACTTTGCAGAAAAACAAACAAAAAGAATTGAGTTTAATAAAAGGCAAATGATCCAATAAATTCACGTTTTTTTAAAAAAAATATCTGGAAGATCCATCATCTATTGTTGCTTTTCTTTCATCGAAAGCCAATATCTCTTACCCATTCTCGAAGAAAACTGACGGAATATTTAAAATGGTTGGACATGTCTTGATTCAGCTTGCGATGAAGGGTTTTGATTGAGATATACTCTTTTTGTGGCATACATGCAGTATATAGTATCCAGAATTTTACTTTTCAAGTACTCTGTAATTTTGGTCTGTTGTTTTGCGTTTGTTGATTTTTGTTCCTTAAATATTTTATATCGAATATTGTAGTTCTAATAACTTTTGTTGCAGAACAAACTTTCTACGACATTTCCAACATCCAGGGGGATTTCCGCAGCTACTTGTCTTTTTTCAAACTCGAAAAATGCCGGTAAATTTAATATTATTAATTGACTCTGCTACCTAGTCGCTAAAACCTAAAAATATTGAAAATAATGTGACAGATTTTTTGAATTAAGAGTTGAATCAAATAGAGATCCAAAAAAATGACGTCAGTACGCTCATCGAAAAATTTAACTATAAGTAAGTATTGATAGCCCCATATTTCTCCCTGTAGGTGTGATACCAATTTAAGAAAATTCGATTGACGGAAGTGTTATTATTTTTATTAGAATGATTGACGCAGGTTTTTTATCAAAAAAAAAGCGGACTTCTGACTATAATTATTATTCATCAATAATAATAAAAGAAAAATATGTTTGAACTTTGCCTTATTTTAATAGGTAACAAAATTATTGTATACCTACCTGAAGAGATCATTGCATATCGTGTTTACAGTAATGTTGTTATTGTGCAATGGGAAGATTAAATACTACACTGGCCTATAGACAAAATAAATGATAACCATTGGTGTTGAAATTATAAACAATAAATAAATAAAAAGTAGCTGTTACCAAAAAACATACTCAAAAGTTAAACTACACAATTAAATTTAAGATGAAGAGAACATAAGTTCTAACAAGTAGACTAAATACCTTAGATTAAAAAGAGACAAGATACCTGACACTTACGGAAACTTTGGTTATATTATTATATGGAACAATGTTTACCTTTCTGTTGTTTACAGTAAACACACCAGTGGCGTACCTACTTAAATATAAATTTACACATGGATTATATTATTAAAATTTGCCTATAATATAAAATCTGCAAAATAATTTAAAGAACAAGCAAAAAAATAATTCTGCTAATTGGAGATTGGAAGCTTCCTAACAATAAATGTTTGTAGTATAATTTTATACAAAAGAAATTCATTACAAAGTTTGTATATGATTTATAGCAATTTCAATTTTCAACACAATAAAATTATGCCAAACATTAAAACAAAGAAACATAGTTCATAGCACCTGGAACATCAAAAAAAAAATATTACCCACTAGCTAAAAATTATGTTATTGTGATTGTTAATTTTGTTATTTTTTCTGGTTATTAGCAGAAACTTACTTATACTGACTTCTTCAGTACACAATAAAGTCAATAATGCTTAGGGTACATAGAGACATCTAGAACAGACAAAAAGATTTAAATATTAATTCGAAGCGCGAGTGTTTCTGTGATTTTTTAGAAGCAAAAAAGTGATAAACAATATGTGGTTTTTAGCCTATTCGATAATTATTATTATTTTTTGCAAATCCCAAAACTGATAGAAGAATGCGGTTTTTAGATTATTGTCAACAAACGTTAGCTGCGTTCAATAAAAGTATCGCCTTTTGTCTAGCGTGTTTCTGTGATTTTTTAAAAGCAAAAAACTGATAAAATATGTGGTTTTTGGCCTATTCGCTAATTATAATTATTTTTTGCAAATCTCAAAACTCAAAAGTATCGCCTTTTGTCTAGCGTGTTGATGTGATTTTTTAAAAGCAAAAAACTGATAAAAATATGGTTTTTGGCCCATTTGCAAATCCCAAAACAGATCGAAGAATGTGGTTTTCAGATTATTATCAACAAACGTTAGCTGCGTTCAATAAAAGTAATGCCTTTTGTCTAGCGTGTTTCTGTGATTTTAAAAGCCAAAAACTGATAAAAAATATGTGGTTTTTGGCCTATTCGCTAATTATTATTATTTTTTGCAAATCCAAAAACTGATCGAAGAATGTGGTTTTTAGATTATTATCAACAAACGTTAGCTGCGTTTAATAAAAGTATCGCCTTTTGTCTAGAGTGTTTCTGTGATTTTTTAAAAGCAAAAAACTGATAAAAATTTGTTGGTTTTGGCCTATTCGATAATTATTATTATTTTTTGCAAATCCCAAAACTGATCGAAGAATGTGGTTTTTAGATTATTATCAACAAACGTTAGCTGCGTTCAATAAAAGTAACGCCTTTTGTCTAGCGTGTTTCTGTGATTTTTTAAAAGCCAAAAACTGATAAAAAAATATGCGGTTTTTAGCCTATTCGCTAATTATTATTATTTTTTGCAAATCCCAAACACTGATATAAGAATGTGGTTTTTAGATTATTATCAACAAACGTTAGCTGCTTTCAAAAAAAGTATCGCCTTTTGTCTAGCGTGTTTCTGTGATTTTTTTAAATGCAAAAAACCGATAAAAATATGTGGATTTTAGCCTATTCGCTAATTATTATTATTTTATGCAAATCCCAAAACTGATAGAAGAATGTGGTTTTTATTTTATTATCAACAAACGTTAGCTGTGTTTAAAAAAATTATCGCCTTTTGTCTAGCGTGTTTCTGTGATTTTTTTAAAGCAAAAAACTGATAAAAATATGTGGTTTTTGGCCTATTCGCTAATTATTATTATTTTTTGCAAATCCCAAAACTGATCGATGAATGAGGTTTTTAGATTATTCTCAACAAACGTTAGCTGCGTTCAATAAAAGTATCGCCTTTTGTATAGCGTGTTTCTGTGATTTTTTAAATGCAAAAAACTGATAAAATATGTGGTTTTTGGCCTATTCGCTAATTATTATTATTTTTTGCAAATCCCAAAACTGATCGAAGAATGTGGTTTTTAGATTATTATCAACAAACGTTAGCGTCGTTCAATAAAAGTATCGCCTTTTGTCTAGCGTGTTTCTGTGATTTTTTAAAAGCATAAAACTGATAAAAATATGGTTTTTGGCCTATTCGCTAATTATTATTATTTTTTGCAAATCCCAAAACTGATCGAAGAATGTGGTTTTTAGATTATTATCAACAAAAACCGATAAAAATATGTGGATTTTAGCCTATTCGCTAATTATTATTATTTTATGCAAATACCAAAACTGATAGAAGAACGTGGTTTATATTTTATTATCAAAAAACGTTAGCTCCTTTCAAAAAAAGTATCGCCTTTTGTCTAGCGTGTTTCTGTGATTTTTTTAAAGCAAAAAACCGATAAAAATATGTGGATTTTAGCCTATTCGATATCTGTTATTATTTTTTTTAAATCCCAAAACTGATAGAAGAATGTGGTTTTTCGATTATTATCAATAAACATTAGCTGCTTTCAAAAAAGTATCGCCTTTTGTCTAGCGTGTTTCTGTGATTTTTTAAAAGCAAAAAACTGATAAAAATATATGGTTTTTGGCCTATTCACTAATTATTATTATTTTTTGCAAATCCCAAAACTGATAGAAGAATGTGTTTTTAGATTATTATCAATAAACATTAGCTGCTTTCAAAAAAAGTATTGCCTTTTGTCTAGCGTGTTTCTGTCATTTTTTAAAAGCAAAAGCTTATAAAAATATATGGTTTTTGGCCTATTCGCTAATTATTATTATTTTTTGCGAATCCCAAAACTGATAGAAGAATGTGTTTTTAGATTATTATCAACAAACGTTAGCTGCGTTCAATAAAAGTATCGCCTGGTGTCTAGCGTGTTTCTGTGATTTTTTAAAAGCAAAAAACTGATCAAAAATATGTGGTTTTTAGCCTATTCGATAACTTTTATTATTTTTTTGAAAATCCCAAAACTGATAGAAGAATGTGATTTTTAGATTATTATCAAAAAACATTAGCTGCTTTCAGAGAATGTATCGCCTTTTGTCTAGCGTGTTTCTGTGATTTTTTTAAAAGCAAAAAACTGAAAAAAATATATGGTTTTTGGCCTATTCGCTAATTATTATTATTTTTTGCAAATCAAAACTGATAGAAGAATGTGATTTTAAGATTATTATCAAAAAACATTAGCTGCTTTCAGAAAAAGTATCGCCTTTTGTCTAGCGTGTTTCTGTGATTTTTTAAAAGCAAAAAACTGAAAAAAATATATGGTTTTTGGCCTATTCGCTAATTATTATTATTTTTTGCAAATCCCAAAACTGATAGAAGAATGTGATTTTTAGATTATTATCAAAAAACATTAGCTGCTTTCAGAAAAAGTATCGCCTTTTGTCTCGCGTGTTTCTGTGTTTTTTTTAAATCAAAAAACCGATAAAAATATGAGGTTTTTAGCCTATTCGATAATTAGAATTATTTTTTGCAAATCCCAAAACTGATAGAAGAATTATTATTATTTTTAGGAAATCCCAAAACTGATAGCGTGTTTCTGTGATTTTTTAAAAGTAAAAAACCGATAAAAATATGTGTTAGCCTATTCGCTAAGTATTATTATTTTTTGGAAATCTCAAAACTGATAGAAGAATGTGGTTTTTAGATTATTTTCAACAAACGTTAGCTGCGTTCAATAAAATTATCGCCTTTTGTCTAGCGTGTTTCTGTGATTTCTTAAAAGCAAAAAACTGATAAAATATGTGGTTTTTGGCCTATCCGCTAATTATTATTATTTTTTGCAAATCCCAAAAACTGATAGAAGAATGTGGTTTTAAGAATATTATCAACACACTTAGGTGCGTTTAAAAAAAGTATCACCTTTTGTCCAGCGTGTTTCTGTGATTCTTTAAAAGCAAAAAACCGATAAAAATATGTGGATTTTAGCCTATTTGCTAATTATTATTATTCTATGCAAATCCCAAAACTGATAGAAGAATGTGGTTTATATTTTATTATCAAAAAACGTTAGCTGCGTTTAAAAAAAGTATCGCCTTTTCTCTAGCGTATTTCTGTGATTTTTTAAAAGCGAAAAACTGATAAAAATATGTGGTTTTTAGTCTATTCTCTTATTATTATTATTTTTTGGAAATCTCAAAACTGATAGAAGAATGTGGTTTTTAGATTATTATCAACAAAACGTTAGCTGCGTTCAATAAAAGTATCGCCTTTTGTCTAGCGTGTTTCTGTGATTTTTTAAAAGCAAAAAACTGAAAAAAATATATGGTTATTGGCCTATTGGCTAATTATTATTATTTTTTGCAAATCAAAACTGATAGAAGAATGCGATTTTTAGATTATTATCAAAAAACATTAGCTGCTTTCAGAAAAAGTATCGCCTTTTGTCTAGCGTGTTTCTGTGATTTTTTAAAAGCAAAAAACTGAAAAAAATATATGGTTTTTGGCCTATTCGCTAATTATTATTATTTTTTGCAAATCCCAAAACTGATAGAAGAATGTGATTTTTAGATTATTATCAAAAAACATTAGCTGCTTTCAGAAAAAGTATCGCCTTTTGTCTAGCGTGTTTCTGTGGTTTTTTAAAATCAAAAAACCGATAAAAATATGTTGATTTTAGCATATTCGCTAATTATTATTAATTTATGCAAATCACAAAACTGATAGAAGAATCGGTTTTTTAAATTATTATCAGAAAACGTTAGCTACTTTCAAAAAAAATATCGCCTTTTGTCTAGCGTGTTTCTGTGATTTTTAAAAGAAAAAAACCGATAAAAATATGTTGATTTTAGCCTATTCGCTAATTATTATTATTTTTTGCAAATCCACGAACTGATAGAAAAATGTGGTTTTTAGATTATTATTAAAAACCGTTAGCTGCGTTCAAAACAAGTATCGCTTTTTGTCTTACGTCTGTTTGTGATTTTTTTAAATAAAAAAATCGATAAAAATATGTCGATTTTAGCCTATTCGCTAATTATTATTATTTTTTGCAAATCCAGGAACTGACAGAAAAATGTGGTTTTTAAATTATTATTAAACACCGTTAGCTGCGTTCAAAACAAGTATCGCCTTTTGACTTACGTCTGTTTGTGATCTTTTAAAATAAAAAAACCGATAAAAATATGTCGTTTTAAGCCTATTCGCTAACTATTATTTTTTGCAAATCCAGAAACTGACAGAAAAATGTGGTTTTTAGATTATTATTAAAAACCGTTAGCTGCGTTCAAAACAAGTATCGCTTTTTGTCTTACGTCTGTTTGTGATTTTTTAAAATAAAAAAACCGATAAAATATGTCGATTTTAGCCTATTCGCTAATTATTATTATTTTTTGCAAATCCAGGAACTGACAGCAAAATGTGGTTTTTAAATTATTATTAACCACCGTTAGCTGCGTTCAAAACAAGTATCGCCTTTTGTCTTACGTCTGTTTGTGATTTTTTAAAATAAAAAAACCGATAAAAATATGTCGATTTTGGCCTATTCGCTAATTATTATTATTTTTTGCAAATCCAGGAACTGACAGAAAAATGTGGTTTTTAGATTATTATTAAAAACCGTTAGCTGCGTTCAAAACAAGTATCGGCTTTTGTCTTACGTCTGTTTGTGATTTTTTTTAAATAAAAAAATCGATAAAAATATGTCGATTTTAGCCTATTAGCTAATTATTATTATTTTTGCAAATCCAGAAACTGATAGAAAAATGTGGTTTTTAGATTATTATTAAAAACCGTTAGCTGCGTTCAAAACAAGTATCGGCTTTTGTCTTACGTCTGTTTGTGATTTTTTTTAAATAAAAAAATCGATAAAAATATGTCGATTTTAGCCTATTCGCTAATTATTATTATTTTTTGCAAATCCAGGAACTGACAGAAAAATGTGGTTTTTAAATTATTATTAAACACCGTTAGCTGCGTTCAAAACAAGTATCGCCTTTTGTCTTACGTCTGTTTGTGATCTTTTAAAATAAAAAAACCGATAAAAATATGTCGTTTTAAGCCTATTCGCTAACTATTATTTTTTGCAAATCCAGAAACTGACAGAAAAATGTGGTTTTTAGATTATTATTAAAAACCGTTAGCTGCGTTCAAAACAAGTATCGCTTTTTGTCTTACGTCTGTTTGTGATTTTTTAAAATAAAAAAACCGATAAAATATGTCGATTTTAGCCTATTCGCTAATTATTATTATTTTTTGCAAATCCAGGAACTGACAGCAAAATGTGGTTTTTAAATTATTATTAACCACCGTTAGCTGCGTTCAAAAGAAGTATCGCCTTTTGTCTTACGTCTGTTTGTGATTTTTTAAAATAAAAAAAACCGATAAAAATATGTCGATCTTAGCCTATTGGCTAATTATTATAATTTTTTGCAAATCCAGGAACTGACAGAAAAATGTGGTTTTTAAATTATTATTAAACACCATTAGCTGCGTTCAAAACAAGTATCGCCTTTTGTCTTACGTCTGTTTGTGATCTTTTAAAATAAAAAAACTGATAAAAATATGTCGATTTTAGCCTATTTGCTAATTATTATTATTTTTTGCAAATCCAGAAACTGACAGAAAAATGTGGTTTTTAGATTATTATTAAAAACCGTTAGTTGCGTTCAAAACAAGTATCGCCTTTTGTCTTACGTCTGTTTGTTATTTTTTAAAATAAAAAAACTAATAAAAATATGTCGATTTTAGCCTATTTGCTAATTATTATTATTTTTTGCAAATCCAGGAACTGACAGAAAAATGTAGTTTTTAAATTATTATTAAACACCGTTAGCTGCGTTCAAAACAAGTATCGCCTTATGTCTTACATCTGTTTGTGATCTTTTAAAATAAAAAAACCGATAAAAATATGTCGATTTTAGCCTATTTGCTAATTATTATTATTTTTTGCACATCCAGGAACTGATAGAAAAATGTGGTTTTTAAATTATTATTAAACACCGTTAGCTGCGTTCAAAACCAGTATCGCCTTTTGTCTTACGTCTGTTTGTGATTTTCTAAAATAAAAAAAAAACCGATAAAAATATGTCGATTTTAGCCTATTTGCTAATTATTATTATTTTTTGCAAATCCAGGAACTGACAGAAAAATGTGGTTTTTAAATTATTTTTTAAACACCGTTAGCTGCGTTCAAAACAAGTATCGCCTTTTGTCTTACATCTGTTTGTGATCTTTTAAAATAAAAAAACCGATAAAAATATGTCGATTTTAGCCCATTCGCTAATTATTATTATTTTTTGCAAATCCAGGAACTGACAGAAAAATGTAGTTTTTAAATTATTATTAAACACCGTTAGCTGCGTTCAAAACAAGTATCGCCTTATGTCTTACATCTGTTTGTGATCTTTTAAAATAAAAAAACCGATAAAAATATGTCGATTTTAGCCTATTTGCTAATTATTATTATTTTTTGCACATCCAGGAACTGATAGAAAAATGTGGTTTTTAAATTATTATTAAACACCGTTAGCTGCGTTCAAAACCAGTATCGCCTTTTGTCTTACGTCTGTTTGTGATTTTCTAAAATAAAAAAAAACCGATAAAAATATGTCGATTTTAGCCTATTTGCTAATTATTATTATTTTTTGCAAATCCAGGAACTGACAGAAAAATGTGGTTTTTAAATTATTTTTTAAACACCGTTAGCTGCGTTCAAAACAAGTATCGCCTTTTGTCTTACATCTGTTTGTGATCTTTTAAAATAAAAAAACCGATAAAAATATGTCGATTTTAGCCTATTTGCTAATTATTATTATTTTTTGCAAATCCAGGAACTGACAGAAAAATGTAGTTTTTAAATTATTATTAAACACCGTTAGCTGCGTTCAAAACAAGTATCGCCTTATGTCTTACATCTGTTTGTGATCTTTTAAAATAAAAAAACCGATAAAAATATGTCGATTTTAGCCTATTTGCTAATTATTATTATTTTTTGCACATCCAGGAACTGATAGAAAAATGTGGTTTTTAAATTATTATTAAACACCGTTAGCTGCGTTCAAAACCAGTATCGCCTTTTGTCTTACGTCTGTTTGTGATTTTCTAAAATAAAAAAAAAACGATAAAAATATGTCGATTTTAGCCTATTTGCTAATTATTATTATTTTTTGCAAATCCAGGAACTGACAGCAAAATGTGGTTTTTAAATTATTATTAACCACCGTTAGCTGCGTTCAAAACAAGTATCGCCTTTTGTCATAAGTCTGTTTGTGATCTTTTAAAATAAAAAAACCGATAAAAATATGTCGATTTTAGGCTATTCGCTAATTATTATTATTTTTTGCAAATCCAGGAACCGACAGAGAAATGTGGTTTTTAAATTATTATTAAACACCGTTAGCTGCGTTCAAAACAAGTATCACCTTTTGTCTTACGTCTATTTGTGATTTTTTAAAATAAAAAAACCGATAAAAATATGTCGATTTTAGCCTATTCGCTAATTATTATTATTTTTTGCACATCCAGGAACTGATAGAAAAATGCGGTTTTTAGATTATTATTAAAAACCTCTAGCTGCGTTTAAACCAAGTATCGCCTTTTGTCTTACGTTTGTTTGTGATTTTTGAAAATAAAAAAACCGATAAAAATATGTCGATTTTAGCCTATTCGCTAATTATTATTATTTTTCGCAAATCCAGGAACTGGCAGAAAAATGTGGTTTTTAAATTATTATTAAACACCATTAGCGGCGTTCAAAACAAGTATCGCCTTTTGTCTTACGTATGTTTGTGATTTTTTAAAATAAAAAAACCGATAAAAATATGTCGATTTTAGCCTATATGCTAATTATTATTATTTTGTGCAAATCCAGGAACTGGCAGAAAAATGCCGTTTTGAAATTATTATTAAACACCGTTAGCTGCGTTCAAAACAAGTATCGCCTTTTGTCTTACGTCTGTTTGTGATCTTTTAAAATAAAAAAAACCGATAAAAATATGTCGTTTTAAGCCTATTCGCTAACTATTATTTTTTGCAAATCCAGAAACTGACAGAAAAATGTGGTTTTTAGATTATTATTAAAAACCGTTAGCTGCGTTCAAAACAAGTATCACCTTTTGTCTTACGTCTATTTGTGATTTTTTAAAATAAAAAAACCGATAAAAATATGTCGATTTTAGCCTATTCGCTAATTATTATTATTTTTTGCAAATCCAGAAACTGATAGAAAAATGTGGTTTTTAGATTATTATTAAAAACCGCTGGCTGCGTTCAAACCAAGTATTGCATTTTGTCTTACGTCTGTTTGTGATTTTTTAAAATAAGAAAACCGATAAAAATATGTCGATTTTAGCCTATTGGCTAATTATTATAATTTTTTGCAAATCCAGGAACTGACAGAAAAATGAGGATTTTAAATTATTATTAAACACCATTAGCTGCGTTCAAAACAAGTATCGCCTTTTGTCTTACGTCTGTTTGTGATCTTTTAAAATAAAAAAAACTGATAAAAATATGTCGATTTTAGCCTATTTGCTAATTATTATTATTTTTTGCAAATCCAGAAACTGATAGAAAAATGTGGTTTTTAGATTATTATTAAAAACCGTTAGCTGCGTTCAAAACAAGTATCACCTTTTGTCTTACGTCTATTTGTGATTTTTTAAAATAAAAAAACCGATAAAAATATGTCGATTTTAGCCTATTCGCTAATTATTATTATTTTTTGCAAATCCAGAAACTGATAGAAAAATGTGGTTTTTAGATTATTATTAAAAACCGCTGGCTGCGTTTAAACCAAGTATTGCATTTTGTCTTACGTCTGTTTGTGATTTTTTAAAATAAGAAAACCGATAAAAATATGTCGATTTTAGCCTATTGGCTAATTATTATAATTTTTTGCAAATCCAGGAACTGACAGAAAAATGAGGATTTTAAATTATTATTAAACACCATTAGCTGCGTTCAAAACAAGTATCGCCTTTTGTCTTACGTCTGTTTGTGATCTTTTAAAATAAAAAAAACTGATAAAAATATGTCGATTTTAGCCTATTTGCTAATTATTATTATTTTTTGCAAATCCAGAAACTGATAGAAAAATGTGGTTTTTAGATTATTATTAAAAACCGTTAGCTGCGTTCAAAACAAGTATCGCCTTTTGTCTTACGTCTGTTTGTTATTTTTTAAAATAAAAAAACTGATAAAAATATGTCGATTTTAGCCTATTTGCTAATTATTATTATTTTTTGCAAATCCAGGAACTGACAGAAAAATGTGGTTTTTAAATTATTATTAAACACCGTTAGCTGCGTTCAAAACAAGTATCGCCTTATGTCTTACATCTGTTTGTGATCTTTTAAAATAAAAAAACCGATAAAAATATGTCGATTTTAGCCTATTTGCTAATTATTATTATTTTTTGCAAATCCAGGAACTGACAGAAAAATGTGGTTTTTAAATTATTATTAAACACCGTTAGCTGCGTTCAAAGCAAGTATCGCCTTTTGTCTTACGTTTGTTTGTGATCTTTTAGAATAAAAAAACCGATAAAAATATGTCGATTTTAGCCCATTCGCTAATTATTATTATTTTTTGCAAATCCAGGAACTGACAGCAAAATGTGGTTTTAAATTACTATTAACCACCGTTAGCTGCGTTCAAAGCAAGTATCGCCTTTTGTCTTACGTCTGTTTGTGATCTTTTAAAATAAAAAAACCGATAAAAATATGTCGTTTTAAGCCTACTCGCTAACTATTATTTTTTGCAAATCCAGAAACTGACAGAAAAATTTGTTTTTAGATTATTATTAAAAACCGTTAGCTGCGTTCAAAACAAGTATCGGCTTTTGTCTTACGTCTGTTTGTGATTTTTTAAAATAAAAAAAAACCGATAAAATATGTCGATTTTAGCCTATTCGCTAATTATTATCATTTTTTGCAAATCCAGGAACTGAGAGAAAAATGTGGTTTTTAAATTATTATTAAACACCGTTAGCTGCGTTCAAAACAAGTATCGCCTTTTGTCTTACGTCTGTTTGTGATCTTTTAAAATAAAAAAACCGATAAAAATATGTCGATTTTAGCCCATTCGCTAATTATTATTATTTTTTGCAAATCCAGGAACTGACAGCAAAACGTGGTTTTTAAATTATTATTAACCACCGTTAGCTGCGTTCAAAACAAGTATCGCCTTTTGTCTTACGTCTGTTTGTGATCTTTTAAAATAAAAAAAACTGATAAAAATATGTCGATTTTAGCCTATTTTCTAATTATTATTATTTTTTGCAAATCCAGGAACTGATAGAAAAAGGTGGTTTTTAGATTATTATTAAAAACCGCTAGCTGCGTTTAAACCAAGTTTTGCATTTTGTCTTACGTCCGTTTGTGATTTTTTAAAATAAGAAAACCGATAAAAATATGTCGATTTTAGCCTATTCGCTAATTATTATTATTTTTTCCAAATCCAGGAACTGACAGAAAAATTTGGTTTTTAGATTATTATTAAAAACCGTTAGCTGCGTTCAAAACAAGTATCGGCTTTTGTCTTACGTCTGTTTGTGATTTTTTTAAATAAAAAAATCGATAAAAATATGTCGATTTTAGCCTATTCGCTAATTATTATTATTTTTTGCAAATCCAGAAACTGATAGAAAAATGTGGTTTTTAGATTATTATTAAAAACCGCTAGCTACGTTAAAACCAAGTATTGCATTTTGTCTTACGTCTGTTTGTGATTTTTTAAAATAAGAAAACCGATAAATATATGTCGATTTTAGCCTATTCGCTAATTATTATTATTTTTTGCAAATCCAGGAACTGATAGCAAAATGTGGTTTTTAAATTATTATTAACCACCGTTAGCTGCGTTCAAAACAAGTATCGCCTTTTGTCTTACGTCTGTTTGTGATTTTTTAAAATAAAAAAACCGATAAAAATATGTCGATTTTAGCCTATTGGCTAATTATTATTATTTTTTGCAAATCCAGGAACTGACAGAAAAATGTGGTTTTTAAATTATTATTAAACACCATTAGCTGCGTTCAAAACAAGTATCGCCTTTTGTCTTACGTCTGTTTGTGATCTTTTAAAATAAAAAAAACTGATAAAAATATGTCGATTTTAGCCTATTTGCTAATTATTATTATTTTTTGCAAATCCAGAAACTGACAGAAAAATGTGGTTTTTAGATTATTATTAAAAACCGTTAGCTGCGTTCAAAACAAGTATCGCCTTTTGTCTTACGTCTGTTTGTTATTTTTTAAAATAAAAAAACTGATAAAAATATGTCGATTTTAGCCTATTTGCTAATTATTATTATTTTTTGGAAATCCAGGAACTGAGAGAAA
This sequence comes from Oxystoma pomonae, assembly GCA_963921995.1. Lineage (NCBI taxonomy): Eukaryota > Metazoa > Arthropoda > Insecta > Coleoptera > Brentidae > Oxystoma > Oxystoma pomonae. The sequence goes on from OY998171.1 coordinate 68,599,689, forward strand.
AATTTTGTTTTTAAATTATTATTAAACACCGTTAGCTGCGTTCAAAACAAGTATCGCCTTTTGTCTTACGTCTGTTTGTGATCTTTTAAAATAAAAAAACCGATAAAAATATGTCGATTTTAGCCTATTCGCTAATTATTATTAATTTTTGCAAATCCAGGAACTGACAGAAAAAGGTGGTTTTTAGATTATTATTAAAAACCGCTAGCTGCGTTTAAACCAAGTATTGCATTTTGTCTTACGTCTGTTTTTTATTTTTTAAAATAAAAAAACTGATAAAAATATGTCGATTTTAGCCTATTCGCTAATTATTATTATTTTTTCCAAATCCAGGAACTGACAGAAAAATGTGGTTTTTAGATTATTATTAAACATCGTTAGCTGCGTTCAAATCAAGTATCGCCTTTTGTCTTACGTCTGTTTGTGATTTTTTAAAATAAAAAAACCGATAAAATATGTCGATTTTAGCCTATTGGCTAATTATTATTATTTTTTGCAAATCCAGGAACTGACAGAAAAATGTGGTTTTTAGATTATTATTAAACATCGTTAGCTGCGTTCAAAACAAGTATCGCCTTTTGTCTTACGTCTGTTTGTGATTTTCTAAAATAAAAAAAACCGATAAAAATATGTCGATTTTAGCCTATTGGCTAATTATTATAATTTTTTGCAAATCCAGGAACTGACAGAAAAATGAGGATTTTAAATTATTATTAAACACCATTAGCTGCGTTCAAAACAAGTATCGCCTTTTGTCTTACGTCTGTTTGTGATCTTTTAAAATAAAAAAAACTGATAAAAATATGTCGATTTTAGCCTATTTGCTAATTATTATTATTTTTTGCAAATCCAGAAACTGATAGAAAAATGTGGTTTTTAGATTATTATTAAAAACCGTTAGCTGCGTTCAAAACAAGTAACGCCTTTTGTCTTACGTCTGTTTGTGATCTTTTAAAATAAAAAAAACTGATAAAAATATGTCGTTTTAAGCCTACTCGCTAACTATTATTTTTTGCAAATCCAGAAACTGACAGAAAAATTTGTTTTTAGATTATTATTAAAAACCGTTAGCTGCGTTCAAAACAAGTATCGGCTTTTTTCTTACGTCTGTTTGTGATTTTTTAAAATAAAAAAACCGATAAAATATGTCGATTTTAGCCTATTCGCTAATTATTATTATTTTTTGCAAATCCAGGAACTGAGAGAAAAATGTGGTTTTTAAATTATAATTAAACACCGTTAGCTGCGTTCAAAACAAGTATCGCCTTTTGTCTTACGTCTGTTTGTGATCTTTTAAAATAAAAAAACCGATAAAAATATGTCGATTTTAGCCCATTCGCTAATTATTATTATTTTTTGCAAATCCAGGAACTGACAGCAAAATGTGGTTTTTAAATTATTATTAACCACCGTTAGCTGCGTTCAAAACAAGTATCGCCTTTTGTCTTACGTCTGTTTGTGATTTTTTAAAATAAAAAAACCGATAAAAATATGTCGATTTTAGCCTATTCGCTAATTATTATTAATTTTTGCAAATCCAGGAACTGACAGAAAAAGGTGGTTTTTAGATTATTATTAAAAACCACTAGCTGCGTTTAAACCAAGTATTGCATTTTGTCTTACGTCTGTTTGTTATTTTTTAAAATAAAAAAACTGATAAAAATATGTCGATTTTAGCCTATTCGCTAATTATTATTATTTTTTCCAAATCCAGAAACTGACAGAAAATAGTGGTTTTTAGATTATTATTGAAAACCGTTAGCTGCGTTCAAAACAAGTATCGCCTTTTGTCTTACGTCTGTTTGTGATCTTTTAAAATAAAAAAAACTGATAAAAATATGTCGATTTTAGCCTATTTTCTAATTATTATTATTTTTTGCAAATCCAGGAACTGATAGAAAAAGGTGGTTTTTAGATTATTATTAAAAACCGCTAGCTGCGTTTAAACCAATTATTGCATTTTGTCTTACGTCCGTTTGTGATTTTTTAAAATAAGAAAACCGATAAAAATATGCCGATTTTAGCCTATTCGCTAATTATTATTATTTTTTCCAAATCCAGGAACTGACAGAAAAATGTGGTTTTTAGATTATTATTAAAAACCGTTAGCTGCGTTCAAAACAAGTATCGGCTTTTGTCTTACGTCTGTTTGTGATTTTTTTAAATAAAAAAATCGATAAAAATATGTCGATTTTAGCCTATTCGCTAATTATTATTATTTTTTGCAAATCCAGAAACTGATAGAAAAATGTGGTTTTTAGATTATTATTAAAAACCGCTAGCTGCGTTTAAACCAAGTATTGCATTTTGTCTTACGTCTGTTTGTGATTTTTTAAAATAAGAAAACCGATAAATATATGTCGATTTTAGCCTATTCGCTAATTATTATTATATTTTGCAAAATGTGGTTTTTAAATTATTATTAACCACCGTTAGCTGCGTTCAAAACAAGTATCGCCTTTTGTCTTACGTCTGTTTGTGATTTTTTAAAATAAAAAAACCGATAAAAATATGTCGATTTTAGCCTATTGGCTAATTATTATTATTTTTCGCAAATCCAGGAACTGACAGAAAAATGTGGTTTTTAAATTATTATTAAACACCATTAGCTGCGTTCAAAACAAGTATCGCCTTTTGTCTTACGTCTGTTTGTGATCTTTTAAAATAAAAAAACTGATAAAAATATGTCGATTTTAGCCTATTTGCTAATTATTATTATTTTTTGCAAATCCAGAAACTGACAGAAAAATGTGGTTTTTAGATTATTATTAAAAACCGTTAGCTGCGTTCAAATCATGTATCGCCTTTTGTCTTACGTCTGTTTGTTATTTTAAAAAAAAAAAACTGATAAAAATATGTCGATTTTAGCCTATTTGCTAATTATTATTATTTTTTGCAAATCCAGGAACTGACAGAAAAATGTGGTTTTTAAATTATTATTAAACACCGTTAGCTGCGTTCAAAACAAGTATCGCCTTATGTCTTACATCTGTTTGTGATCTTTTAAAAAAAAAACCGATAAAGATATGTCGATTTTATCCTATTCGCTAATTATTTTTATTTTTTGCAAATCCAGAAACTGACAGAAAAATGTGGTTTTTAGATTATTATTAAAAACCGTTAGCTGCGTTTAAAACAAGTATCGCCTTATGTCTTACGTCTGTTTGTGATCTTTTAAAATAAAAAAACTGATAAAAATATGTCGATTTTAGCCTATTTGCTAATTATTATTATTTTTTGCAAATCCAGAAACTGACAGAAAAATGTGGTTTTTAGATTATTATTAAAAACCGTTAGCTGCGTTCAAAACAAGTATCGCCTTTTGTCTTACGTCTGTTTGTTATTTTAAAAAAAAAAACTGATAAAAATATGTCGATTTTAGCCTATTTGCTAATTATTATTATTTTTTGCAAATCCAGGAACTGACAGAAAAATGTGGTTTTTAAATTATTATTAAACACCGTTAGCTGCGTTCAAAACAAGTATCGCCTTATGTCTTACATCTGTTTGTGATCTTTTAAAATAAAAAAACCGATAAAGATATGTCGATTTTATCCTATTCGCTAATTATTATTATTTTTTGCAAATCCAGGAACTGACAGAAAAATGTGGTTTTGAAATTATTATTAAACACCGTTAGCTGCGTTCAAAACAAGTATCGCCTTTTGTCTTACGCCTGTTTGTGATTTTTTTAAATAAAAAAACCGATTAAAATATGTCGATTTTATCCTATTCGCTAATTATTATTATTTTTTGCAAATCCAGGAACTGACAGAAAAATGTGGTTTTGAAATTATTATTAAACACCGTTAGCTGCGTTCAAAACAAGTATCACCTTTTGTCTTACGTCTATTTGTGATTTTTTAAAATAAAAAAACCGATAAAAATATGTCGATTTTAGCCTATTCGCTAATTATTATTATTTTTTGCAAATCCAGGAACTGACAGCAAAATGTGGTTTTTAAATTATTATTAACCACCGTTAGCTGCGTTCAAAACAAGTATCGGCTTTTGTCTTACGTCTGTTTGTGATTTTTTAAAATAAAAAAAACCGATAAAAATATGTCGATTTTAGCCTATTCGCTAATTATTATTATTTTTTGCAAATCCAGAAACTGACAGAAAAATGTGGTTTTAAGATTATTATTAAAAACCGTTAGCTGCGTTCAAAACAAGTATCGCCTTTTGTCTTACGTCTGTTTGTGATTTTTTAAAATAAAAAAACCGATAAAAATATGTCGATTTTAGCCTATTCGCTAATTATTATTATTTTTTGCAAATCCAGGAACTGACAGCAAAATGTGGTTTTTAAATTATTATTAACCACCGTTAGCTGCGTTCAAAACAAGTATCGCCTTTTGTCTTACGTCTGTTTGTGATTTTTTAAAATAAAAAAACCGATAAAAATATGTCGATTTTAGCCTATTGGCTAATTATTATTATTTTTTGCAAATCCAGGAACTGACAGAAAAATGTGGTTTTTAAATTATTATTAAACACCATTAGCTGCGTTCAAAACAAGTATCGCCTTTTGTCTTACGTCTGTTTGTGATCTTTTAAAATAAAAAAAACTGATAAAAATATGTCGATTTTAGCCTATTTGCTAATTATTATTATTTTTTGCAAATCCAGAAACTGACAGAAAAATGTGGTTTTTAGATTATTATTAAAAACCGTTAGCTGCGTTCAAAACAAGTATCGCCTTTTGTCTTACGTCTGTTTGTTATTTTTTTAAATAAAAAAACTGATAAAAATATGTCGATTTTAGCCTATTTGCTAATTATTATTATTTTTTGCAAATCCAGGAACTGACAGAAAAATGTGGTTTTTAAATTATTATTAAACACCGTTACCTGCGTTCAAAACAAGTATCGCCTTATGTCTTACATCTGTTTGTGATCTTTTAAAATAAAAAAACCGATAAAAATATGTCGATTTTAGCCTATTTGCTAATTATTATTATTTTTTGCAAATCCAGGAACTGACAGAAAAATGTGGTTTTTAAATTATTATTAAACACCGTTAGCTGCGTTCAAAGCAAGTATCGCCTTTTGTCTTACGTCTGTTTGTGATCTTTTAAAATAAAAAAACCGATAAAAATATGTCGTTTTAAGCCAACTCGCTAACTATTATTTTTTGAAAATCCAGAAACTGACAGAAAAATTTGTTTTTAGATTATTATTAAAAACCGTTAGCTGCGTTCAAAACAAGTATCGGCTTTTGTCTTACGTCTGTTTGTGATTTTTTAAAATAAAAAAACCGATAAAATATGTCGATTTTAGCCTATTCGCTAATTATTATTATTTTTTGCAAATCCAGGAACTGAGAGAAAAATGTGGTTTTTAAATTATTATTAAACACCGTCAGCTGCGTTCAAAACAAGTATCGCCTTTTGTCTTACGTCTGTTTGTGATCTTTTAAAATAAAAAAACCGATAAAAATATGTCGATTTTAGCCCATTCGCTAATTATTATTATTTTTTGCAAATCCAGGAACTGACAGCAAAATGTGGTTTTTAAATTATTATTAACCCCCGTCAGCTGCGTTCAAAACAAGCATCGCTTTTTGTCTTACGTCTGTTTGTGATTTTTTAAAATAAAAAAACCGATAAAAATATGTCGATTTTAGCCTATTCGCTAATTATTATTAATTTTTGCAAATCCAGGAACTGACAGAAAAAGGTGGTTTTTAGATTATTATTAAAAACCGCTAGCTGCGTTTAAACCAAGTATTGCATTTTGTCTTACGTCCGTTTGTGATTTTTTAAAATAAGAAAACCGATAAAAATATGTCGATTTTAGCCTATTCGCTAATTATTATTTTTTCCAAATCCAGGAACTGACAGAAAAATGTGGTTTTTAGATTATTATTAAAAACCGTTAGCTGCGTTCAAAACAAGTATCGCCTTTTGTCTTACGTCTGTTTGTGATCTTTTAAAATAAAAAAAACTGATAAAAATATGTCGATTTTAGCCTATTTTCTAATTATTATTATTTTTTGCAAATCCAGGAACTGATAGAAAAAGGTGGTTTTTAGATTATTATTAAAAACCGCTAGCTGCGTTTAAACCAATTATTGCATTTTGTCTTACGTCCGTTTGTGATTTTTTAAAATAAGAAAACCGATAAAAATATGTCGATTTTAGCCTATTCGCTAATTATTATTATTTTTTCCAAATCCAGGAACTGACAGAAAAATGTGGTTTTTAGATTATTATTAAAAACCGTTAGCTGCGTTCAAAACAAGTATCGGCTTTTGTCTTACGTCTGTTTGTGATTTTTTTAAATAAAAAAATCGATAAAAATATGTCGATTTTAGCCTATTCGCTAATTATTATTATTTTTTGCAAATCCAGAAACTGATAGAAAAATGTAGTTTTTAGATTATTATTAAAAACCGCTAGCTGCGTTTAAACCAAGTATTGCATTTTGTCTTACGTCTGTTTGTGATTTTTTAAAATAAGAAAACCGATAAATATATGTCGATTTTAGCCTATTCGCTAATTATTATTATTTTTTGCAAATCCAGGAACTGACAGCAAAATGTGGTTTTTAAATTATTATTAACCACCGTTAGCTGCGTTCAAAACAAGTATCGCCTTTTGTCTTACGTCTGTTTGTGATTTTTTAAAATAAAAAAACCGATAAAAATATGTCGATTTTAGCCTATTGGCTAATTATTATTATTTTTTGCAAATCCAGGAACTGACAGAAAAATGTGGTTTTTAAATTATTATTAAACACCATTAGCTGCGTTCAAAACAAGTATCGCCTTTTGTCTTACGTCTGTTTGTGATCTTTTAAAATAAAAAAAACTGATAAAAATATGTCGATTTTAGCCTATTTGCTAATTATTATTATTTTTTGCAAATCCAGGAACTGACAGAAAAATGTGGTTTTTAGATTATTATTAAAAACCGTTAGCTGCGTTCAAAACAAGTATCGCCTTTTGTCTTACGTCTGTTTGTTATTTTTTTAAATAAAAAAACTGATAAAAATATGTCGATTTTAGCCTATTTGCTAATTATTATTATTTTTTGCAAATCCAGGAACTGACAGAAAAATGTGGTTTTTAAATTATTATTAAACACCGTTACCTGCGTTCAAAACAAGTATCGCCTTATGTCTTACATCTGTTTGTGATCTTTTAAAATAAAAAAACCGATAAAAATATGTCGATTTTAGCCTATTTGCTAATTATTATTATTTTTTGCAAATCCAGGAACTGACAGAAAAATGTGGTTTTTAAATTATTATTAAACACCGTTAGCTGCGTTCAAAGCAAGTATCGCCTTTTGTCTTACGCCTGTTTGTGATCTTTTAAAATAAAAAAACCGATAAAAATATGTCGTTTTAAGCCAACTCGCTAACTATTATTTTTTGAAAATCCAGAAACTGACAGAAAAATTTGTTTTTAGATTATTATTAAAAACCGTTAGCTGCGTTCAAAACAAGTATCGGCTTTTGTCTTACGTCTGTTTGTGATTTTTTAAAATAAAAAAACCGATAAAATATGTCGATTTTAGCCTATTCGCTAATTATTATTATTTTTTCCAAATCCAGGAACTGACAGAAAAATGTGGTTTTTAAATTATTATTAACCACCGTTAGCTGCGTTCAAAACAAGTATCGCCTTTTGTCTTACGTCTGTTTGTGATCTTTTAAAATAAAAAAATCGATAAAAATATGTCGATTTTAGCCTATTCGCTAATTATTATTATTTTTTGCAAATCCAGGAACTGACAGAAAAATGTGGTTTTTAAATTATTATTAAACACCGTTAGCTGCGTTCAAAACAAGTATCGCCTTTTGTCTTACGTCTGTGTGTGATTTTTTAAAATAAAAAAACCGATAAAAATATGTCGATTTTAGCCTATTCGCTAATTATTATTAATTTTTGCAAATCCAGGAACTGACAGAAAAAGGTGGTTTTTAAATTATTATTAAACGCCATTAGCTGCGTTCAAAACAAGTATCGCCTTTTGTCTTACGTCTGTTTGTGATCTTTTAAAATAAAAAAAACTGATAAAAGTATGTCGATTTTGGCCTATTTGCTAATTATTATTATTTTTTGCAAATCCAGAAACTGACAGAAAAATGTGGTTTTTAAATTAGTATTAAACACCGTTAGCTGCGTTCAAAACAAGTATCGCCTTATGTCTTACATCTGTTTGTGATCTTTTAAAATAAAAAAACCGATAAAAATATGTCGATTTTAGCCTATTTGCTAATTATTATTATTTTTTGCAAATCCAGGAACTGACAGAAAAATGTGGTTTTTAAATTATTATTAAACACCGTTAGCTGCGTTCAAAACAAGTATCGCCTTTTGTCTTACGTCTGTTTGTGATCTTTTAAAATAAAAAAACCGATAAAAATATGTCGATTTTAGCCCATTCGCTAATTATTATTATTTTTTGCAAATCCAGGAACTGACAGCAAAATGTGGTTTTTAAATTATTATTAACCACCGTTAGCTGCGTTCAAAGCAAGTATCGCCTTTTGTCTTACGTCTGTTTGTGATTTTTTAAAATAAGAAAACCGATAAAAATATTTCGATTTTAGCCTATTCGCTAATTATTATTATTTTTTCCAAATCCAGGAACTGACAGAAAAATGTGGTTTTTAGATTATTATCAAAAAACGTTAGCTGCGTTTAAAAAAAGTATCGCCTTTTCTCTAGCGTATTTCTGTGATTTTTTAAAAGCGAAAAACTGATAAAAATATGTGGTTTTTATTCTATTCGCTTATTATTAATATTTTTTGGAAATCTCAAAACTGATAGAAGAATGTGGTTTTTAGATTATTATCAACAAAACGTTAGCTGCGTTCAATAAAAGTATCGCCTTTTGTCTAGCGTGTTTCTGTGATTTTTTAAAAGCAAAAAACTGAAAAAAATATATGGTTTTTGGCCTATTGGCTAATTATTATTATTTTTTGCAAATCAAAACTGATAGAAGAATGCCATTTTTAGATTATTATCAAAAAACATTAGCTGCTTTCAGAAAAAGAATCGCCTTTTGTCTAGCGTGTTTCTGTGATTTTTAAAACAAAAAAACCGATAAAAATATTTGATTTTAGCCTATTCGCTAATTATTATTATTTATTGCAAATCCAGGAACTGATAGGAAAATGTGGTTTTTAGATTATTATTAAAAACCGCTAGCTGCGTTTAAACCAAGTATTGCATTTTGTCTTACGTCCGTTTGTGATTTTTTAAAATAAGAAAACCGATAAAAACATGTCGATTTTAGCCTATTCGCTAATTATTATTATTTTTTGCAAATCCCGGAACTGACAGAAAAATGTGGTTTTTAAATTATTATTAAACACCGTTAGTTGCGTTCAAAACAATTATCGCCTTTTGTCTTACGTCTATTTGTGATATATTAAAATAAAAAAACCGATTAAAAATATGTCGATTTTAGCCTATTCGCTAATTATTATTATTTTTTGCAAATCCACGAACTGATAGAAAAATGTGGTTTTTAGATTATTATTAAAAACCGTTAGCTGCGTTCAAAACAAGTATCGCTTTTTGTCTTACGTCTGTTTGTGATTTTTTTAAATAAAAAAATCGATAAAAATATGTCGATTTTAGCCTATTCGCTAATTATTATTATTTTTTGCAAATCCAGGAACTGACAGCAAAATGTGGTTTTTAAATTATTATTAACCACCGTTAGCTGCGTTCAAAACAAGTATCGGCTTTTGTCTTACGTCTGTTTGTGATTTTTTAAAATAAAAAAACCGATAAAAATATGTCGATTTTAGCCTATTCGCTAATTATTATTATTTTTTGCAAATCCAGGAACTGACAGAAAAATGTGGTTTTTAGATTATTATTAAAAACCGTTAGCTGCGTTCAAAACAAGTATCGGCTTTTGTCTTACGTCTGTTTGTGATTTTTTTTAAATAAAAAAATCGATAAAAATATGTCGATTTTAGCCTATTCTCTAATTATTATTATTTTTTGCAAATCCCGGAACTGACAGAAAAATGTGGTTTTTAAATTATTATTAAACACCGTTAGTTGCGTTCAAAACAATTATCGCCTTTTGTCTTACGTCTATTTGTGATATATTAAAATAAAAAAACCGATTAAAAATATGTCGATTTTAGCCTATTCGCTAATTATTATTATTTTTTGCAAATCCACGAACTGATAGAAAAATGTGGTTTTTAGATTATTATTAAAAACCGTTAGCTGCGTTCAAAACAAGTATCGCTTTTTGTCTTACGTCTGTTTGTGATTTTTTTAAATAAAAAAATCGATAAAAATATGTCGATTTTAGCCTATTCGCTAATTATTATTATTTTTTGCAAATCCAGGAACTGACAGCAAAATGTGGTTTTTAAATTATTATTAACCACCGTTAGCTGCGTTCAAAACAAGTATCGGCTTTTGTCTTACGTCTGTTTGTGATTTTTTAAAATAAAATAATAATTATTATTATTTTTTGCAAATCCAGGAACTGACAGAAAAATGTGGTTTTTAGATTATTATTAAAAACCGTTAGCTGCGTTCAAAACAAGTATCGGCTTTTGTCTTACGTCTGTTTGTGATTTTTTTTAAATAAAAAAATCGATAAAAATATGTCGATTTTAGCCTATTAGCTAATTATTATTATTTTTTGCAAATCCAGAAACTGATAAAAAAATGTGGTTTTTAGATTATTATTAAAAACCGCTAGCTGCGTTTAAACCAAGTATTGCATTTTGTCTTACGTCTGTTTGTGATTTTTCAAAATGAGAAAACCGATAAAAATATGTCGATTTTAGCCTATTCGCTAATTATTATTATTTTTTGCAAATCCAGGAACTGACAGCAAAATGTGGTTTTTAAATTATTATTAACCACCGTTAGCTGCGTTCAAAAGAAGTATCGCCTTTTGTCTTACGTCTGTTTGTGATTTTTTAAAATAAAAAAAACCTATAAAAATATGTCGATCTTAGCCTATTGGCTAATTATTATAATTTTTTGCAAATCCAGGAACTGACAGAAAAATATGGTTTTTAAATTATTATTAAACACCATTAGCTGCGTTCAAAACAAGTATCGCCTTTTGTCTTACGTCTGTTTGTGATCTTTTAAAATAAAAAAAACTGATAAAAATATGTCGATTTTAGCCTATTTGCTAATTATTATTATTTTTTGCAAATCCAGAAACTGACAGAAAAATGTGGTTTTTAGATTATTATTAAAAACCGTTAGCTGCGTTCAAAACAAGTATCGCCTTTTGTCTTACGTCTGTTTGTTATTTTTTAAAATAAAAAAACTAATAAAAATATGTCGATTTTAGCCTATTTGCTAATTATTATTATTTTTTGCAAATCCAGGAACTGACAGAAAAATGTAGTTTTTAAATTATTATTAAACACCGTTAGCTGCGTTCAAAACAAGTATCGCCTTATGTCTTACATCTGTTTGTGATCTTTTAAAATAAAAAAACCGATAAAAATATGTCGATTTTAGCCTATTTGCTAATTATTATTATTATATTTTGCACATCTAGGAACTGATAGAAAAATGTGGTTTTTAAATTATTATTAAACACCATTAGCTGCGTTCAAAACTAGTATCGCCTTTTGTCTTACGTCTTTTTGTGATTTTCTAAAATAAAAAAAAACCGATAAAAATATGTCGATTTTAGCCTATTTGCTAATTATTATTATTTTTTGCAAATCCAGGAACTGACAGAAAAATGTGGTTTTTAAATTATTATTAAACACCGTTAGCTGCGTTCAAAACAAGCATCGCCTTTTGTCTTACGTCTGTTTGTGATCTTTTAAAATAAAAAAACCGATAAAAAAAATGTCGTTTTAAGCCTACTCGCTAACTATTATTTTTTGCAAATCCAGAAACTGACAGAAAAATTTGGTTTTTAGATTAATATTAAAAACCATTAGCTGCGTTCAAAACAAGTATCGCTTTTTGTCTTACGTCTGTTTGTGATTTTTTAAAATAAAAAAACCGATAAAAATATGTCGATTTTAGCCTATTCGCTAATTATTATTATTTTTTGCAAATCCAGGAACCGACAGAGAAATGTGGTTTTTAAATTATTATTAAACACCGTTAGCTGCGTTCAAAACAAGTATCACCTTTTGTTTTACGTCTATTTGTGATTTTTTAAAATAAAAAAACCGATAAAAATATGTCGATTTTAGCCTATTCGCTAATTATTATTATTTTTTGCAAATCCAGGAACTGATAGAAAAATGCGGTTTTTAGATTATTATTAAAAACCTCTAGCTGCGTTTAAACCAAGTATCGCCTTTTGTCTTACGTCTGTTTGTGATTTTTGAAAATAAAAAAACCGATAAAAATATGTCGATTTTAGCCTATTCGCTAATTATTATTATTTTTTGCAAATCCAGGAACTGGCAGAAAAATGTGGTTTTTAAATTATTATTAAACACCATTAGCGGCGTTCAAAACAAGTATCGCCTTTTGTCTTACGTATGTTTGTGATTTTTTAAAATAAAAAAACCGATAAAAATATGTCGATTTTAGCCTATATGCTAATTATTATTATTTTGTGCAAATCCAGAAACTGACAGAAAAATGCCGTTTTAAAATTATTATTAAACACCGTTAGCTGCGTTCAAAACAAGTATCGCCTTTTGTCTTACGTCTGTTTGTGATCTTTTAAAATAAAAAAACCGATAAAAATATGTCGTTTTAAGGCTATTCGCTAACTATTATTTTTTGCAAATCCAGAAACTGACAGAAAAATGTGGTTTTTAGATTATTATTAAAAACCGTTAGCTGCGTTCAAAACAAGTATCACCTTTTGTCTTACGTCTATTTGTGATTTTTTAAAATAAAAAAAACCTATAAAAATATGTCGATCTTAGCCTATTGGCTAATTATTATAATTTTTTGCAAATCCAGGAACTGACAGAAAAATGTGGTTTTTAAATTATTATTAAACACCATTAACTGCGTTCAAAACAAGTATCGCCTTTTGTCTTACGTCTGTTTGTGATCTTTTAAAATAAAAAAAACTGATAAAAATATGTCGATTTTAGCCTATTTGCTAATTATTATTATTTTTTGCAAATCCAGAAACTGACAGAAAAATGTGGTTTTTAGATTATTATTAAAAACCGCTAGCTGCGTTTAAACCAAGTATTGCATTTTGTCTTACGTCTGTTTGTGATTTTTTAAAATGAGAAAACCGATAAAAATATGTCGATTTTAGCCTATTCGCTAATTATTATTATTTTTTGCAAATCCAGGAACTGACTGCAAAATGTGGTTTTTAAATTATTATTAACCACCGTTAGCTGCGTTCAAAAGAAGTATCGCCTTTTGTCTTACGTCTGTTTGTGATTTTTTAAAATAAAAAAAACCTATAAAAATATGTCGATCTTAGCCTATTGGCTAATTATTATAATTTTTTGCAAATCCAGGAACTGACAGAAAAATTTGGTTTTTAAATTATTATTAAACACCATTAGCTGCGTTCAAAACAAGTATCGCCTTTTGTCTTACGTCTGTTTGTGATCTTTTAAAATAAAAAAAACTGATAAAAATATGTCGATTTTAGCCTATTTGCTAATTATTATTATTTTTTGCAAATCCAGAAACTGACAGAAAAATGTGGTTTTTAGATTATTATTAAAAACCGTTAGCTGCGTTCAAAACAAGTATCGTTTTTTGTCTTACGTCTGTTTGTTATTTTTTAAAATAAAAAAACTAATAAAAATATGTCGATTTTAGCCTATTTGCTAATTATTATTATTTTTTGCAAATCCAGGAACTGACAGAAAAATGTAGTTTTTAAATTATTATTAAACACCGTTAGCTGCGTTCAAAACAAGTATCGCCTTATGTCTTACATCTGTTTGTGATCTTTTAAAATAAAAAAACCGATAAAAATATGTCGATTTTAGCCTATTTGCTAATTATTATTATTATATTTTGCACATCCAGGAACTGATAGAAAAATGTGGTTTTTAAATTATTATTAAACACCGTTAGCTGCGTTCAAAACCAGTATCGCCTTTTGTCTTACGTCTGTTTGTGATTTTCTAAAATAAAAAAAAACCGATAAAAATATGTCGATTTTAGCCTATTTTGCTAATTATTATTATTTTTTGCAAATCCAGGAACTGACAAAAAAATGTGGTTTTTAAATTATTATTAAACACCGTTAGCTGCGTTCAAAACAAGCATCGCCTTTTGTCTTACGTCTGTTTGTGATCTTTTAAAATAAAAAAACCGATAAAAAAAATGTCGTTTTAAGCCTACTCGCGAACTATTATTTTTTGCAAATCCAGAAACTGACAGAAAAATTTGGTTTTTAGATTAATATTAAAAACCATTAGCTGCGTTCAAAACAAGTATCGCTTTTTGTCTTACGTCTGTTTGTGATTTTTTAATATAAAAAAACCGATAAAAATATGTCGATTTTAGCCTATTCGCTAATTATTATTATTTTTTGCAAATTCAGGAACCGACAGAGAAATGTGGTTTTTAAATTATTATTAAACACCGTTAGCTGCGTTCAAAACAAGTATCACCTTTTGTCTTACGTCTATTTTTGATTTTTTAAAATAAAAAAACCGATAAAAATATGTCGATTTTAGCCTATTCGCTAATTATTATTATTTTTTGCAAATCCAGCAACTGATAGAAAAATGCGGTTTTTAGATTATTATTAAAAACCTCTAGCTGCGTTTAAACCAAGTATCGCCTTTTGTCTTACGTCTGTTTGTGATTTTTGAAAATAAAAAAACCGATAAAAATATGTCGATTTTAGCCTATTCGCTAATTATTATTATTTTTTGCAAATCCAGGAATTGGCAGAAAAATGTGGTTTTTAAATTATTATTAAACACCATTAGCGGCGTTCAAAACAAGTATCGCCTTTTGTCTTACATATGTTTGTGATTTTTTAAAATAAAAAAACCGATAAAAATATGTCGATTTTAGCCTATATGCTAATTATTATTATTTTGTGCAAATCCAGGAACTGACAGAAAAATGCCGTTTTAAAATTATTATTAAACACCGTTAGCTGCGTTCAAAACAAGTATCGCCTTTTGTCTTACGTCTGTTTGTGATCTTTTAAAATAAAAAAACCGATAAAAATATGTCGTTTTAAGGCTATTCGCTAACTATTATTTTTTGCAAATCCAGAAACTGACAGAAAAATGTGGTTTTTAGATTATTATTAAAAACCGTTAGCTGCGTTCAAAACAAGTATCACCTTTTGTCTTACGTCTATTTGTGATTTTTTAAAATAAAAAAACCGATAAAAATATGTCGATTTTAGCCTATTCGCTAATTATTATTATTTTTTGCAAATCCAGGAACTGATAGAAAAATGTGGTTTTTAGATTATTATTAAACACCGTTAGCTGCGTTCAAAACAAGTAACGCCTTTTGTCTTACGTCTGTTTGTGATTTTTTAAAATAAGAAAACCGATAAATATATGTCAATTTTAGCCTATTCGCTAATTATTATTATTTTTTGCAAATCCAGAAACTGATAGAAAAATGTGGTTTTTAGATTATTATTAAAAACCGCTGGCTGCGTTTAAACCAAGTATTGCATTTTGTCTTACGTCTGTTTGTGATTTTTTAAAATAAGAAAACCGATAAAAATATGTCGATTTTAGCCTATTCGCTAATTATTATTATTTTTTGCAAATCCAGGAACTGACAGCAAAATGTGGTTTTTAAATTATTATTAACCACCGTTAGCTGCGTTCAAAACAAGTATCGCCTTTTGTCTTACGTCTGTTTGTGATTTTTTAAAATAAAAAAACCGATAAAAATATGTCGATTTTAGCCTATTCGCTAATTATTATTATTTTTTGCAAATCCAGGAACTGATAGAAAAATGTGGTTTTTAGATTATTATTAAAAACCGCTAGCTGCGTTTAAACCAAGTATTGCATTTTGTCTTACGTCTGTTTGTGATTTTTTAAAATAAGAAAACCGATAAATATATGTCGATTTTAGCCTATTCGCTAAATATTATTATTTTTTGCAAATCCAGAAACTGATAGAAAAATGTGGTTTTTAGATTATTATTAAAAACCGTTAGCTGCGTTCAAAACAAGTATCGCCTTTTGTCTTACGTCTGTTTGTTATTTTTTTAAATAAAAAAACTGATAAAAATATGTCGATTTTAGCCTATTTGCTAATTATTATTATTTTTTGCAAATCCAGAAACTGACAGAAAAATGTGGTTTTTAGATTATTATTAAAAACCGCTAGCTGCGTTTAAACCAAGTATTGCATTTTGTCTTACGTCTGTTTGTGATTTTTTAAAATGAGAAAACCGATAAAAATATGTCGATTTTAGCCTATTCGCTAATTATTATTATTTTTTGCAAATCCAGGAACTGACAGCAAAATGTGGTTTTTAAATTATTATTAACCACCGTTAGCTGCGTTCAAAAGAAGTATCGCCTTTTGTCTTACGTCTGTTTGTGATTTTTTAAAATAAAAAAAACCTATAAAAATATGTCGATTTTAGCCTATTCGCTAATTATTATTATTTTTTGCAAATTCAGGAACTGGCAGAAAAATGTGGTTTTTAAATTATTATTAAACACCATTAGCGGCGTTCAAAACAAGTATCGCCTTTTGTCTTACGTATGTTTGTGATTTTTTAAAATAAAAAAACCTATAAAAATATGTCGATTTTAGCCTATATGTTAATTATTATTATTTTGTGCAAATCCAGGTACTGGCAGAAAAATGCCGTTATGAAATTATTATTAAACACCGTTAGCTGCGTTCAAAACAAGTATCGCCTTTTGTCTTACGTCTGTTTGTGATCTTTTAAAATAAAAAAACCGATAAAAATATGTCGTTTTAAGCCTATTCGCTAACTATTATTTTTTGCAAATCCAGAAACTGACAGAAAAATGTGGTTTTTAGATTATTATTAAAAACCGTTAGCTGCGTTCAAAACAAGTATCACCTTTTGTCTTACGTCTATTTGTGATTTTTTAAAATAAAAAAACCGATAAAAATATGTCGATTTTAGCCTATTCGCTAATTATTATTATTTTTTGCAAATCCAGGAACTGATAGAAAAATGTGGTTTTTAGATTATTATTAAAAACCGCTAGCTGCGCTTAAACCAAGTATTGCATTTTGTCTTACGTCTGTTTGTGATTTTTTAAAATAAGAAAACCGATAAATATATGTCGATTTTAGCCTATTCGCTAATTATTATTATTTTTTGCAAATCCAGGAACTGACAGCAAAATGTGGTTTTTAAATTATTATTAACCACCGTTAGCTGCGTTCAAAACAAGTATCGCCTTTTGTCTTACGTCTGTTTGTGATTTTTTAAAATAAAAAAACCGATAAAAATATGTCGTTTTAAGCCTATTCGCTAACTATTATTTTTTGCAAATCCAGAAACTGACAGAAAAATGTGGTTTTTAGATTATTATTAAAAACCGTTAGCTGCGTTCAAAACAAGTATCACTTTTTGTCTTACGTCTGTTTGTGATTTTTTAAAATAAAAAAACCGATAAAATATGTCGATTTTAGACTATTCGCTAATTATTATTATTTTTTGCAAATCCAGGAACTGACAGCAAAATGTGGTTTTTAAATTATTATTAACCACCGTTAGCTGCGTTCAAAACAAGTATCGCCTTTTGTCTTACGTCTGTTTGTGATTTTTTAAAATAAAAAAACCGATAAAAATATGTCGATTTTGGCCTATTCGCTAATTATTATTATTTTTTGCAAATCCAGGAACTGACAGAAAAATGTGGTTTTTAGATTATTATTAAAAACCGTTAGCTGCGTTCAAAACAAGTATCGGCTTTTGTCTTACGTCTGTTTGTGATTTTTTTTAAATAAAAAAATCGATAAAAATATGTCGATTTTAGCCTATTAGCTAATTATTATTATTTTTTGCAAATCCAGAAACTGATAGAAAAATGTGGTTTTTAGATTATTATTAAAAACCGCTAGCTGCGTTTAAACCAAGTATTGCATTTTGTCTTACGTCTGTTTGTGATTTTTTAAAATAAGAAAACCGATAAAAATATGTCGATTTTAGCCTATTCGCTAATTATTATTATTTTTTGCAAATCCAGGAACTGACAGCAAAATGTGGTTTTTAAATTATTATTAACCACCGTTAGCTGCGTTCAAAAGAAGTATCGCCTTTTGTCTTACGTCTGTTTGTGATCTTTTAAAATAAAAAAACCGATAAAAATATGTCGTTTTAAGCCTATCCGCTAACTATTATTTTTTGCAAATCCAGAAACTGACAGAAAAATGTGGTTTTTAGATTATTATTAAAAACCGTTAGCTGCGTTCAAAACAAGTATCACTTTTTGTCTTACGTCTGTTTGTGATTTTTTAAAATAAAAAAACCGATAAAATATGTCGATTTTAGACTATTCGCTAATTATTATTATTTTTTGCAAATCCAGGAACTGACAGCAAAATGTGGTTTTTAAATTATTATTAACCACCGTTAGCTGCGTTCAAAACAAGTATCGCCTTTTGTCTTACGTCTGTTTGTGATTTTTTAAAATAAAAAAACCGATAAAAATATGTCGATTTTGGCCTATTCGCTAATTATTATTATTTTTTGCAAATCCAGGAACTGACAGAAAAATGTGGTTTTTAGATTATTATTAAAAACCGTTAGCTGCGTTCAAAACAAGTATCGGCTTTTGTCTTACGTCTGTTTGTGATTTTTTTTAAATAAAAAAATCGATAAAAATATGTCGATTTTAGCCTATTAGCTAATTATTATTATTTTTTGCAAATCCAGAAACTGATAGAAAAATGTGGTTTTTAGATTATTATTAAAAACCGCTAGCTGCGTTTAAACCAAGTATTGCATTTTGTCTTACGTCTGTTTGTGATTTTTTAAAATAAGAAAACCGATAAAAATATGTCGATTTTAGCCTATTCGCTAATTATTATTATTTTTTGCAAATCCAGGAACTGACAGCAAAATGTGGTTTTTAAATTATTATTAACCACCGTTAGCTGCGTTCAAAAGAAGTATCGCCTTTTGTCTTACGTCTGTTTGTGATTTTTTAAAATAAAAAAAACCGATAAAAATATGTCGATCTTAGCCTATTGGCTAATTATTATAATTTTTTGCAAATCCAGGAACTGACAGAAAAATGTTGTTTTTAAATTATTATTAAACACCATTAGCTGCGTTCAAAACAAGTATCGCCTTTTGTCTTACGTCTGTTTGTGATCTTTTAAAATAAAAAAAAACTGATAAAAATATGTCGATTTTAGCCTATTTGCTAATTATTATTATTTTTTGCAAATCCAGAAACTGACAGAAAAATGTGGTTTTTAGATTATTATTAAAAACCGTTAGCTGCGTTCAAAACAAGTATCGCCTTTTGTCTTACGTCTGTTTGTTATTTTTTAAAATAAAAAAACTAATAAAAATATGTCGATTTTAGCCTATTTGCTAATTATTATTATTTTTTGCAAATCCAGGAACTGACAGAAAAATGTAGTTTTTAAATTATTATTAAACACCGTTAGCTGCGTTCAAAACAATTATCGCCTTATGTCTTACATCTGTTTGTGATCTTTTAAAATAAAAAAAACCGATAAAAATATGTCGATTTTAGCCTATTTGCTAATTATTATTATTTTTTGCACATCCAGGAACTGATAGAAAAATGTGGTTTTTAAATTATTATTAAACACCGTTAGCTGCGTTCAAAACCAGTATCGCCTTTTGTCTTACGTCTGTTTGTGATTTTCTAAAATAAAAAAAAAAACCGATAAAAATATGTCGATTTTAGCCAATTTGCTAATTATTATTATTTTTTGCAAATCCAGGAACTGACAGAAAAATGTGCTTTTTAAATTATTTTTTAAACACCGTTAGCTGCGTTCAAAACAAGTATCGCCTTTTGTCTTACATCTGTTTGTGATTTTTTAAAATAAAAAAACCGATAAAAATATGTCGATTTTGGCCTATTCGCTAATTATTATTATTTTTTGCAAATCCAGGAACTGGCAGAAAAATGTGGTTTTTAAATTATTATTAAACACCATTAGCGGCGTTCAAAACAAGTATCGCCTTTTGTCTTACGTATGTTTGTGATTTTTTAAAATAAAAAAACCGATAAAAATATGTCGATTTTAGCCTATATGCTAATTATTATTATTTTGTGCAAATCCAGGAACTGGCAGAAAAATGCCGTTTTGAAATTATTATTAAACACCGTTAGCTGCGTTCAAAACAAGTATCGCCTTTTGTCTTACGTCTGTTTGTGATCTTTTAAAATAAAAAAACCGATAAAAATATGTCGTTTTAAGCCTATTCGCTAACTATTATTTTTTGCAAATCCAGAAACTGACAGAAAAATGTGGTTTTTAGATTATTATTAAAAACCGTTAGCTGCGTTCAAAACAAGTATCACCTTTTGTCTTACGTCTGTTTGTGATTTTTTAAAATAAAAAAACCGATAAAAATATGTCGATTTTAGGCTATTCGCTAATTATTATTATTTTTTGCAAATCCAGGAACCGACAGAGAAATGTGGTTTTTAAATTATTATTAAACACCGTTAGCTGCGTTCAAAACAAGTATCACCTTTTGTCTTACGTCTATTTGTGATTTTTTAAAATAAAAAAACCGATAAAAATATGTCGATTTTAGCCTATTCGCTAATTATTATTATTTTTTGCACATCCAGGAACTGATAGAAAAATGCGGTTTTTAGATTATTATTAAAAACCTCTAGCTGCGTTTAAACCAAATATCGCCTTTTGTCTCACGTTTGTTTGTGATTTTTGAAAATAAAAAAACCGATAAAAATATGTCGATTTTAGCCTATTCGCTAATTATTATTATTTTTTGCAAATCCAGGAACTGGCAGAAAAATGTGGTTTTTAAATTATTATTAAACACCATTAGCGGCGTTCAAAACAAGTATCGCCTTTTGTCTTACGTATGTTTGTGATTTTTTAAAATAAAAAAACCGATAAAAATATGTCGATTTTAGCCTATATGCTAATTATTATTATTTTGTGCAAATCCAGGAACTGGCAGAAAAATGCCGTTTTGAAATTATTATTAAACACCGTTAGCTGCGTTCAAAACAAGTATCGCCTTTTGTCTTACGTCTGTTTGTGATCTTTTAAAATAAAAAAACCGATAAAAATATGTCGTTTTAAGCCTATTCGCTAACTATTATTTTTTGCAAATCCAGAAACTGACAGAAAAATGTGGTTTTTAGATTATTATTAAAAACCGTTAGCTGCGTTCAAAACAAGTATCACCTTTTGTCTTACGTCTATTTGTGATTTTTTAAAATAAAAAAACCGATAAAAATATGTCGATTTTAGCCTATTCGCTAATTATTATTATTTTTTGCAAATCCAGAAACTGATAGAAAAATGTGGTTTTTAGATTATTATTAAAAACCGCTGGCTGCGTTTAAACCAAGTATTGCATTTTGTCTTACGTCTGTTTGTGATTTTTTAAAATAAGAAAACCGATAAAAATATGTCGATTTTAGCCTATTCGCTAATTATTATTATTTTTTGCAAATCCAGGAACTGACAGCAAAATGTGGTTTTTAAATTATTATTAACCACCGTTAGCTGCGTTCAAAACAAGTATCGCCTTTTGTCTTACGTCTGTTTGTGATTTTTTAAAATAAAAAAACCGATAAAAATATGTCGTTTTAAGCCTATTCGCTAACTATTATTTTTTGCAAATCCAGAAACTGACAGAAAAATGTGGTTTTTAAATTATTATTAACCACCGTTAGCTGCGTTCAAAACAAGTATCGCCTTTTGTCTTACGTCTGTTTGTGATTTTTTAAAATAAAAAAACCGATAAAAATATGTCGTTTTAAGCCTATTCGCTAACTATTATTTTTTGCAAATCCAGAAACTGATAGAAAAATGTGGTTTTTAGATTATTATTAAAAACCGCTGGCTGCGTTTAAACCAAGTATTGCATTTTGTCTTACGTCTGTTTGTGATTTTTTAAAATAAGAAAACCGATAAAAATATGTCGATTTTAGCCTATTCGCTAATTATTATTATTTTTTGCAAATCCAGGAACTGACAGTAAAATGTGGTTTTTAAATTATTATTAACCACCGTTAGCTGCGTTCAAAACAAGTATCGCCTTTTGTCTTACGTCTGTTTGTGATTTTTTAAAATAAAAAAACCGATAAAAATATGTCGATTTTAGCCTATTGGCTAATTATTATAATTTTTTGCAAATCCAGGAACTGACAGAAAAATGAGGTTTTTAAATTATTATTAAACACCATTAGCTGCGTTCAAAACAAGTATCGCCTTTTGTCTTACGTCTGTTTGTGATCTTTTAAAATAAAAAAAACTTATAAAAGTATGTCGATTTTGGCCTATTTGCTAATTATTATTATTTTTTGCAAATCCAGAAACTGACAGAAAAATTTGGTTTTTAGATTATTATTAAAAACCGTTAGCTGCGTTCAAAACAAGTATCGCCTTTTGTCTTACGTCTGTTTGTTATTTTTTAAAATAAAAAAACCGATAAAAATATGTCGATTTTAGCCTATTTGCTAATTATTATTATTTTTTGCAAAACCAGGAACTGACAGAAAAATGTGGTTTTTAAATTATTATTAAACACCGTTAGCTGCGTTCAAAACAAGTATCGCCTTTTGTCTTACGTCTGTTTGTGATCTTTTAAAATAAAAAAACCGATAACAATATGTCGATTTTAGCCCATTCGCTAATTATTATTATTTTTTGCAAATCCAGGAACTCACAGAAAAATGAGGTTTTTAAATTATTATTAAACGCCATTAGCTGCGTTCAAAACAAGTATCGCCTTTTGTCTTACGTCTGTTTGTGATCTTTTAAAATAAAAAAAACTGATAAAAGTATGTCGATTTTGGCCTATTTGCTAATTATTATTATTTTTTGCAAATCCAGAAACTGACAGAAAAATGTGGTTTTTAAATTAGTATTAAACACCGTTAGCTGCGTTCAAAACAAGTATCGCCTTATGTCTTACATCTGTTTGTGATCTTTTAAAATAAAAAAACCGATAAAAATATGTCGATTTTAGCCTATTTGCTAATTATTATTATTTTTTGCAAATCCAGGAACTGACAGAAAAATGTGGTTTTTAAATTATTATTAAACACCGTTAGCTGCGTTCAAAACAAGTATCGCCTTTTGTCTTACGTCTGTTTGTGATCTTTTAAAATAAAAAAACCGATAAAAATATGTCGATTTTAGCCCATTCGCTAATTATTATTATTTTTTGCAAATCCAGGAACTGACAGCAAAATGTGGTTTTTAAATTATTATTAACCACCGTTAGCTGCGTTCAAAGCAAGTATCGCCTTTTGTCTTACGTCTGTTTGTGATTTTTTAAAATAAGAAAACCGATAAAAATATTTCGATTTTAGCCTATTCGCTAATTATTATTATTTTTTCCAAATCCAGGAACTGACAGAAAAATGTGGTTTTTAGATTATTATCAAAAAACGTTAGCTGCGTTTAAAAAAAGTATCGCCTTTTCTCTAGCGTATTTCTGTGATTTTTTAAAAGCGAAAAACTGATAAAAATATGTGGTTTTTAGTCTATTCGCTTATTATTAATATTTTTTGGAAATCTCAAAACTGATAGAAGAATGTGGTTTTTAGATTATTATCAACAAAACGTTAGCTGCGTTCAATAAAAGTATCGCCTTTTGTCTAGCGTGTTTCTGTGATTTTTTAAAAGCAAAAAACTGAAAAAAATATATGGTTTTTGGCCTATTGGCTAATTATTATTATTTTTTGCAAATCAAAACTGATAGAAGAATGCCATTTTTAGATTATTATCAAAAAACATTAGCTGCTTTCAGAAAAAGAATCGCCTTTTGTCTAGCGTGTTTCTGTGATTTTTAAAACAAAAAAACCGATAAAAATATTTGATTTTAGCCTATTCGCTAATTATTATTATTTATTGCAAATCCAGGAACTGATAGGAAAATGTGGTTTTTAGATTATTATTAAAAACCGCTAGCTGCGTTTAAACCAAGTATTGCATTTTGTCTTACGTCCGTTTGTGATTTTTTAAAATAAGAAAACCGATAAAAACATGTCGATTTTAGCCTATTCGCTAATTATTATTATTTTTTGCAAATCCCGGAACTGACAGAAAAATGTGGTTTTTAAATTATTATTAAACACCGTTAGTTGCGTTCAAAACAATTATCGCCTTTTGTCTTACGTCTATTTGTGATATATTAAAATAAAAAAACCGATTAAAAATATGTCGATTTTAGCCTATTCGCTAATTATTATTATTTTTTGCAAATCCACGAACTGATAGAAAAATGTGGTTTTTAGATTATTATTAAAAACCGTTAGCTGCGTTCAAAACAAGTATCGCTTTTTGTCTTACGTCTGTTTGTGATCTTTTAAAATAAAAAAAACCGATAAAAATATGTCGATTTTAGCCTATTTGCTAATTATTATTATTTTTTGCAAATCCAGGAACTGACAGAAAAATGTGGTTTTTAAATTATTATTAAACACCGTTAGCTGCGTTCAAAACAAGTATCGCCTTTTGTCTTACGTCTGTTTGTGATCTTTTAAAATAAAAAAACCGATAAAAATATGTCGATTTTAGCCCATTCGCTAATTATTATTATTTTTTGCAAATCCAGGAACTGACAGCAAAATGTGGTTTTTAAATTATTATTAACCACCGTTAGCTGCGTTCAAAGCAAGTATCGCCTTTTGTCTTACGTCTGTTTGTGATTTTTTAAAATAAGAAAACCGATAAAAATATTTCGATTTTAGCCTATTCGCTAATTATTATTATTTTTTCCAAATCCAGGAACTGACAGAAAAATGTGGTTTTTAGATTATTATCAAAAAACGTTAGCTGCGTTTAAAAAAAGTATCGCCTTTTCTCTAGCGTATTTCTGTGATTTTTTAAAAGCGAAAAACTGATAAAAATATGTGGTTTTTAGTCTATTCGCTTATTATTAATATTTTTTGGAAATCTCAAAACTGATAGAAGAATGTGGTTTTTAGATTATTATCAACAAAACGTTAGCTGCGTTCAATAAAAGTATCGCCTTTTGTCTAGCGTGTTTCTGTGATTTTTTAAAAGCAAAAAACTGAAAAAAATATATGGTTTTTGGCCTATTGGCTAATTATTATTATTTTTTGCAAATCAAAACTGATAGAAGAATGCCATTTTTAGATTATTATCAAAAAACATTAGCTGCTTTCAGAAAAAGAATCGCCTTTTGTCTAGCGTGTTTCTGTGATTTTTAAAACAAAAAAACCGATAAAAATATTTGATTTTAGCCTATTCGCTAATTATTATTATTTATTGCAAATCCAGGAACTGATAGGAAAATGTGGTTTTTAGATTATTATTAAAAACCGCTAGCTGCGTTTAAACCAAGTATTGCATTTTGTCTTACGTCCGTTTGTGATTTTTTAAAATAAGAAAACCGATAAAAACATGTCGATTTTAGCCTATTCGCTAATTATTATTATTTTTTGCAAATCCCGGAACTGACAGAAAAATGTGGTTTTTAAATTATTATTAAACACCGTTAGTTGCGTTCAAAACAATTATCGCCTTTTGTCTTACGTCTATTTGTGATATATTAAAATAAAAAAACCGATTAAAAATATGTCGATTTTAGCCTATTCGCTAATTATTATTATTTTTTGCAAATCCACGAACTGATAGAAAAATGTGGTTTTTAGATTATTATTAAAAACCGTTAGCTGCGTTCAAAACAAGTATCGCTTTTTGTCTTACGTCTGTTTGTGATTTTTTTAAATAAAAAAATCGATAAAAATATGTCGATTTTAGCCTATTCGCTAATTATTATTATTTTTTGCAAATCCAGGAACTGACAGCAAAATGTGGTTTTTAAATTATTATTAACCACCGTTAGCTGCGTTCAAAACAAGTATCGGCTTTTGTCTTACGTCTGTTTGTGATTTTTTAAAATAAAAAAACCGATAAAAATATGTCGATTTTAGCCTATTCGCTAATTATTATTATTTTTTGCAAATCCAGGAACTGACAGAAAAATGTGGTTTTTAGATTATTATTAAAAACCGTTAGCTGCGTTCAAAACAAGTATCGGCTTTTGTCTTACGTCTGTTTGTGATTTTTTTTAAATAAAAAAATCGATAAAAATATGTCGATTTTAGCCTATTCTCTAATTATTATTATTTTTTGCAAATCCCGGAACTGACAGAAAAATGTGGTTTTTAAATTATTATTAAACACCGTTAGTTGCGTTCAAAACAATTATCGCCTTTTGTCTTACGTCTATTTGTGATATATTAAAATAAAAAAACCGATTAAAAATATGTCGATTTTAGCCTATTCGCTAATTATTATTATTTTTTGCAAATCCACGAACTGATAGAAAAATGTGGTTTTTAGATTATTATTAAAAACCGTTAGCTGCGTTCAAAACAAGTATCGCTTTTTGTCTTACGTCTGTTTGTGATTTTTTTAAATAAAAAAATCGATAAAAATATGTCGATTTTAGCCTATTCGCTAATTATTATTATTTTTTGCAAATCCAGGAACTGACAGCAAAATGTGGTTTTTAAATTATTATTAACCACCGTTAGCTGCGTTCAAAACAAGTATCGGCTTTTGTCTTACGTCTGTTTGTGATTTTTTAAAATAAAATAATAATTATTATTATTTTTTGCAAATCCAGGAACTGACAGAAAAATGTGGTTTTTAGATTATTATTAAAAACCGTTAGCTGCGTTCAAAACAAGTATCGGCTTTTGTCTTACGTCTGTTTGTGATTTTTTCTAAATAAAAAAATCGATAAAAATATGTCGATTTTAGCCTATTAGCTAATTATTATTATTTTTTGCAAATCCAGAAACTGATAAAAAAATGTGGTTTTTAGATTATTATTAAAAACCGCTAGCTGCGTTTAAACCAAGTATTGCATTTTGTCTTACGTCTGTTTGTGATTTTTCAAAATGAGAAAACCGATAAAAATATGTCAATTTTAGCCTATTCGCTAATTATTATTATTTTTTGCAAATCCAGGAACTGACAGCAAAATGTGGTTTTTAAATTATTATTAACCACCGTTAGCTGCGTTCAAAAGAAGTATCGCCTTTTGTCTTACGTCTGTTTGTGATTTTTTAAAATAAAAAAAACCTATAAAAATATGTCGATCTTAGCCTATTGGCTAATTATTATAATTTTTTGCAAATCCAGGAACTGACAGAAAAATATGGTTTTTAAATTATTATTAAACACCATTAGCTGCGTTCAAAACAAGTATCGCCTTTTGTCTTACGTCTGTTTGTGATCTTTTAAAATAAAAAAACTAATAAAAATATGTCGATTTTAGCCTATTTGCTAATTATTATTATTTTTTGCAAATCCAGGAACTGACAGAAAAATGTAGTTTTTAAATTATTATTAAACACCGTTAGCTGCGTTCAAAACAAGTATCGCCTTATGTCTTACATCTGTTTGTGATCTTTTAAAATAAAAAAACCGATAAAAATATGTCGATTTTAGCCTATTTGCTAATTATTATTATTATATTTTGCACATCTAGGAACTGATAGAAAAATGTGGTTTTTAAATTATTATTAAACACCATTAGCTGCGTTCAAAACTAGTATCGCCTTTTGTCTTACGTCTTTTTGTGATTTTCTAAAATAAAAAAAAACCGATAAAAATATGTCGATTTTAGCCTATTTGCTAATTATTATTATTTTTTGCAAATCCAGGAACTGACAGAAAAATGTGGTTTTTAAATTATTATTAAACACCGTTAGCTGCGTTCAAAACAAGCATCGCCTTTTGTCTTACGTCTGTTTGTGATCTTTTAAAATAAAAAAACCGATAAAAAAAATGTCGTTTTAAGCCTACTCGCTAACTATTATTTTTTGCAAATCCAGAAACTGACAGAAAAATTTGGTTTTTAGATTAATATTAAAAACCATTAGCTGCGTTCAAAACAAGTATTGCTTTTTGTCTTACGTCTGTTTGTGATTTTTTAAAATAAAAAAACCGATAAAAATATGTCGATTTTAGCCTATTCGCTAATTATTATTATTTTTTGCAAATCCAGGAACCGACAGAGAAATGTGGTTTTTAAATTATTATTAAACACCGTTAGCTGCGTTCAAAACAAGTATCACCTTTTGTCTTACGTCTATTTGTGATTTTTTAAAATAAAAAAACCGATAAAAATATGTCGATTTTAGCCTATTCGCTAATTATTATTATTTTTTGCAAATCCAGGAACTGATAGAAAAATGCGGTTTTTAGATTATTATTAAAAACCTCTAGCTGCGTTTAAACCAAGTATCGCCTTTTGTCTTACGTCTGTTTGTGATTTTTGAAAATAAAAAAACCGATAAAAATATGTCGATTTTAGCCTATTCGCTAATTATTATTATTTTTTGCAAATCCAGGAACTGGCAGAAAAATGTGGTTTTTAAATTATTATTAAACACCATTAGCGGCGTTCAAAACAAGTATCGCCTTTTGTCTTACGTATGTTTGTGATTTTTTAAAATAAAAAAACCGATAAAAATATGTCGATTTTAGCCTATATGCTAATTATTATTATTTTGTGCAAATCCAGAAACTGACAGAAAAATGCCGTTTTAAAATTATTATTAAACACCGTTAGCTGCGTTCAAAAC
The DNA here is from genome assembly GCA_963921995.1 of Oxystoma pomonae. Lineage (NCBI taxonomy): Eukaryota > Metazoa > Arthropoda > Insecta > Coleoptera > Brentidae > Oxystoma > Oxystoma pomonae. The sequence goes on from OY998171.1 coordinate 68,628,356, forward strand.
AAGTATCGCCTTTTGTCTTACGTCTGTTTGTGATTTTTAAAATAAAAAAACCGATAAAAATATGTCGTTTTAAGGCTATTCGCTAACTATTATTTTTTGCAAATCCAGAAACTGACAGAAAAATGTGGTTTTTAGATTATTATTAAAAACCGTTAGCTGCGTTCAAAACAAGTATCACCTTTTGTCTTACGTCTATTTGTGATTTTTTAAAATAAAAAAAACCTATAAAAATATGTCGATCTTAGCCTATTGGCTAATTATTATAATTTTTTGCAAATCCAGGAACTGACAGAAAAATGTGGTTTTTAAATTATTATTAAACACCATTAGCTGCGTTCAAAACAAGTATCGCCTTTTGTCTTACGTCTGTTTGTGATCTTTTAAAATAAAAAAAACTGATAAAAATATGTCGATTTTAGCCTATTTGCTAATTATTATTATTTTTTGCAAATCCAGAAACTGACAGAAAAATGTGGTTTTTAGATTATTATTAAAAACCGCTAGCTGCGTTTAAACCAAGTATTGCATTTTGTCTTACGTCTGTTTGTGATTTTTTAAAATGAGAAAACCGATAAAAATATGTCGATTTTAGCCTATTCGCTAATTATTATTATTTTTTGCAAATCCAGGAACTGACAGCAAAATGTGGTTTTTAAATTATTATTAACCACCGTTAGCTGCGTTCAAAAGAAGTATCGCCTTTTGTCTTACGTCTGTTTGTGATTTTTTAAAATAAAAAAAACCTATAAAAATATGTCGATCTTAGCCTATTGGCTAATTATTATAATTTTTTGCAAATCCAGGAACTGACAGAAAAATTTGGTTTTTAAATTATTATTAAACACCATTAGCTGCGTTCAAAACAAGTATCGCCTTTTGTCTTACGTCTGTTTGTGATCTTTTAAAATAAAAAAAACTGATAAAAATATGTCGATTTTAGCCTATTTGCTAATTATTATTATTTTTTGCAAATCCAGAAACTGACAGAAAAATGTGGTTTTTAGATTATTATTAAAAACCGTTAGCTGCGTTCAAAACAAGTATCGTTTTTTGTCTTACGTCTGTTTGTTATTTTTTAAAATAAAAAAACTAATAAAAATATGTCGATTTTAGCCTATTTGCTAATTATTATTATTTTTTGCAAATCCAGGAACTGACAGAAAAATGTAGTTTTTAAATTATTATTAAACACCGTTAGCTGCGTTCAAAACAAGTATCGCCTTATGTCTTACATCTGTTTGTGATCTTTTAAAATAAAAAAACCGATAAAAATATGTCGATTTTAGCCTATTTGCTAATTATTATTATTATATTTTGCACATCCAGGAACTGATAGAAAAATGTGGTTTTTAAATTATTATTAAACACCGTTAGCTGCGTTCAAAACCAGTATCGCCTTTTGTCTTACGTCTGTTTGTGATTTTCTAAAATAAAAAAAAACCGATAAAAATATGTCGATTTTAGCCTATTTTGCTAATTATTATTATTTTTTGCAAATCCAGGAACTGACAAAAAAATGTGGTTTTTAAATTATTATTAAACACCGTTAGCTGCGTTCAAAACAAGCATCGCCTTTTGTCTTACGTCTGTTTGTGATCTTTTAAAATAAAAAAACCGATAAAAAAAATGTCGTTTTAAGCCTACTCGCGAACTATTATTTTTTGCAAATCCAGAAACTGACAGAAAAATTTGGTTTTTAGATTAATATTAAAAACCATTAGCTGCGTTCAAAACAAGTATCGCTTTTTGTCTTACGTCTGTTTGTGATTTTTTAATATAAAAAAACCGATAAAAATATGTCGATTTTAGCCTATTCGCTAATTATTATTATTTTTTGCAAATTCAGGAACCGACAGAGAAATGTGGTTTTTAAATTATTATTAAACACCGTTAGCTGCGTTCAAAACAAGTATCACCTTTTGTCTTACGTCTATTTTTGATTTTTTAAAATAAAAAAACCGATAAAAATATGTCGATTTTAGCCTATTCGCTAATTATTATTATTTTTTGCAAATCCAGCAACTGATAGAAAAATGCGGTTTTTAGATTATTATTAAAAACCTCTAGCTGCGTTTAAACCAAGTATCGCCTTTTGTCTTACGTCTGTTTGTGATTTTTGAAAATAAAAAAACCGATAAAAATATGTCGATTTTAGCCTATTCGCTAATTATTATTATTTTTTGCAAATCCAGGAACTGGCAGAAAAATGTGGTTTTTAAATTATTATTAAACACCATTAGCGGCGTTCAAAACAAGTATCGCCTTTTGTCTTACATATGTTTGTGATTTTTTAAAATAAAAAAACCGATAAAAATATGTCGATTTTAGCCTATATGCTAATTATTATTATTTTGTGCAAATCCAGGAACTGACAGAAAAATGCCGTTTTAAAATTATTATTAAACACCGTTAGCTGCGTTCAAAACAAGTATCGCCTTTTGTCTTACGTCTGTTTGTGATCTTTTAAAATAAAAAAACCGATAAAAATATGTCGTTTTAAGGCTATTCGCTAACTATTATTTTTTGCAAATCCAGAAACTGACAGAAAAATGTGGTTTTTAGATTATTATTAAAAACCGTTAGCTGCGTTCAAAACAAGTATCACCTTTTGTCTTACGTCTATTTGTGATTTTTTAAAATAAAAAAACCGATAAAAATATGTCGATTTTAGCCTATTCGCTAATTATTATTATTTTTTGCAAATCCAGGAACTGATAGAAAAATGTGGTTTTTAGATTATTATTAAACACCGTTAGCTGCGTTCAAAACAAGTATCGCCTTTTGTCTTACGTCTGTTTGTGATTTTTTAAAATAAGAAAACCGATAAATATATGTCAATTTTAGCCTATTCGCTAATTATTATTATTTTTTGCAAATCCAGAAACTGATAGAAAAATGTGGTTTTTAGATTATTATTAAAAATCGCTGGCTGCGTTTAAACCAAGTATTGCATTTTGTCTTACGTCTGTTTGTGATTTTTTAAAATAAGAAAACCGATAAAAATATGTCGATTTTAGCCTATTCGCTAATTATTATTATTTTTTGCAAATCCAGGAACTGACAGCAAAATGTGGTTTTTAAATTATTATTAACCACCGTTAGCTGCGTTCAAAACAAGTATCGCCTTTTGTCTTACGTCTGTTTGTGATTTTTTAAAATAAAAAAACCGATAAAAATATGTCGATTTTAGCCTATTCGCTAATTATTATTATTTTTTGCAAATCCAGGAACTGATAGAAAAATGTGGTTTTTAGATTATTATTAAAAACCGCTAGCTGCGTTTAAACCAAGTATTGCATTTTGTCTTACGTCTGTTTGTGATTTTTTAAAATAAGAAAACCGATAAATATATGTCGATTTTAGCCTATTCGCTAATTATTATTATTTTTTGCAAATCCAGAAACTGATAGAAAAATGTGGTTTTTAGATTATTATTAAAAACCGTTAGCTGCGTTCAAAACAAGTATCGCCTTTTGTCTTACGTCTGTTTGTTATTTTTTTAAATAAAAAAACTGATAAAAATATGTCGATTTTAGCCTATTTGCTAATTATTATTATTTTTTGCAAATCCAGGAACTGACAGAAAAATGTGGTTTTTAAAATATTATTAAACACCGTTAGCTGCGTTCAAAACAAGTATCGCCTTATGTCTTACATCTGTTTGTGATCTTTTAAAATAAAAAAACCGATAAAAATATGTCGATTTTAGCCTATTTGCTAATTATTATTATTTTTTGCAAATCCAGGAACTGACAGAAAAATGTGGTTTTTAGATTATTATTAAACATCGTTAGCTGCGTTCAAAGCAAGTATCGCCTTTTGTCTTACGTTTGTTTGTGATCTTTTAAAATAAAAAAACCGATAAAAATATGTCGATTTTAGCCCATTCGCTAATTATTATTATTTTTTGCAAATCCAGGAACTGACAGCAAAATGTGGTTTTTAAATTATTATTAACCACCGTTAGCTGCGTTCAAAGCAAGTATCGCCTTTTGTCTTACGTCTGTTTGTGATCTTTTAAAATAAAAAAACCGATAAAAATATGTCGTTTTAAGCCTACTCGCTAATTATTATCATTTTTTGCAAATCCAGGAACTGAGAGAAAAATGTGGTTTTTAAATTATTATTAAACACCGTTAGCTGCGTTCAAAACAAGTATCGCCTTTTGTCTTACGTCTGTTTGTGATTTTTTAAAATAAAAAAACCGATAAAAATATGTCGATTTTAGCCTATTCGCTAATTATTATTATTTTTTGCAAATCCAGGAACTGATAGAAAAATGTGGTTTTTAGATTATTATTAAAAACCGCTAGCTGCGTTTAAACCAAGTATTGCATTTTGTCTTACGTCTGTTTGTGATTTTTTAAAATAAGAAAACCGATAAATATATGTCGATTTTAGCCTATTCGCTAATTATTATTATTTTTTGCAAATCCAGAAACTGATAGAAAAATGTGGTTTTTAGATTATTATTAAAAACCGTTAGCTGCGTTCAAAGCAAGTATCGCCTTTTGTCTTACGTCTGTTTGTTATTTTTTTAAATAAAAAAACTGATAAAAATATGTCGATTTTAGCCTATTTGCTAATTATTATTATTTTTTGCAAATCCAGGAACTGACAGAAAAATGTGGTTTTTAAAATATTATTAAACACCGTTAGCTGCGTTCAAAACAAGTATCGCCTTATGTCTTACATCTGTTTGTGATCTTTTAAAATAAAAAAACCGATAAAAATATGTCGATTTTAGCCTATTTGCTAATTATTATTATTTTTTGCAAATCCAGGAACTGACAGAAAAATGTGGTTTTTAGATTATTATTAAACACCGTTAGCTGCGTTCAAAGCAAGTATCGCCTTTTGTCTTACGTTTGTTTGTGATCTTTTAAAATAAAAAAACCGATAAAAATATGTCGATTTTAGCCCATTCGCTAATTATTATTATTTTTTGCAAATCCAGGAACTGACAGCAAAATGTGGTTTTTAAATTATTATTAACCACCGTTAGCTGCGTTCAAAGCAAGTATCGCCTTTTGTCTTACGTCTGTTTGTGATCTTTTAAAATAAAAAAACCGATAAAAATATGTCGATTTTAGCCCATTCGCTAATTATTATTATTTTTTGCAAATCCAGGAACTGACAGCAAAATGTGGTTTTTAAATTATTATTAACCACCGTTAGCTGCGTTCAAAACAAGTATCGCCTTTTGTCTTACGTCTGTTTGTGATTTTTTAAAATAAAAAAACCGATAAAAATATGTCGATTTTAGCCTATTCGCTAATTATTATTAATTTTTGCCAATCCAGGAACTGACAGAAAAAGGTGGTTTTTAGATTATTATTAAAAACCGCTAGCTGCGTTTAAACCAAGTATTGCATTTTGTCTTACGTCCGTTTGTGATTTTTTAAAATAAGAAAACCGATAAAAATATGTCGATTTTAGCCTATTCGCTAATTATTATTATTTTTTCCAAATCCAGGAACTGACAGAAAAATGTGGTTTTTAGATTATTATTAAAAACCGTTAGCTGCGTTCAAAACAAGTATCGCCTTTTGTCTTACGTCTGTTTGTGATCTTTTAAAATAAAAAAAACTGATAAAAATATGTCGACTTTAGCCTATTTTCTAATTATTATTATTTTTTGCAAATCCAGGAACTGATAGAAAAAGGTGGTTTTTAGATTATTATTAAAAACCGCTAGCTGCGTTTAAACCAAGTTTTGCATTTTGTCTTACGTCCGTTTGTGATTTTTTAAAATAAGAAAACCGATAAAAATATGTCGATTTTAGCCTATTCGCAAATTATTATTATTTTTTCCAAATCCAGGAACTGACAGAAAAATTTGGTTTTTAGATTATTATTAAAAACCGTTAGCTGCGTTCAAAACAAGTATCGGCTTTTGTCTTACGTCTGTTTGTGATTTTTTTAAATAAAAAAATCGATAAAAATATGTCGATTTTAGCCTATTGGCTAATTATTATTATTTTTTGCAAATCCAGGAACTGACAGAAAAATGTGGTTTTTAAATTATTATTAAACACCATTAGCTGCGTTCAAAACAAGTATCGCCTTTTGTCTTACGTCTGTTTGTGATCTTTTAAAATAAAAAAAACTGATAAAAATATGTCGATTTTAGCCTATTTGCTAATTATTATTATTTTTTGCAAATCCAGAAACTGACAGAAAAATTTGTTTTTAGATTATTATTAAAAACCGTTAGCTGCGTTCAAAACAAGTATCGGCTTTTTTCTTACGTCTGTTTGTGATTTTTTAAAATAAAAAAACCGATAAAATATGTCGATTTTAGCCTATTCGCTAATTATTATTATTTTTTGCAAATCCAGGAACTGAGAGAAAAATGTGGTTTTTAAATTATTATTAAACACCGTTAGCTGCGTTCAAAACAAGTATCGCCTTTTGTCTTACGTCTGTTTGTGATCTTTTAAAATAAAAAAACCGATAAAAATATGTCGATTTTAGCCCATTCGCTAATTATTATTATTTTTTGCAAATCCAGGAACTGACAGCAAAATGTGGTTTTTAAATTATTATTAACCACCGTTAGCTGCGTTCAAAACAAGTATCGCCTTTTGTCTTACGTCTGTTTGTGATTTTTTAAAATAAAAAAACCGATAAAAATATGTCGATTTTAGCCTATTCGCTAATTATTATTAATTTTTGCAAATCCAGGAACTGACAGAAAAAGGTGGTTTTTAGATTATTATTAAAAACCGCTAGCTGCGTTTAAACCAAGTATCCCCTTTTGTCTTACGTCTGTTTGTGATTTTTTAAAATAAAAAAACCGATAAAAATATGTCGATTTTAGCCTATTGGCTAATTATTATTATTTTTCGCAAATCCAGGAACTGACAGAAAAATGTGGTTTTTAAATTATTATTAAACACCATTAGCTGCGTTCAAAACAAGTATCGCCTTTTGTCTTACGTCTGTTTGTGATCTTTTAAAATAAAAAAACTGATAAAAATATGTCGATTTTAGCCTATTTGCTAATTATTATTATTTTTTGCAAATCCAGAAACTGACAGAAAAATGTGGTTTTTAGATTATTATTAAAAACCGTTAGCTGCGTTCAAATCATGTATCGCCTTTTGTCTTACGTCTGTTTGTTATTTTTAAAAAAAAAACTGATAAAAATATGTCGATTTTAGCCTATTTGCTAATTATTATTATTTTTTGCAAATCCAGAAACTGACAGAAAAATGTGGTTTTTAGATTATTATTAAAAACCGTTAGCTGCGTTCAAAACAAGTATCGCCTTTTGTCTTACGTCTGTTTGTTATTTAAAAAAAAAACTGATAAAAATATGTCGATTTTAGCCTATTTGCTAATTATTATTGTTTTTTGCAAATCCAGGAACTGACAGAAAAATGTGGTTTTTAAATTATTATTAGACACCGTTAGCTGCGTTCAAAACAAGTATCGCCTTATGTCTTACATCTGTTTGTGATCTTTTAAAATAAAAAAACCGATGAAGATATGTCGATTTTATCCTATTCGCTAATTATTATTATTTTTTGCAAATCCAGGAACTGACAGAAAAATGTGGTTTTGAAATTGTTATTAAACACCGTTAGCTGCGTTCAAAACAAGTATCGCCTTTTGTCTTACGCCTGTTTGTGATTTTTTTAAATAAAAAAACCGATTAAAATATGTCGATTTTATCCTATTCGCTAATTATTATTATTTTTTGCAAATCCAGGAACTGACAGAAAAATGTGGTTTTGAAATTATTATTAAACACCGTTAGCTGCGTTCAAAACAAGTATCACCTTTTGTCTTACGTCTGTTTGTGATCTTTTAAAATAAAAAAATCGATAAAAATATGTCGATTTTAGCCTATTCGCTAATACTTATTATTTTTTGCAAATCCAGGAACTGACAGAAAAATGTGGTTTTGAAATTGTTATTAAACACCGTTAGCTGCGTTCAAAACAAGTATCGCTTTTTGTCTTACGCCTGTTTGTGATTTTTTAAAATAAAAAAAACCGATAAAAATATGTCGATTTTAGCCTATTCGCTAATTATTATTATTTTTTGCAAATCCAGAAACTGACAGAAAAATGTGGTTTTAAGATTATTATTAAAAACCGTTAGCTGCGTTCAAAACAAGTATCGCCTTTTGTCTTACGTCTGTTTGTGATCTTTTAAAATAAAAAAATCGATAAAAATATGTCGATTTTAGCCTATTCGCTAATACTTATTATTTTTTGCAAATCCAGGAACTGACAGAAAAATGTGGTTTTTAAATTATTATTAAACACCGTTAGCTGCGTTTAAAACAAGTATCGCCTTTTGTCTTACGTCTGTTTGTGATCTTTTAAAATAAAAAAACCGATAAAAATATGTCGATTTTAGCCCATTCGCTAATTATTATTATTTTTTGCAAATCCAGGAACCGACAGCAAAATGTGGTTTTTAAATTATTATTAACCACCGTTAGCTGCGTTCAAAACAAGTATCGCCTTTTGTCTTACGTCTGTTTGTGATTTTATAAAATAAAAAAACCGATAAAAATATGTCGATTTTAGCCTATTCGCTAATTATTATTAATTTTTGCAAATCCAGGAACTGACAGAAAAAGGTGGTTTTTAGATTATTATTAAAAACCGCTAGCTGCGTTTAAACCAAGATGCAATACTTGGTTGTCTTACGTACGTTTGTGATTTTTTAAAATAAGAAAACCGATAAAAATATGTCGATTTTAGCCTATTCGCTAATTATTATTATTTTTTCCAAATCCAGGAACTGACAGAAAAATGTGGTTTTTAGATTATTATTAAAAACCGTTAGCTGCGTTCAAAACAAGTATCGCCTTTTGTCTTACGTCTGTATGTGATCTTTTAAAATAAAAAAAACTGATAAAAATATGTCGATTTTAGCCTATTTTCTAATTATTATTATTTTTTGCAAATCCAGGAACTGATAGAAAAAGGTGGTTTTTAGATTATTATTAAAAACCGCTAGCTGCGTTTAAACCAAGTATTGCATTTTGTCTTACGTCCGTTTGTGATTTTTTAAAATAAGAAAACCGATAAAAATATGTCGATTTTAGCCTATTCGCTAATTATTATTATTTTTTCCAAATCCAGGAACTGACAGAAAAATGTGGTTTTTAGATTATTATTAAAAACCGTTAGCTGCGTTCAAAACAAGTATCGGCTTTTGTCTTACGTCTGTTTGTGATTTTTTAAAATAAAAAAACCGATAAAAATATGTCGATTTTAGCCTATTGGCTAATTATTATTATTTTTTGCAAATCCAGGAACTGCCAGAAAAATGTGGTTTTTAAATTATTATTAAACACCATTAGCTGCGTTCAAAACAAGTATCGCCTTTTGTCTTACGTCTGTTTGTGATCTTTTAAAATAAAAAAAACTGATAAAAATATGTCGATTTTAGCCTATTTGCTAATTATTATTATTTTTTGCAAATCCAGAAACTGACAGAAAAATGTGGTTTTTAGATTATTATTAAAAACCGTTAGCTGCGTTCAAAACAAGTATCGCCTTTTGTCTTACGTCTGTTTGTTATTTTTTAAAATAAAAAAACTGATAAAAATATGTCGATTTTAGCCTATTTGCTAATTATTATTATTTTTTGCAAATCCAGGAACTGACAGAAAAATGTGGTTTTTAAATTATTATTAAACACCGTTACCTGCGTTCAAAACAAGTATCGCCTTATGTATTACATCTGTTTGTGATCTTTTAAAATAAAAAAACCGATTAAAATATGTCGATTTTAGCCTATTTGCTAATTATTATTATTTTTTGCAAATCCAGGAACTGACAGAAAAATGTGGTTTTTAAATTATTATTAAACACCGTTAGCTGCGTTCAAAGCAAGTATCGCCTTTTGTCTTACGTCTGTTTGTGATCTTTTAAAATAAAAAAACCGATAAAAATATGTCGTTTTAAGCCTATTCGCTAACTATTATTTTTTGCAAATCCAGAAACTGACAGAAAAATTTGTTTTTAGATTATTATTAAAAACCGTTAGCTGCGTTCAAAACAAGTATCGGCTTTTTTCTTACGTCTGTTTGTGATTTTTTAAAATAAAAAAACCGATAAAATATGTCGATTTTAGCCTATTCGCTAATTATTATTATTTTTTGCAAATCCAGGAACTGAGAGAAAAATGTGGTTTTTAAATTATTAGTAAACACCGTTAGCTGCGTTCAAAACAAGTATCGCCTTTTGTCTTACGTCTGTTTGTGATTTTTTAAAATAAAAAAACCGATAAAAATATGTCGATTTTAGCCTATTCGCTAATTATTATTAATTTTTGCAAATCCAGGAACTGACAGAAAAAGGTGGTTTTTAGATTATTATTAAAAACCGCTAGCTGCGTTTAAACCAAGTATTGCATTTTGTCTTACGTCTGTTTGTTATTTTTTAAAATAAAAAAACTGATAAAAATATGTCGATTTTAGCCTATTCGCTAATTATTATTATTTTTTCCAAATCCAGGAACTGACAGAAAAATGTGGTTTTTAGATTATTATTAAAAACCGTTAGCTGCGTTCAAAACAAGTATCGCCTTTTGTCTTACGTGTGTTTGTGATCTTTTAAAATAAAAAAAACTGATAAAAATATGTCGATTTTAGCCTATTTTCTAATTATTATTATTTTTTGCAAATCCAGGAACTGATAGAAAAAGGTGGTTTTTAGATTATTTTTAAAAACTGCTAGCTGCGTTTAAACCAATTATTGCATTTTGTCTTACGTCCGTTTGTGATTTTTTAAAATAAGAAAACCGATAAAAATATGTCGATTTTAGCCTATTCGCTAATTATTATTATTTTTTCCAAATCCAGGAACTGACAGAAAAATGTGGTTTTTAGATTATTATTAAAAACCGTTAGCTGCGTTCAAAACAAGTATCGGCTTTTGTCTTACGTCTGTTTGTGATTTTTTTAAATAAAAAAATCGATAAAAATATGTCGATTTTAGCCTATTCGCTAATTATTATTATTTTTTGCAAATCCAGAAACTGATAGAAAAATGTGGTTTTTAGATTATTATTAAAAACCGCTAGCTGCGTTTAAACCAAGTATTGCATTTTGTCTTACGTCTGTTTGTGATTTTTTAAAATAAGAAAACCGATAAATATATGTCGATTTTAGCCTATTCGCTAATTATTATTATATTTTGCAAATCCAGGAACTGACAGCAAAATGTGGTTTTTAAATTATTATTAACCACCGTTAGCTGCGTTCAAAACAAGTATCGCCTTTTGTCTTACGTCTGTTTGTGATTTTTTAAAATAAAAAAACCGATAAAAATATGTCGATTTTAGCCTATTGGCTAATTATTATTATTTTTCGCAAATCCAGGAACTGACAGAAAAATGTGGTTTTTAAATTATTATTAAACACCATTAGCTGCGTTCAAAACAAGTATCGCCTTTTGTCTTACGTCTGTTTGTGATCTTTTAAAATAAAAAAACTGATAAAAATATGTCGATTTTAGCCTATTTGCTAATTATTATTATTTTTTTCAAATCCAGAAACTGACAGAAAAATGTGGTTTTTAGATTATTATTAAAAACCGTTAGCTGCGTTCAAATCATGTATCGCCTTTTGTCTTACGTCTGTTTGTTATTTTAAAAAAAAAAACTGATAAAAATATGTCGATTTTAGCCTATTTGCTAATTATTATTATTTTTTGCAAATCCAGGAACTGACAGAAAAATGTGATTTTTAAATTATTATTAAACACCGTTAGCTGCGTTCAAAACAAGTATCGCCTTATGTCTTACATCTGTTTGTGATCTTTTAAAATAAAAAAACCGATAAAGATATGTCGATTTTATCCTATTCGCTAATTATTTTTATTTTTTGCAAATCCAGAAACTGACAGAAAAATGTGGTTTTTAGATTATTATTAAAAACCGTTAGCTGCGTTTAAAACAAGTATCGCCTTATGTCTTACGTCTGTTTGTGATCTTTTAAAATAAAAAAACTGATAAAAATATGTCGATTTTAGCCTATTTGCTAATTATTATTATTTTTTGCAAATCCAGAAACTGACAGAAAAATGTGGTTTTTAGATTATTATTAAAAACCGTTAGCTGCGTTCAAAACAAGTATCGCCTTTTGTCTTACGTCTGTTTGTTATTTAAAAAAAAAAAACTGATAAAAATATGTCGATTTTAGCCTATTTGCTAATTATTATAATTTTTTGCAAATCCAGGAACTGACAGAAAAATGTGATTTTTAAATTATTATTAAACACCATTAGCGGCGTTCAAAACAAGTATCGCCTTTTGTCTTACGTATGTTTGTGATTTTTTAAAATAAAAAAACCGATAAAAATATGTCGATTTTAGCCTATTTGCTTATTATTATTATTTTGTGCAAATCCAGGAACTGACAGAAAAATGCCGTTTTAAAATTATTATTAAACACCGTTAGCTGCGTTCAAAACAAGTATCGCCTTATGTCTTACATCTGTTTGTGATCTTTTAAAATAAAAAAATCGATAAAAATATGTCGATTTTAGCCTATTTGCTAATTATTATTATTATTTTTTACACATCCAGGAACTGATAGAAAAATGTGGTTTTTAAATTATTATTAAACACCGTTAGCTGCGTTCAAAACAAGTATCGCCTTTTGTCTTACGTCTGTTTGTGATTTTCTAAAATAAAAAAAACCGATAAAAATATGTCGATTTTAGCCTATTTGCTAATTATTATTATTTTTTGCAAATCCAGGAACTGACAGAAAAATGTGGTTTTTAAATTATTATTAAACTCCGTTAGCTGCGTTCAAAACAAGTATCGCCTTTTGTCTTACGTCTGTTTGTGATCTTTTAAAATAAAAAAAACTGATAAAAATATGTCGATTTTAGCCTATTTGCTAATTATTATTATTTTTTGAAATCCAGAAACTGACAGAAAAATGTGGTTTTTAAATTATTATTAAACTCCGTTAGCTGCGTTCAAAACAAGTATCGCCTTTTGTCTTACGTCTGTTTGTGATTTTTTAAAATAAAAAAACTGATAAAAATATGTCGATTTTAGTCTATTTGCTAATTATTATTATTTTTTGCAAATCCAGGAACTGACAGAAAAATATGGTTTTTAAATTATTATTAAACACCGTTAGCTGCGTTCAAAACAAGTATCGCCTTATGTCTTACATCTGTTTGTGATCTTTTAAAATAAAAAATCCGATAAAAATATGTCGATTTTAGCCTATTCGCTAATTATTATTATTTTTTGCAAATCCAGGAACTGACAGAAAAATGTGGTTTTTAAATTATTATTAAACATCGTTAGCTGCGTTCAAAACAAGTATCGCCTTTTGTCTTTCGTCTGTTTGTGATATTCTAAAATAAAAAAACCGATAAAAATATGTCGATTTTAGCCTATTGGCTAATTATTATTATTTTTTGCAAATCCAGGAACTGACAGAAAAATGTGGTTTTTAAATTATTATTAAACACCATTAGCTGCGTTCAAAACAAGTATTGCCTTTTGTCTTACGTCTGTTTGTGATCTTTTAAAATAAAAAAACTGATAAAAATATGTCGATTTTAGCCTATTTGCTAATTATTATTATTTTTTGCAAATCCAGAAACTGACAGAAAAATGTGGTTTTTAGATTATTACTAGAAACCGTTAGGTGCGTTCAAAACAAGTATCGCCTTTTGTCTTACATCTGTTTGTTATTTAAAAAAAAAAACTGATAAAAATATGTCGATTTTAGCCTATTTGCTAATTATTATTATTTTTTGCAAATCCAGGAACTGACAGAAAAATGTGGTTTCAAAATTATTATTAAACACCGTTAGCTGCGTTCAAAACAAGTATCGCCTTTTGTCTTACGTCTGTTTGTGATTTTTTAAAATAAAAAAACCGATAAAAATATGTCGATTTTAGCCTATTTGCTAATTATTATTATTTTTTGCAAATCCAGGAACTGACAGAAAAATGTGGTTTTTAAATTATTATTAAACACCGTTAGCTGCGTTCAAAACAAGTATCGCCTTTTGTCTTACGTCTGTTTGTGATCTTTTAAAATAAAAAAACCGATAAAAATATGTCGATTTTAGTCTATTTGCTAATTATTATTATTTTTTGCAAATCCAAGAACTGATAGAAAAATGTGGTTTTTAGATTATTATTAAAAACCGCTAGCTGCGTTTAAACCAAGTATCGCCTTTTGTCTTACGTATGTTTGTGATTTTTTAAAATAAAACCGATAAAAATATGTCGATTTTAGCCTATTCGCTAACTATTATTATTTTTTGCAAATCCAGGAACTGACAGAAAAATGTGGTTTTTAAATTATTATTAAACACCGTTAGCTGCGTTCAAAACAAGTATCGCCTTTTGTCTTTCGTCTGTTTGTGATATTCTAAAATAAAAAAACCGATAAAAATATGTCGATTTTAGCCTATTCGCTAATTATTTTTATTTTTTGCAAATCCAGGAACTGACAGAAAAATGTGGTTTTTAAATTATTATTAAACACCGTTAGGTGCGTTCAAAACAAGTATCGCCTTTTGTCTTACGTCTGTTTGTGATCTTTTAAAATAAAAAAACCGATAAAAATATGTCGATTTTAGCCTGTTTGCTAATTATTATTATTTTTTGCAAATCCAGGAACTGATAGAAAAATGTGGTTTTTAGATTATTATTATCAAAAAACCCTTAGCTGCGTTCAAAAAAAGTATCGCCTTTTGTCTAGTTGATTTTTTAAAAGCAAAAATCTGATACAAATATGTGGTTTTTAGCCTATTCGATAATTATTATTTTTTTTTGCAAATCCCAAAACTGATAGAAGAATGTGGTTTTAAGATTATTATCAAAAAACGTTAGCTGCGTTTAAAAAAACTATCTTTTTTTATCTAGCGTGTTTCTTTGAATTTTTAAAAGCAAAATACTGATAAAAATATGTGGGTTTTAGCCTATTCGATAATTATTATTATTTTTTGCAAAACCCAAAACTGATAGAAGAATGCCGTTTTTAGATTATTATCAAAAAACGTTAGCTGCATTCAGAAAATATATCGGCTTTTGTCTAGCGTATTTCTGTTATTTTTTAAAAGTAAAAAACTGATAAAAATATATAGTTTTTAGCCTATTCGATAATTATTATTATTTTTTGCAAATCCCAAAACTGATAGAAGAATATGGTTTTTAGATTATTATCAAAAAACGTTAGCTGCGTTCAAAAAAAGTATCGCCTTTTGTCTAGCGTGTTTCTGTGATTTTTTAAAAGCAAAAATACCGATTAAAATGTGTGGTTTTTAGCCTATCCGCTAATTATTATTATTTTTTGCAAATCCAGGAACTGACAGCAAAATGTGGTTTTTAAATTATTATTAACCCCCGTTAGCTGCGTTCAAAACAAGTATCGCCTTTTGTCTTACGTCTGTTTGTGATTTTTTAAAATAAAAAAACCGATAAAAATATGTCGATTTTAGCCTATTGACTAATTATTATTATTTTTTGCAAATCCAGGAACTGACAGAAAAATGTGGTTTTTAAATTATTATTAAACACCATTAGCTGCGTTCAAAACAAGTATCGCCTTTTGTCTTACGTCTGTTTGTGATCTTGTAAAATAAAAAAACTGATAAAAATATGTCGATTTTAGCCTATTTGCTAATTATTATTATTTTTTTCAAATCCAGAAACTGACAGAAAAATGTGGTTTTTAGATTATTATTAAAAACCGTTAGCTGCGTTCAAAACAAGTATCGCCTTTTGTCTTACGTCTGTTTGTTATTTTTTAAAATAAAAAAACTGATAAAAATATGTCGATTTTAGCCTATTTGCTAATTATTATTATTTTTTGCAAATCCAGGAACTGACAGAAAAATGTGGTTTTTAAATTATTATTAAACACCGTTAGCTGCGTTCAAAACAAGTATCGCCTTATGCCTTACATCTGTTTGTGATCTTTTAAAATAAAAAAACCGATAAAAATATGTCGATTTTAGCCTATTTGCTAATTATTATTATTTTGTGCAAATCCAGGAACTGACAGAAAAATTCCGTTTTGAAATTATTATTAAACACCGTTAGCTGCGTTCAAAACAAGTATCGCCTTTTGTCTTACGTCTGTTTGTGATCTTTTAAAATAAAAAAACCGATAAAAATATGTCGATTTTAGCCTATTCGCTAATTATTATTATTTTTTGCAAATCCAGGAACTGACAGAAAAACGTGGTTTTTAAATTATTATTAAACACCGTTAGCTGCGTTCAAAACAAGTATCGCCTTATGTCTTACATCTGTTTGTGATCTTTTAAAATAAAATATCGATAAAAATATGTCGATTTTAGCCTATTTGCTAATTATTATTATTATTTTTTGCACATCCAGGAACTGATAGAAAAATGTGGTTTTTAAATTATTCTTAAACACCGTTAGCTGCGTTCCAAACAAGTATCGCCTTTTGTCTTACGTCTGTTTGTGATTTTCTAAAATAAAAAAAACCGATAAAAATATGTCGATTTTAGCCTATTTGCTAATTATTATTATTTTTTGCAAATCCAGGAACTGACAGAAAAATGTGGTTTTTAAATTATTATTAAACTCCGTTAGCTGCGTTCAAAACAAGTATCGCCTTTTGTCTTACGTCTGTTTGTGATCTTTTAAAATAAAAAAACCGATAAAAATATGTCGTTTTAAGCCTATTCGCTAACTATTATTTTTTGCAAATCCAGAAACTGACAGAAAAATGTGGTTTTAAAATTATTATTAAACATCGTTAGCTGCGTTCAAAACAAGTATCGATTTTTGTCTTACGTCTGTTTGTGATTTTTTTAAATAAAAAAATCGATAAAAATATGTCGATTTTAGCCTATTCGCTAATTATTATTATTTTTTGCAAATCCAGGAACTGACAGAAAAATATAGTTTTTAAATTATTATTAAACACCGTTAGCTGCGTTCAAAACAAGTATCGCCTTTTGTCTTACGTCTGTTTGTGATCTTTTAAAATAAAAAAACCGATCAAAATATGTCGATTTTAGCCTATTCGCTAATTATTATTATTATTATTATTATTATTATTATTATTATTATTATTATTATTATTATTTGCAAATCCAGGAACTGACAGCAAAATGTGATTTTTAAATTATTATTAACCACCGTTAGCTACGTTTAAAATAAGTATCGCCTTTTGTCTTACGTCTGTTTGTGATTTTTTAAAATAAAAAAACCGATAAAAATATGTCGCTTTTAGGCTATTCGCTAATTATTATTATTTTTTGCAAATCCAGGAACTGACAGAAAAATGTGGTTTTTAAATTATTATTAAACAACTTTAGCTGCGTTCAAAACAAGTATCGCCTTTTGTCTTACGTCTGTTTGTGATCTTTTAAAATAAAAAAAACTGATAAAAATATGTCGATTTTAGCCTATTTGCTAATTATTATTATTTTTTGCAAATCCAGAAACTGACAGAAAAATGTGGTTTTTAGATTATTATTAAAAACCGTTAGCTGCGTTCAAAACAAGTATCGCCTTTTGTCTTACGTCTGTTTGTTATTTTTTAAAATAAAAAAACTGATAAACATATGTCGATTTTAGTCTATTTGCTAATTATTATTATTTTTTGCAAATCCAGGAACTGACAGAAAAATATGGTTTTTAAATTATTATTAATTACCGTTAGCTGCGTTCAAAACAAGTATCGCCTTATGTCTTACATCTGTTTATGATCTTTTAAAATAAAAAAACCGATAAAAATATGTCGATTTTAGCCTATTCGCTAATTATTATTATTTTTTGCAAATCCAGGAACTGACAGAAAAATGTGGTTTTTAAATTATTATTAAACATCGTTAGCTGCGTTCAAAACAAATATCGCCTTTTGTCTTACGTCTGTTTGTGATTTTTTAAAATAAAAAAACCGATAAAAATATGTCGATTTTAGCCTATTGGCTAATTATTATTATTTTTTGCAAATCCAGGAACTGACAGAAAAGTGTGGTTTTTAAATTATTATTAAACACCATTAGCTGCGTTCAAAACAAGTATCGCCTTTTGTCTTACGTCTGTTTGTGATCTTTTAAAATAAAAAAACTGATAAAAATATGTCGATTTTAGCCTATTTGCTAATTATTATTATTTTTTGCAAATCCAGAAACTGACAGAAAAATGTGGTTTTTAGATTATTATTAAAAACCGTTAGCTGCGTTCAAAACAAGTATCGCCTTTTGTCTTACATCTGTTTGTTATTTTAAAAAAAAAACTGATAAAAATATGTCGATTTTAGCCTATTTGCTAATTATTATTATTTTTTGCAAATCCAGAAACTGACAGAAAAATGTGGTTTTTAGATTATTATTAAAAACCGTTAGCTGCGTTCAAAACAAGTATCGCCTTTTGTCTTACATCTGTTTGTTATTTAAAAAAAAAAACTGATAAAAATATGTCGATTTTAGCCTATTTGCTAATTATTATTATTTTTTGCAAATCCAGGAACTGACAGAAAAATGTGGTTTTTAAATTATTATTAAACACCGTTAGCTGCGTTCAAAAAAAGTATCGCCTTATGTCTTACATCTGTTTGTGATCTTTTAAAATAAAAAAACCGATAAAAATATGTCGATTTTATCCTATTCGCTAATTATTATTATTTTTTGCAAATCCAGGAACTGACAGAAAAATGTGGTTTTGAAATTATTATTAAACACCGTTAGCTGCGTTCAAAATAAATATCGCCTTTTGTCTTACGTCTGTTTGTGATTTTTTAAAATAAAAAAACCGATAAAAATATGTCGATTTTAGCCTATTCGCTAATTATTATTATTTTTTGCAAATCCAGAAACCGACAGAGAAATGTGGTTTTTAAATTATTATTAAACACCGTTAGCTGCGTTCAAAACAAGTATCACCTTTTGTCTTACGTCTATTTGTGATTTTTTAAAATAAAAAAAAAACGATAAAAATATGTCGATTTTAGCCTATTCGCTAATTATTATTATTTTTTGCAAATCCAGGAACTGATAGAAAAATGCGGTTTTTAGATTATTATTAAAAACTTCTAGCTGCGTTTAAACCAAGTATCGCCTTTTGTCTTACGTCTGTTTGTGATTTTTGAAAATAAAAAAACCGATAAAAATATGTCGATTTTAGCCTATTCGCTAATTATTATTATTTTTTGCAAATCCAGGAACTGGCAGAAAAATGTGGTTTTTAAATTATTATTAAACACCATTAGCGGCGTTCAAAACAAGTATCGCCTTTTGTCTTACGTATGTTTGTGATTTTTTAAAATTATAAAACCGATAAAAATATGTCGATTTTAGCCTATTTGCTTATTATTATTATTTTGTGCAAATCCAGGAACTGACAGAAAAATGCCGTTTTGAAATTATTATTAAACACCGTTAGCTGCGTTCAAAATAAGTATCGCCTTTTGTCTTACGTCTGTTTGTGATCTTTTAAAATAAAAAAACCGATAAAAATATGTCGATTTTAGCCTATTCGCTAATTATTATTATTTTTTGCAAATCCAGGAACTGACAGAAAAACGTGGTTTTTAAATTATTATTAAACACCGTTAGCTGCGTTCAAAACAAGTATCGCCTTATGCCTTACATCTGTTTGTGATCTTTTAAAATAAAAAAATTGATAAAAATATGTCGATTTTAGCATATTTGCTAATTATTATTATTATTTTTTGCACATCCAGGAACTGATAGAAAAATGTGGTTTTTAAATTATTCTTAAACACCGTTAGCTGCGTTCAAAACAAGTATCGCCTTTTGTCTTACGTCTGTTTGTGATTTTCTAAAATAAAAAAAACCGATAAAAATATGTCGATTTTAGCCTATTTGCTAATTATTATTATTTTTTGCAAATCCAGGAACTGACAGAAAAATGTGGTTTTTAAATTATTATTAAACTCCGTTAGCTGCGTTCAAAACAAGTATTGCCTTTTGTCTTACGTCTGTTTGTGATCTTTTAAAATAAAAAAAACGATAAAAATATGTCGTTTTAAGCCTATTCGCTAACTATTATTTTTTGCAAATCCAGAAACTGACAGAAAAATGTGGTTTTTAAATTGTTATTAAACACCGTTAGCTGCGTTCAAAACAAGTATCGATTTTTGTCTTACGTCTGTGTGTGATTTTTTTAAATAAAAAAATCGATAAAAATATGTCGATTTTAGCCTATTCGCTAATTATTATTATTTTTTGCAAATCCAGGAACTGACAGAAAAATATGGTTTTTAAATTATTATTAAACACCGTTACCTGCGTTCAAAACAAGTATCGCCTTTTGTCTTACGTCTGTTTGTGATCTTTTAAAATAAAAAAAAGTGATAAAAATATGTCGATTTTAGCCTATTTGCTAATTATTATTATTTTTTGCAAATCCAGAAACTGACAGAAAAATGTGGTTTTTAGATTATTATTAAAAACCGTTAGCTGCGTTTAAAACAAGTATCGCCTTATGTCCTACATCTGTTTGTGATCTTTTAAAATAAAAAAAAACCGATAAAAATATGTCGATTTTAGCCCATTCGCTAATTATTATTATTTTTTGCAAATCCAAGAACTGACAGAAAAATGTGGTTTTTATATTATTATTAAACATCGTTAGCTGCGTTCAAAACAAGTATCGCCTTTTGTCTTACGTCTGTTTGTGATTTTTTAAAATAAAAAAACCGATAAAAATATGTCGATTTTAGCCTATTGGCTAATTATTATTATTTTTTGCAAATCCAGGAACTGACAGAAAAATGTGGTTTTTAAATTATTATTAAACACCATTAGCTGCGTTCAAAACAAGTATCGCCTTTTGTCTTACGTCTATTTGTGATTTTTTAAAATAAAAAAACCGATAAAAATATGTCGATTTTAGCCTATTCGCTAATTATTATTATTTTTTGCAAATCCAGGAACCGACAGAGAAATGTGGTTTTTAAATTATTATTAAACACCGTTAGCTGCGTTCAAAACAAGTATCACCTTTTGTCTTCCGTCTGTTTGTGATTTTTTAAAATAAAAAAACCGATAAAAATATGTCGATTTTAGCCCATTCGCTAATTATTATTATTTTTTGCAAATCCAGGAACCGACAGAGAAATGTGGTTTTTAAATTATTATTAAACACCGTTAGCTGCGTTCAAAACAAGTATCACCTTTTGTCTTACGTCTATTTGTGATTTTTTAAAATAAAAAAACTGATAAAAATATGTGGGTTTTAGCCTATTCGATAATTATTATTATTTTTTGCAAAACCCAAAACTGATAGAAGAATATGGTTTTTAGATTATTATCAACAAACGTTAGCTGCGTTCAAAAAAAGTATCGCTTTTAGTCTAGCGGGTTTCTCTGATTTGTTAAAAGCAAAAAACTGATAAAAATATGTGGTTTTTAGCCTAGTCGATAATTATTATTATTATTTGCAAATCCCCAAACTGATAGAAGAATATGCTTTTGAGATTATTATCAAAAAACGTTAGCTGCGTTTAAAAAAAGTATCGCCTTTTGTCTAGCGTGTTCTGTGATTTTTTAAAAGCAAAAATACCAATTAAAATGTGTGGTTTTTAGCCTATTCGCTAATTATAATTATTTTTTGCAAATCCAGGAACTGACAGCAAAATGGGGTTTTTAAATTATTATTAACCACCGTTAGCTGCGCTCAAAACAAGTATCGCCTTTTGTCTTATGTCTGTTTGTGATTTTTTAAAATAAAAAAACCGATAAAAATATGTCAATTTTAGCCTATTGGCTAATTATTATTATTTTTTGCAAATCCAGGAACTGACATAAAAATGTGGTTTTTAAATTATTATTAAACACCATTAGCTGCGTTCAAAACAAGTATCGCCTTTTGTCTTACGTCTGTTTGTTATTTTTTAAAATAAAAAAACTGATAAAAATATGTCGATTTTAGCCTATTTGCTAATTATTATTATTTTTTGCAAATCCAGGAACTGACAGAAAAATGTGGTTTTTAAATTATTATTAAACACCGTTAGCTGCGTTCAAAACAAGTATCGCTTTATGTCTTACATCTGTTTGTGATCTTTTAAAATAAAAAAACCGATAAAAATATGTCGATTTTATCCTATTCGCTAATTATTATTATTTTTTGCAAATCCAGGAACTGACAGAAAAATGTGGTTTTGAAATTATTATTAAACACCGTTAGCTGCGTTCAAAACAAGTATCGCCTTTTGTCTTACGTCTGTTTGTGATTTTTTAAAATAAAAAAACCGATAAAAATATGTCGATTTTAGCCTATTCGCTAATTATTATTATTTTTTGCAAATCCAGGAACCGACAGAGAAATGTGGTTTTTAAATTATTATTAAACACCGTTAGCTGCGTTCAAAACAAGTATCACCTTTTGTCTTACATCTATTTGTGATTTTTTTAAATAAAAAAACCGATAAAAATATGTCGATTTTAGCCTATTCGCTAATTATTATTATTTTTTGCAAATCCAGGAACTGATAGAAAAATGCGGTTTTTAGATTATTATTAAAAACCTCTAGCTGCGTTTAAACCAAGCATCGCCTTTTGTCTTACGTCTGTTTGTGATTTTTGAAAATAAAAAAACCGATAAAAATATGTCGATTTTAGCCTATTCGCTAATTATTATTATTTTTTGCAAATCCAGGATCTGGCAGAAAAATTTGGTTTTTAAATTATTATTAAACACCATTAGCGGCGTTCAAAACAAGTATCGCCTTTTGTCTTACTTATGTTTGTGATTTTTTAAAATAAAAAAACCGACAAAAATATGTCGATTTTAGCCTATTTGCTAATTATTATTATTTTGTGCAAATCCAGGAACTGACAGAAAAATGGCGTTTTGAAATTATTATTAAACACCGTTAGCTGCGTTCAAAACAAGTATCGCCTTTTGTCTTACGTCTGTTTGTGATCTTTTAAAATAAAAAAACCGATAAAAATATGTCGATTTTAGCCTATTCGCTAACTATTATTATTTTTTGCAAATCCAGGAACTGACAGAAAAACGTGGTTTTTAAATTATTATTAAACACCGTTAGCTGCGTTCAAAACAAGTATCGCCTTATGTCTTACATCTGTTTGTGATCTTTTAAAATAAAAAAATCGATAAAAATATGTCGATTTTAGCCTATTTGCTAATTATTATTATTATTTTTTGCACATCCAGGAACTGATAAAAAAATGTGGTTTTTAAATTATTCTTAAACACCGTTAGCTGCGTTCAAAACAAGTATCGCCTTTTGTCTTACGTCTGTTTGTGATTTTCTAAAATAAAAAAAAACCGATAAAAATATGTCGATTTTAGCCTATTTGCTAATTATTATTATTTTTTGCAAATCCAGGAACTGACAGAAAAATGTGGTTTTTAAATTATTATTAAACACCGTTAGCTGCGTTCAAAACAAGTATCGCCTTTTGTCTTACGTCTGTTTGTGATCTTTTAAAATAAAAAAACCGATAAAAATATGTCGTTTTAAGCCTATTCGCTAACTATTATTTTTTGCAAATCCAGAAACTGACAGAAAAATGTGGTTTTAAAATTATTATTAAACACCGTTAGCTGCGTTCAAAACAAGTATCGATTTTTGTCTTACGTCTGTTTGTGATTTTTTTAAATAAAAAAATCGATAAAAATATGTCGATTTTAGCCTATTCGCTAATTATTATTATTTTTTGCAAATCCAGGAACTGACAGAAAAATATAGTTTTTAAATTATTATTAAACACCGTTAGCTGCGTTCAAAACAAGTATCGCCTTTTGTCTTACGTCTGTTTGTGATCTTTTAAAATAAAAAAACCGATAAAAATATGTCGATTTTAGCCTATTCGCTAATTATTATTATTATTATTTGCAAATCCAGGAACTGACAGCAAAATGTGATTTTTAAATTATTATTAACCACCGTTAGCTACGTTTAAAATAAGTATCGCCTTTTGTCTTACGTCTGTTTGTGATTTTTTAAAATAAAAATACCGATAAAAATATGTCGCTTTTAGGCTATTCGCTAATTATTATTATTTTTTGCAAATCCAGGAACTGACAGAAAAATGTGGTTTTTAAATTATTATTAAACAACTTTAGCTGCGTTCAAAACAAGTATCGCCTTTTGTCTTACGTCTGTTTGTGATCTTTTAAAATAAAAAAAACTGATAAAAATATGTCGATTTTAGCCTATTTGCTAATTATTATTATTTTTTGCAAATCCAGAAACTGACAGAAAAATGTGGTTTTTAGATTATTATTAAAAACCGTTAGCTGCGTTCAAAACAAGTATCGCCTTTTGTCTTACGTCTGTTTGTTATTTTTTAAAATAAAAAAACTGATAAAAATATGTCGATTTTAGTCTATTTGCTAATTATTATTATTTTTTGCAAATCCAGGAACTGACAGAAAAATATGGTTTTTAAATTATTATTAAACACCGTTAGCTGCGTTCAAAACAAGTATCGCCTTATGTCTTACATCTGTTTGTGATCTTTTAAAATAAAAAAACCGATAAAAATATGTCGATTTTAGCCTATTCGCTAATTATTATTATTTTTTGCAAATCCAGGAACTGACAGAAAAATGTGGTTTTTAAATTATTATTAAACATCGTTAGCTGCGTTCAAAACAAGTATCGCCTTTTGTCTTACGTCTGTTTGTGATTTTTTAAAATAAAAAACCGATAAAAATATGTCGATTTTAGCCTATTGGCTAATTATTATTATTTTTTGCAAATCCAGGAACTGACAGAAAAATGTGGTTTTTAAATTATTATTAAACACCATTAGCTGCGTTCAAAACAAGTATCGCCTTTTGTCTTACGTCTGTTTGTGATCTTTTAAAATAAAAAAACTGATAAAAATATGTCGATTTTAGCCTATTTGCTAATTATTATTATTTTTTGCAAATCCAGAAACTGACAGAAAAATGTGGTTTTTAGATTATTATTAAAAACCGTTAGCTGCGTTCAAAACAAGTATCGCCTTTTGTCTTACATCTGTTTGTTATTTTAAAAAAAAACTGATAAAAATATGTCGATTTTAGCCTATTTGCTAATTATTATTATTTTTTGCAAATCCAGAAACTGACAGAAAAATGTGGTTTTTAGATTATTATTAAAAACCGTTAGCTGCGTTCAAAACAAGTATCGCCTTTTGTCTTACATCTGTTTGTTATTTTAAAAAAAAAAACTGATAAAAATATGTCGATTTTAGCCTATTTGCTAATTATTATTATTTTTTGCAAATCCAGGAACTGACAGAAAAATGTGGTTTTTAAATTATTATTAAACACCGTTAGCTGCGTTCAAAACAAGTATCGCCTTATGTCTTACATCTGTTTGTGATCTTTTAAAATAAAAAAACCGATAAAAATATGTCGATTTTATCCTATTCGCTTATTATTATTATTTTTTGCAAATCCAGGAACTGACAGAAAAATGTGGTTTTGAAATTATTATTAAACACCGTTAGCTGCGTTCAAAATAAATATCGCCTTTTGTCTTACGTCTGTTTGTGATTTTTTAAAATAAAAAAACCGATAAAAATATGTCGATTTTAGCCTATTCGCTAATTATTATTATTTTTTGCAAATCCAGGAACCGACAGAGAAATGTGGTTTTAAAATTATTATTAAACACCGTTAGCTGCGTTCAAAAGAAGTATCACCTTTTGTCTTACGTCTATTTGTGATTTTTTAAAATAAAAAAAAACGATAAAAATATGTCGATTTTAGCCTATTCGCTAATTATTATTATTTTTTGCAAATCCAGGAACTGATAGAAAAATGCGGTTTTTAGATTATTATTAAAAACTTCTAGCTGCGTTTAAACCAAGTATCGCCTTTTGTCTTACGTCTGTTTGTGATTTTTGAAAATAAAAAAACCGATAAAAATATGTCGATTTTAGCCTATTCGCTAATTATTATTATTTTTTGCAAATCCAGGAACTGACAGAAAAACGTGGTTTTTAAATTATTATTAAACACCGTTAGCTGCGTTCAAAACAAGTATCGCCTTATGCCTTACATCTGTTTGTGATCTTTTAAAATAAAAAAATTGATAAAAATATGTCGATTTTAGCATATTTGCTAATTATTATTATTATTTTTTGCACATCCAGGAACTGATAGAAAAATGTGGTTTTTAAATTATTCTTAAACACCGTTAGCTGCGTTCAAAACAAGTATCGCCTTTTGTCTTACGTCTGTTTGTGATTTTCTAAAATAAAAAAAACCGATAAAAATATGTCGATTTTAGCCTATTTGCTAATTATTATTATTTTTTGCAAATCCAGGAACTGACAGAAAAACGTGGTTTTTAAATTATTATTAAACACCGTTAGCTGCGTTCAAAACAAGTATCGCCTTATGCCTTACATCTGTTTGTGATCTTTTAAAATAAAAAAATTGATAAAAATATGTCGATTTTAGCATATTTGCTAATTATTATTATTATTTTTTGCACATCCAGGAACTGAAAGAAAAATGTGGTTTTTAAATTATCATTAAACACCATTAGCGGCGTTCAAAACAAGTATCGCCTTTTGTCTTACGTATGTTTGTGATTTTTTAAAATTATAAAACCGATAAAAATATGTCGATTTTAGCCTATTTGCTTATTATTATTATTTTGCGCAAATCCAGGAACTGACAGAAAAATGCCGTTTTGAAATTATTATTAAACACCGTTAGCTGCGTTCAAAATAAGTATCGCCTTTTGTCTTACGTCTGTTTGTGATCTTTTAAAATAAAAAAACCGATAAAAATATGTCGATTTTAGCCTATTCGCTAATTATTATTATTTTTTGCAAATCCAGGAACTGACAGAAAAACGTGGTTTTTAAATTATTATTAAACACCGTTAGCTGCGTTCAAAACAAGTATCGCCTTATGCCTTACATCTGTTTGTGATCTTTTAAAATAAAAAAATTGATAAAAATATGTCGATTTTAGCATATTTGCTAATTATTATTATTATTTTTTGCACATCCAGGAACTGATAGAAAAATGTGGTTTTTAAATTATTCTTAAACACCGTTAGCTGCGTTCAAAACAAGTATCGCCTTTTGTCTTACGTCTGTTTGTGATTTTCTAAAATAAAAAAAACCGATAAAAATATGTCGATTTTAGCCTATTTGCTAATTATTATTATTTTTTGCAAATCCAGGAACTGACAGAAAAATGTGGTTTTTAAATTATTATTAAACTCCGTTAGCTGCGTTCAAAACAAGTATTGCCTTTTGTCTTACGTCTGTTTGTGATCTTTTAAAATAAAAAAAACGATAAAAATATGTCGTTTTAAGCCTATTCGCTAACTATTATTTTTTGCAAATCCAGAAACTGACAGAAAAATGTGGTTTTTAAATTGTTATTAAACACCGTTAGCTGCGTTCAAAACAAGTATCGATTTTTGTCTTACGTCTGTGTGTGATTTTTTTAAATAAAAAAATCGATAAAAATATGTCGATTTTAGCCTATTCGCTAATTATTATTATTTTTTGCAAATCCAGGAACTGACAGAAAAATATGGTTTTTAAATTATTATTAAACACCGTTACCTGCGTTCAAAACAAGTATCGCCTTTTGTCTTACGTCTGTTTGTGATCTTTTAAAATAAAAAAAACTGATAAAAATATGTCGATTTTAGCCTATTTGCTAATTAGTATTATTTTTTGCAAATCCAGAAACTGACAGAAAAATGTGGTTTTTAGATTATTATTAAAAACCGTTAGCTGCGTTTAAAACAAGTATCGCCTTATGTCTTACATCTGTTTGTGATCTTTTAAAATAAAAAAAAACCGATAAAAATATGTCGATTTTAGCCCATTCGCTAATTATTATTATTATTTTTTGCAAATCCAAGAACTGACAGAAAAATGTGGTTTTTATATTATTATTAAACATCGTTAGCTGCGTTCAAAACAAGTATCGCCTTTTGTCTTACGTCTGTTTGTGATTTTTTAAAATAAAAAAACCGATAAAAATATGTCGATTTTAGCCCATTCGCTAATTATTATTATTTTTTGCAAATCCAGGAAACGACAGAGAAATGTGGTTTTTAAATTATTATTAAACACCGTTAGCTGCGTTCAAAACAAGTATCACCTTTTGTCTTACGTCTATTTGTGATTTTTTAAAATAAAAAAACTGATAAAAATATGTGGGTTTTAGCCTATTCGATAATTATTATTATTTTTTGCAAAACCCAAAACTGATAGAAGAATATGGTTTTTAGATTATTATCAACAAACGTTAGCTGCGTTCAAAAAAAGTATCGCTTTTTGTCTAGCGGGTTTCTCTGATTTGTTAAAAGCAAAAAACTGATAAAAATATGTGGTTTTTAGCCTAGTCGATAATTATTATTATTATTTGCAAATCCCCAAACTGATAGAAGAATATGCTTTTGAGATTATTATCAAAAAACGTTAGCTGCGTTTAAAAAAAGTATCGCCTTTTGTCTAGCGTGTTTCTGTGATTTTTTAAAAGCAAAAATACCAATTAAAATGTGTGGTTTTTAGCCTATTCGCTAATTATAATTATTTTTTGCAAATCCAGGAACTGACAGCAAAATGTGGTTTTTAAATTATTATTAACCACCGTTAGCTGCGCTCAAAACAAGTATCGCCTTTTGTCTTACGTCTGTTTGTGATTTTTTAAAATAAAAAAACCGATAAAAATATGTCAATTTTAGCCTATTGGCTAATTATTATTATTTTTTGCAAATCCAGGAACTGACATAAAAATGTGGTTTTTAAATTATTATTAAACACCATTAGCTGCGTTCAAAACAAGTATCGCCTTTTGTCTTACGTCTGTTTGTTATTTTTTAAAATAAAAAAACTGATAAAAATATGTCGATTTTAGCCTATTTGCTAATTATTATTATTTTTTGCAAATCCAGGAACTGACAGAAAAATGTGGTTTTGAAATTATTATTAAACACCGTTAGCTGCGTTCAAAACAAGTATCGCCTTTTGTCTTACGTCTGTTTGTGATTTTTTAAAATAAAAAAACCGATAAAAATATGTCGATTTTAGCCTATTCGCTAATTATTATTATTTTTTGCAAATCCAGGAACCGACAGAGAAATGTGGTTTTTAAATTATTATTAAACACCGTTAGCTGCGTTCAAAACAAGTATCACCTTTTGTCTTACATCTATTTGTGATTTTTTAAAATAAAAAAACCGGTAAAAATATGTCGATTTTAGCCTATTCGCTAATTATTATTATTTTTTGCAAATCCAGGAACTGATAGAAAAATGCGATTTTTAGATTATTATTAAAAACCTCTAGCTGCGTTTAAACCTAGCATCGCCTTTTGTCTTACGTCTGTTTGTGATTTTTGAAAATAAAAAAACCGATAAAAATATGTCGATTTTAGCCTATTCGCTAATTATTATTTTTTGCAAATCCAGGATCTGGCAGAAAAATTTGGTTTTTAAATTATTATTAAACACCATTAGCGGCGTTCAAAACAAGTATCGCCTTTTGTCTTACTTATGTTTGTGATTTTTTAAAATAAAAAAACCGATAAAAATATGTCGATTTTAGCCTATTTGCTAATTATTATTATTTTGTGCAAATCCAGGAACTGACAGAAAAATGGCGTTTTGAAATTATTATTAAACACCATTAGCTGCGTTCAAAACAAGTATCGCCTTTTGTCTTACGTCTGTTTGTGATCTTTTAAAATAAAAAAACCGATAAAAATATGTCGATTTTAGCCTATTCGCTAATTATTATTATTTTTTGCAAATCCAGGAACTGACAGAAAAACGTGGTTTTTAAATTATTATTAAACACCGTTAGCTGCGTTCAAAACAAGTATCGCCTTATGTCTTACATCTGTTTGTGATCTTTTAAAATAAAAAAATCGATAAAAATATGTCGATTTTAGCCTATTTGCTAATTATTATTATTATTTTTTGCACATCCAGGAACTGATAGAAAAATGTGGTTTTTAAATTATTCTTAAACACCGTTAGCTGCGTTCAAAACAAGTATCGCCTTTTGTCTTACGTCTGTTTGTGATATTCTAAAATAAAAAAAACCGATAAAAATATGTCGATTTTAGCCTATTTGCTAATTATTATTATTTTTTGCAAATCCAGGAACTGACAGAAAAATGTTGTTTTTAAATTATTATTAAACTCCGTTAGCTGCGTTCAAAACAAGTATCGCCTTTTGTCTTACGTCTGTTTGTGATCTTTTAAAATAAAAAAACCGATAAAAATATGTCGTTTTAAGCCTATTCGCTAACTATTATTTTTTGCAAATCCAGAAACTGACAGAAAAATGTGGTTTTTAAATTATTATTAAACACCGTTAGCTGCGTTCAAAACAAGTATCGATTTTTGTCTTACGTCTGTTTGTGATTTTTTTAAATAAAAAAAATCGATAAAAATATGTCGATTTTAGCCTATTCGCTAATTATTATTATTTTTTGCAAATCCAGGAACTGACAGAAAAATATGGTTTTTAAATTATTATTAAACACCGTTAGCTGCGTTCAAAACAAGTATCGCCTTTTGTCTTACGTCTGTTTGTGATCTTTTAAAATAAAAAAACCGATAAAAATATGTCGATTTTAGCCTATTGGCTAATTATTATTATTTTTTGCAAATCCCGGAACTGACAGAAAAATGTGGTTTTTAAATTATTATTAAACACCGTTAGCTGCGTTCAAAACAAGTATCGCCTTTTGTCTTACGTCTGTTTGTGATTTTTTAAAATAAAAAAACCGATAAAAATATGTCGATTTTAGCCTATTCGCTAATTATTATTATTATTTGGAAATCCAGGAACTGACAGCAAAATGTGGTTTTTAAATTATTATTAACCACCGTTAGCTGCGTTCAAAATAAGTATCGCCTTTTGTCTTACGTCTGTTTGTGATTTTTTAAAATAAAAAAACCGATAAAAATATGTCGATTTTAGCCTATTCGCTAATTATTATTATTTTTTGCAAATCCAGGAACCGACAGAGAAATGTGGTTTTTAAATTATTATTAAACACCGTTAGCTGCGTTCAAAACAAGTATCACCTTTTGTCTTACGTCTATTTGTGATTTTTTAAAATAAAAAAGCCGATAAAAATATGTCGATTTTAGCCTATTCGCTAATTATTATTATTTTTTGCAAATCCAGGAACTGATAGAAAAATGCGGTTTTTAGATTATTATTAAAAACTTCTAGCTGCGTTTAAACCAAGTATCGCCTTTTGTCTTACGTCTGTTTGTGATTTTTGAAAATAAAAAAACCGATAAAAATATGTCAATTTTAGCCTATTCGCTAATTATTATTATTTTTTGCAAATCCAGGAACTGGCAGAAAAATGTGGTTTTTAAATTATTATTAAACACCATTAGCGGCGTTCAAAACAAGTATCGCCTTTTGTCTTACGTATGTTTGTGATTTTTTAAAATAAAAAAACCGATAAAAATATGTCGATTTTAGCCTATTTGCTTATTATTATTATTTTGTGCAAATCCAGGAACTGACAGAAAAATGCCGTTTCGAAATTATTATTAAACACCGTTAGCTGCGTTCAAAACAAGTATCGCCTTTTGTCTTACGTCTGTTTGTGATCTTTTAAAATAAAAAAACCGATAAAAATATGTCGATTTTAGCCTATTTGCTAATTATTATTATTTTTTGCAAATCCAGAAACCGACAGAAAAATGTGGTTTTTAGATTATTATTAAAAACCGCTAGCTGCGTTTAAACCAAGTATCGCCTTTTGTCTTACGTCTGTTTGTGATTTTTTAAAATAAAACCGATAAAAATATGTCGATTTTAGCCTATTCGCTAACTAGTATTATTTTTTGCAAATCCAGGAACTGACAGAAAAATGTGGTTTTTAAATTATTATTAAACACCGTTAGCTGCGTTCAAAACAAGTATCGCCTTTTGTCTTACGTCTGTTTGTGATCTTTTAAAATAAAAAAACCGATAAAAATATGTCGATTTTAGCCTATTTGCTAATTATTATTATTTTTTGCAAATCCAGAAACCGACAGAAAAATGTGGTTTTTAGATTATTATTAAAAACCGCTAGCTGCGTTTAAACCAAGTATCGCCTTTTGTCTTACGTCTGTTTGTGATCTTTTAAAATAAAAAAACCGATAAAAATATGTCGATTTTAGCCTATTCGCTAACTAGTATTATTTTTTGCAAATCCAGGAACTGACAGAAAAATGTGGTTTTTAAATTATTATTAAACACCGTTAGCTGCGTTTAAAACAAGTATCGCCTTTTGTCTTACGTCTGTTTGTGATCTTTTAAAATAAAAAAACCGATAAAAATATGTCGATTTTAGTCTATTTGCTAATTATTATTATTTTTTGCAAATCCAGAAACTGACAGAAAAATGTGGTTTTTAGATTATTATTAAAAACCGTTAGCTGCGTTCAAAACAAGTATCGCCTTTTGTCTTACGTCTGTTTGTTATTTTTTAAAATAAAAAAACTGATAAAAATATGTCGATTTTAGTCTATTTGCTAATTATTATTATTTTTTGCAAATCCAGGAACTGACAGAAAAATGTGGTTTTTAAAATATTATTAAACACCGTTAGCTGCGTTCAAAACAAGTATCGCCTTATGTCTTACGTCTGTTTGTGATCTTTTAAAATAAAAAAACCGATAAAAATATGTCGATTTTAGCCTATTTGCTAATTATTATTATTTTTTGCAAATCCAGAAACCGACAGAAAAATGTGGTTTTTAGATTATTATTAAAAACCGCTAGCTGCGTTTAAACCAAGTATCGCCTTTTGTCTTACGTCTGTTTGTGATCTTTTAAAATAAAAAAAACCGATAAAAATATGTCGATTTTAGCCTATTCGCTAACTAGTATTATTTTTTGCAAATCCAGGAACTGACAGAAAAATGTGGTTTTTAAATTATTATTAAACACCGTTAGCTGCGTTTAAAACAAGTATCGCCTTTTGTCTTACGTCTGTTTGTGATCTTTTAAAATAAAAAAACCGATAAAAATATGTCGATTTTAATCTATTTGCTAATTATTATTATTTTTTGCAAATCCAGAAACTGACAGAAAAATGTGGTTTTTAGATTATTATTAAAAACCGTTAGCTGCGTTCAAAACAAGTATCGCCTTTTGTCTTACGTCTGTTTGTTATTTTTTAAAATAAAAAAACTGATAAAAATATGTCGATTTTAGCCTATTTGCTAATTATTATTATTTTTTGCAAATCCAGAAACCGACAGAAAAATGTGGTTTTTAGATTATTATTAAAAACCGCTAGCTGCGTTTAAACCAAGTATCGCCTTTTGTCTTACGTCTGTTTGTGATTTTTTTAAATAAAACCGATAAAAATATGTCGATTTTTGCCTATTCGCTAACTATTATTATTTTTTGCAAATCCAGGAACTGACAGAAAAATGTGGTTTTTAAATTATTATTAAACACCATTAGCTGCGTTCAAAACAAGTATCGCCTTTTGTCTTACGTCTGTTTGTGATCTTTTAAAATAAAAAAACCGATAAAAATATGTCGATTTTAGCCTATTTGCTAATTATTATTATTATTTTTTGCAAATCCAGAAACTGACAGAAAAATGTGGTTTTTAGATTATTATTAAAAACCGTTAGCTGCGTTCAAAACAAGTATCGCCTTTTGTCTTACGTCTGTTTGTTATTTTTTAAAATAAAAAAACTGATAAAAATATGTCGATTTTAGCCTATTTGCTAATTATTATTATTTTTGGCAAATCCAGGAACTGACAGAAAAATGTGGTTTTTAAATTATTATTAACCACCGTTAGCTGCGTTCAAAACAAGTATCGCCTTATGTCTTACGTCTGTTTGTGATCTTTTAAAATAAAAAAACCGATAAAAATATGTCGATTTTAGCCTATTTGCTAATTATTATTATTATTTTTTGCAAATCCAGAAACTGACAGAAAAATGTGGTTTTTAGATTATTATTAAAAACCGTTAGCTGCGTTCAAAACAAGTATCGCTTTTTGTCTTACGTCTGTTTGTTATTTTTTAAAATAAAAAAACTGATAAAAATATGTCGATTTTAGCCTATTTGCTAATTATTATTATTTTTGGCAAATCCAGGAACTGACAGAAAAATGTGGTTTTTAAATTATTATTAATCACCGTTAGCTGCGTTCAAAACAAGTATCGCCTTATGTCTTACATCTGTTTGTGATCTTTTAAAATAAAAAAACCGATAAAAATATGTCGATTTTAGCCTATTCGCTAATTATTATTATTTTTTGCAAATCCAGGAACTGACAGAAAAATGTGGTTTTTAAATTATTATTAAACATCGTTAGCTGCGTTCAAAACAAGTATCGCCTTTTGTCTTACGTCGGTTTGTGATTTTTTAAAATAAAAAAACCGATAAAAATATGTCGATTTTAGCCTATTTGCTAATTATTGTTATTTTTTGCAAATCCAGGAACTGACAGAAAAATGTGGTTTTTAAATTATTATTAAACACCGTTAGCTGCGTTCAAAACAAGTATCGCCTTTTGTCTTACGTCTGTTTGTGATCTTTTAAAATAAAAAAACCGATAAAAATATGTCGATTTTAGTCTATTTGCTAATTATTATTATTTTTTGCAAATCCAAGAACTGATAGAAAAATGTGGTTTTTAGATTATTATTAAAAACCGCTAGCTGCGTTTAAACCAAGTATCGCCTTTTGTCTTACGTCTGTTTGTGATTTTTTAAAATAAAACCGATAAAAATATGTCGATTTTAGCCTATTCGCTAACTATTATTATTTTTTGCAAATCCAGGAACTGACAGAAAAATGTGGTTTTTAAATTATTATTAAACACCGTTAGCTGCGTTCAAAACAAGTATCGCCTTTTGTCTTACGTCTGTTTGTGATTTTCTAAAATAAAAAAACCGATAAAAATATGTCGATTTTAGCCTATTCGCTAATTATTATTATTTTTTGCAAATCCAGGAACTGACAGAAAAATGTGGTTTTTAAATTATTATTAAACACCGTTAGCTGCGTTCAAAACAAGTATCGCCTTTTGTCTTACGTCTGTTTGTGATCTTTTAAAATAAAAAAACCGATAAAAATATGTCGATTTTAGCCTATTTGCTAATTATTATTATTTTTTGCAAATCCAGGAACTGATAGAAAAATGTGGTTTTTAGATTATTATTAAAAACCGCTAGCTGCGTTCAAAACAAGTATCGCCTTTTGTCTTACGTCTGTTTATGATTTTTTTAAATAAAAAAACCGATAAAAATATGTCGATTTTAGCCTGTTTGCTAATTATTTTTATTTTTTGCAAATCCAGGAACTGATAGAAAAATGTGGTTTTTAGATTATTATTATCAAAAATCCCTCAGCTGCGTTCAACAAAAGTATCGCCTTTTGTCTAGTTGATTTTTTAAAAGCAAAAAACTGATACAAATATGTGGTTTTTAGCCTATTCGATAATTATTATTTTTCTTTGCAAATCCCAAAACTGATAGAAGAATGTGGTTTTAAGATTATTATCAAAAAACGTTAGCTGCGTTTAAAAAAACTATCTTTTTTTATCTAGCGTGTTTCTTTGAATTTTTAAAAGCAAAATACTGATAAAAATATGTGGGTTTTAGCCTATTCGATAATTATTATTATTTTTTGCAAAACCCAAACCTGATAGAAGAATGCCGTTTTTAGATTATTATCAAAAAACGTTAGCTGCATTCAGAAAATATATCGGCTTTTGTCTAGCGTATTTCTGTGATTTTTTAAAAGTAAAAAACTGATAAAAATATATAGTTTTTAGCCTATTCGATAATTATTATTATTTTTTGCAAATCCCAAAACTGATAGAAGAATATGGTTTTTAGATTATTATCAACAAACGTTAGCTGCGTTCAAAAAAAGTATCGCTTTTTGAATAGCGGGTTTCTCTGATTTGTTAAAAGCAAAAAACTGATAAAAATATGTGGTTTTTAGCCTAGTCGATAATTATTATTATTATTTGCAAATCCCCAAACTGATAGAAGAATATGCTTTTGAGATTATTATCAAAAAACGTTAGTTGCGTTTAAAAAAAGTATCGCCTTTTGTCTAGCGTGTTTCTGTGATTTTTTAAAAGCAAAAATACCGATTAAAATGTGTGGTTTTTAGCCTATTCGCTAATTATTATTATTTTTTGCAAATCCAGGAACTGACAGCAAAATGTGGTTTTTAAATTATTATTAACCACCGTTAGCTGCGTTCAAAACAAGTATCGATTTTTGTCTTACGTCTGTTTGTGATTTTTTTAAATAAAAAAATCGATAAAAATATGTCGATTTTAGCCTATTCGCTAACTATTATTTTTTGCAAATCCAGAAACTGACAGAAAAATGTGGTTTTTAAATTATTATTATTAAACACCGTTAGCTGCGTTCAAAACAAGTATCGCCTTTTGTCTTACGTCTGTTTGTGATTTTTTAAAATAAAAAAACCGATAAAAATATGTCGATTTTAGCCTATTCGCTAACTATTATTTTTTGCAAATCCAGAAACTGACAGAAAAATGTGGTTTTTAAATTATTATTAAACACCGTTAGCTGCGTTCAAAACAAGTATCGATTTTTGTATTACGTCTGTTTGTGATTTTTTTAAATAAAAAAATCGATAAAAATATGTCGATTTTAGCCTATTCGCTAACTATTATTTTTTGCAAATCCAGAAACTGACAGAAAAATGTGGTTTTTAAATTATTATTAAACACCGTTAGCTGCGTTCAAAACAAGTATCGCCTTTTGTCTTACATCTGTTTGTGATCTTTTAAAATAAAAAAACCGATAAAAATATGTCGATTTTAGCCTATTCGCTAATTATTATTATTTTTTGCAAATCCAGAAACTGACAGAAAAATGTGGTTTTTAAATTATTATTAAACACCGTTAGCTGCGTTCAAAACAAGTATCGCCTTTTGTCCAGCGTGTTTCTGTGATTTTTTAAAAGCAAAAATACCGATTAAAATGTGTGGTTTTTAGCCTATTCGCTAATTATTATTATTTTTTGCAAATCCAGGAACTGACAGCAAAATGTGGTTTTTAAATTATTATTAACCACCGTTAGCTGCGTTCAAAACAAGTATCGATTTTTGTCTTACGTCTGTTTGTGATTTTTTTAAATAAAAAAATCGATAAAAATATGTCGATTTTAGCCTATTCGCTAACTATTATTTTTTGCAAATCCAGAAACTGACAGAAAAATGTGGTTTTTAAATTATTATTAAACACCGTTAGCTGCGTTCAAAACAAGTATTGCCTTTTGTCTTACGTCTGTTTGTGATTTTTTAAAATAAAAAAACCGATAAAAATATGTCGATTTTAGCCTATTCGCTAACTATTATTTTTTGCAAATCCAGAAACTGACAGAAAAATGTGGTTTTTAAATTATTATTAAACACCGTTAGCTGCGTTCAAAACAAGTATCGATTTTTGTCTTACGTCTGTTTGTGATTTTTTTAAATAAAAAAATCGATAAAAATATGTCGATTTTAGCCTATTCGCTAACTATTATTTTTTGCAAATCCAGAAACTGACAGAAAAATGTGGTTTTTAAATTATTATTAAACACCGTTAGCTGCGTTTAAAACAAGTATCGCCTTTTGTCTTACGTCTGTTTGTGATCTTTTAAAATAAAAAAACCGATAAAAATATGTCGATTTTAGGCTATTCGCTAATTATTATTATTTTTTGCAAATCCAGGAACTGACAGAAAAATGTGGTTTTTAAATTATTATTAAACAACGTTAGCTGCGTTCAAAACAAGTATCGCCTTTTGTCTTACGTCTGTTTGTGATCTTTTAAAATAAAAAAACCGATAAAAATATGTCGATTTTAGCCTATTCGCTAATTATTATTATTTTTTGCAAATCCAGGAACTGACAGAACAATTCCGTTTTGAAATTATTATTAAACACCGTTAGCTGCGTTCAAAACAAGTATCGCCTTTTGTCTTACGTCTGTTTGTGATCTTTTAAAATAAAAAAACCGATAAAAATATGTCGATTTTAGCCTATTCGCTAATTATTATTATTTTTTGCAAATCCAGGAACTGACAGAAAAACGTGGTTTTTAAATTATTATTAAACACCGTTAGCTGCGTTCAAAACAAGTATCGCCTTTTGTCTTACGTCTGTTTGTTATTTTTTAAAATAAAAAAACTGATAAAAATATGTCGATTTTAGCCTATTTGCTAATTATTATTATTTTTGGCAAATCCAGGAACTGACAGAAAAATGTGGTTTTTAAATTATTATTAAACACCGTTAGCTGCGTTCAAAACAAGTATCGCCTTATGTCTTACGTCTGTTTGTGATCTTTTAAAATAAAAAAACCGATAAAAATATGTCGATTTTAGCCTATTTGCTAATTATTATTATTATTTTTTGCAAATCCAGAAACTGACAGAAAAATGTGGTTTTTAGATTATTATTAAAAACCGTTAGCTGCGTTCAAAACAAGTATCGCTTTTTGTCTTACGTCTGTTTGTTATTTTTTAAAATAAAAAAACTGATAAAAATATGTCGATTTTAGCCTATTTGCTAATTATTATTATTTTTGGCAAATCCAGGAACTGACAGAAAAATGTGGTTTTTAAATTATTATTAAACACCGTTAGCTGCGTTCAAAACAAGTATCGCCTTATGTCTTACGTCTGTTTGTGATCTTTTAAAATAAAAAAACCGATAAAAATATGTCGATTTTAGCCTATTCGCTAATTATTATTATTTTTTGCAAATCCAGGAACTGACAGAAAAATGTGGTTTTTAAATTATTATTAAACATCGTTAGCTGCGTTCAAAACAAGTATCGCCTTTTGTCTTACGTCGGTTTGTGATTTTTTAAAATAAAAAAACCGATAAAAATATGTCGATTTTAGCCTATTTGCTAATTATTGTTATTTTTTGCAAATCCAGGAACTGACAGAAAAATGTGGTTTTTAAATTATTATTAAACACCGTTAGCTGCGTTCAAAACAAGTATCGCCTTTTGTCTTACGTCTGTTTGTGATCTTTTAAAATAAAAAAACCGATAAAAATATGTCGATTTTAGTCTATTTGCTAATTATTATTATTTTTTGCAAATCCAAGAACTGATAGAAAAATGTGGTTTTTAGATTATTATTAAAAACCGCTAGCTGCGTTTAAACCAAGTATCGCCTTTTGTCTTACGTCTGTTTGTGATTTTTTAAAATAAAACCGATAAAAATATGTCGATTTTAGCCTATTCGCTAACTATTATTATTTTTTGCAAATCCAGGAACTGACAGAAAAATGTGGTTTTTAAATTATTATTAAACACCGTTAGCTGCGTTCAAAACAAGTATCGCCTTTTGTCTTACGTCTGTTTGTGATTTTCTAAAATAAAAAAACCGATAAAAATATGTCGATTTTAGCCTATTCGCTAATTATTATTATTTTTTGCAAATCCAGGAACTGACAGAAAAATGTGGTTTTTAAATTATTATTAAACACCGTTAGCTGCGTTCAAAACAAGTATCGCCTTTTGTCTTACGTCTGTTTGTGATCTTTTAAAATAAAAAAACCGATAAAAATATGTCGATTTTAGCCTATTTGCTAATTATTATTATTTTTTGCAAATCCAGGAACTGATAGAAAAATGTGGTTTTTAGATTATTATTAAAAACCGCTAGCTGCGTTCAAAACAAGTATCGCCTTTTGTCTTACGTCTGTTTATGATTTTTTTAAATAAAAAAACCGATAAAAATATGTCGATTTTAGCCTGTTTGCTAATTATTTTTATTTTTTGCAAATCCAGGAACTGATAGAAAAATGTGGTTTTTAGATTATTATTATCAAAAATCCCTCAGCTGCGTTCAACAAAAGTATCGCCTTTTGTCTAGTTGATTTTTTAAAAGCAAAAAACTGATACAAATATGTGGTTTTTAGCCTATTCGATAATTATTATTTTTCTTTGCAAATCCCAAAACTGATAGAAGAATGTGGTTTTAAGATTATTATCAAAAAACGTTAGCTGCGTTTAAAAAAACTATCTTTTTTTATCTAGCGTGTTTCTTTGAATTTTTAAAAGCAAAATACTGATAAAAATATGTGGGTTTTAGCCTATTCGATAATTATTATTATTTTTTGCAAAACCCAAACCTGATAGAAGAATGCCGTTTTTAGATTATTATCAAAAAACGTTAGCTGCATTCAGAAAATATATCGGCTTTTGTCTAGCGTATTTCTGTGATTTTTTAAAAGTAAAAAACTGATAAAAATATATAGTTTTTAGCCTATTCGATAATTATTATTATTTTTTGCAAATCCCAAAACTGATAGAAGAATATGGTTTTTAGATTATTATCAACAAACGTTAGCTGCGTTCAAAAAAAGTATCGCTTTTTGAATAGCGGGTTTCTCTGATTTGTTAAAAGCAAAAAACTGATAAAAATATGTGGTTTTTAGCCTAGTCGATAATTATTATTATTATTTGCAAATCCCCAAACTGATAGAAGAATATGCTTTTGAGATTATTATCAAAAAACGTTAGTTGCGTTTAAAAAAAGTATCGCCTTTTGTCTAGCGTGTTTCTGTGATTTTTTAAAAGCAAAAATACCGATTAAAATGTGTGGTTTTTAGCCTATTCGCTAATTATTATTATTTTTTGCAAATCCAGGAACTGACAGCAAAATGTGGTTTTTAAATTATTATTAACCACCGTTAGCTGCGTTCAAAACAAGTATCGATTTTTGTCTTACGTCTGTTTGTGATTTTTTTAAATAAAAAAATCGATAAAAATATGTCGATTTTAGCCTATTCGCTAACTATTATTTTTTGCAAATCCAGAAACTGACAGAAAAATGTGGTTTTTAAATTATTATTATTAAACACCGTTAGCTGCGTTCAAAACAAGTATCGCCTTTTGTCTTACGTCTGTTTGTGATTTTTTAAAATAAAAAAACCGATAAAAATATGTCGATTTTAGCCTATTCGCTAACTATTATTTTTTGCAAATCCAGAAACTGACAGAAAAATGTGGTTTTTAAATTATTATTAAACACCGTTAGCTGCGTTCAAAACAAGTATCGATTTTTGTATTACGTCTGTTTGTGATTTTTTTAAATAAAAAAATCGATAAAAATATGTCGATTTTAGCCTATTCGCTAACTATTATTTTTTGCAAATCCAGAAACTGACAGAAAAATGTGGTTTTTAAATTATTATTAAACACCGTTAGCTGCGTTCAAAACAAGTATCGCCTTTTGTCTTACATCTGTTTGTGATCTTTTAAAATAAAAAAACCGATAAAAATATGTCGATTTTAGCCTATTCGCTAATTATTATTATTTTTTGCAAATCCAGAAACTGACAGAAAAATGTGGTTTTTAAATTATTATTAAACACCGTTAGCTGCGTTCAAAACAAGTATCGCCTTTTGTCCAGCGTGTTTCTGTGATTTTTTAAAAGCAAAAATACCGATTAAAATGTGTGGTTTTTAGCCTATTCGCTAATTATTATTATTTTTTGCAAATCCAGGAACTGACAGCAAAATGTGGTTTTTAAATTATTATTAACCACCGTTAGCTGCGTTCAAAACAAGTATCGATTTTTGTCTTACGTCTGTTTGTGATTTTTTTAAATAAAAAAATCGATAAAAATATGTCGATTTTAGCCTATTCGCTAACTATTATTTTTTGCAAATCCAGAAACTGACAGAAAAATGTGGTTTTTAAATTATTATTAAACACCGTTAGCTGCGTTCAAAACAAGTATTGCCTTTTGTCTTACGTCTGTTTGTGATTTTTTAAAATAAAAAAACCGATAAAAATATGTCGATTTTAGCCTATTCGCTAACTATTATTTTTTGCAAATCCAGAAACTGACAGAAAAATGTGGTTTTTAAATTATTATTAAACACCGTTAGCTGCGTTCAAAACAAGTATCGATTTTTGTCTTACGTCTGTTTGTGATTTTTTTAAATAAAAAAATCGATAAAAATATGTCGATTTTAGCCTATTCGCTAACTATTATTTTTTGCAAATCCAGAAACTGACAGAAAAATGTGGTTTTTAAATTATTATTAAACACCGTTAGCTGCGTTTAAAACAAGTATCGCCTTTTGTCTTACGTCTGTTTGTGATCTTTTAAAATAAAAAAACCGATAAAAATATGTCGATTTTAGGCTATTCGCTAATTATTATTATTTTTTGCAAATCCAGGAACTGACAGAAAAATGTGGTTTTTAAATTATTATTAAACAACGTTAGCTGCGTTCAAAACAAGTATCGCCTTTTGTCTTACGTCTGTTTGTGATCTTTTAAAATAAAAAAACCGATAAAAATATGTCGATTTTAGCCTATTCGCTAATTATTATTATTTTTTGCAAATCCAGGAACTGACAGAAAAATTCCGTTTTGAAATTATTATTAAACACCGTTAGCTGCGTTCAAAACAAGTATCGCCTTTTGTCTTACGTCTGTTTGTGATCTTTTAAAATAAAAAAACCGATAAAAATATGTCGATTTTAGCCTATTCGCTAATTATTATTATTTTTTGCAAATCCAGGAACTGACAGAAAAACGTGGTTTTTAAATTATTATTAAACACCGTTAGCTGCGTTCAAAACAAGTATCGCCTTATGTCTTACATCTGTTTGTGATCTTTTAAAATAAAAAAATCGATAAAAATATGTCGATTTTAGCCTATTTGCTAATTATTATTATTATTTTTTGCACATCCAGGAACTGATAGAAAAATGTGGTTTTTAGATTATTCTTAAACACCGTTAGCTGCGTTCCAAACAAGTATCGCCTTTTGTCTTACGTCTGTTTGTGATTTTCTAAAATAAAAAAAACCGATAAAAATATGTCGATTTTAGCCTATTTGCTAATTATTATTATTTTTTGCAAATCCAGGAACTGACAGAAAAATGTGGTTTTTAAATTATTATTAAACTCCGTTAGCTGCGTTCAAAACAAGTATCGCCTTTTGTCTTACGTCTGTTTGTGATCTTTTAAAATAAAAAAACCGATAAAAATATGTCGTTTTAAGCCTATTCGCTAACTATTATTTTTTGCAAATCCAGAAACTGACAGAAAAATGTGGTTTTAAAATTATTATTAAACACCGTTAGCTGCGTTCAAAACAAGTATCGATTTTTGTCTTACGTCTGTTTGTGATTTTTTTAAATAAAAAAATCGATAAAAATATGTCGATTTTAGCCTATTCGCTAATTATTATTATTTTTTGCAAATCCAGGAACTGACAGAAAAATATAGTTTTTAAATTATTATTAAACACCGTTAGCTGCGTTCAAAACAAGTATCGCCTTTTGTCTTACGTCTGTTTGTGATCTTTTAAAATAAAAAAACCGATAAAAATATGTCGATTTTAGCCTATTCGCTAATTATTATTATTATTTGCAAATCCAGGAACTGACAGCAAAATGTGATTTTTAAATTATTATTAACCACCGTTAGCTGCGTTTAAAATAAGTATCGCCTTTTGTCTTACGTCTGTTTGTGATTTTTTAAAATAAAAAAACCGATAAAAATATGTCGCTTTTAGGCTATTCGCTAATTATTATTATTTTTTGCAAATCCAGGAACTGACAGAAAAATGTGGTTTTTAAATTATTATTAAACAACTTTAGCTGCGTTCAAAACAAGTATCGCCTTTTGTCTTACGTCTGTTTGTGATCTTTTAAAATAAAAAAAAACTGATAAAAATATGTCGATTTTAGCCTATTTGCTAATTATTATTATTTTTTGCAAATCCAGAAACTGACAGAAAAATGTGGTTTTTAGATTATTATTAAAAACCGTTAGCTGCGTTCAAAACAAGTATCGCCTTTTGTCTTACGTCTGTTTGTTATTTTTTAAAATAAAAAAACTGATAAAAATATGTCGATTTTAGTCTATTTGCTAATTATTATTATTTTTTGCAAATCCAGGAACTGACAGAAAAATATGGTTTTTAAATTATTATTAAACACCGTTAGCTGCGTTCAAAACAATTATCGCCTTATGTCTTACATCTGTTTGTGATTTTTTAAAATAAAAAAATCGATAAAAATATGTCGATTTTAGCCTATTTGCTAATTATTATTATTATTTTTTGCACATCCAGGAACTGATAGAAAAATGTGGTTTTTAAATTATTCTTAAACACCGTTAGCTGCGTTCCAAACAAGTATCGCCTTTTGTCTTACGTCTGTTTGTGATTTTCTAAAATAAAAAAAACCGATAAAAATATGTCGATTTTAGCCTATTTGCTAATTATTATTATTTTTTGCAAATCCAGGAACTGACAGAAAAATGTGGTTTTTAAATTATTATTAAACTCCGTTAGCTGCGTTCAAAACAAGTATCGCCTTTTGTCTTACGTCTGTTTGTGATCTTTTAAAATAAAAAAACCGATAAAAATATGTCGTTTTAA
This sequence comes from Oxystoma pomonae, assembly GCA_963921995.1. Taxonomy (NCBI): domain Eukaryota; kingdom Metazoa; phylum Arthropoda; class Insecta; order Coleoptera; family Brentidae; genus Oxystoma; species Oxystoma pomonae. The sequence goes on from OY998171.1 coordinate 68,672,723, forward strand.
GCCTATTCGCTAACTATTATTTTTTGCAAATCCAGAAACTGACAGAAAAACGTGGTTTTAAAATTATTATTAAACACCGTTAGCTGCGTTCAAAACAAGTATCGATTTTTGTCTTACGTCTGTTTGTGATTTTTTTAAATAAAAAAATCGATAAAAATATGTCGATTTTAGCCTATTCGCTAACTATTATTTTTTGCAAATCCAGAAACTGACAGAAAAATGTGGTTTTTAAATTATTATTAAACACCGTTAGCTGCGTTCAAAACAAGTATCGCCTTTTGTCTTACGTCTGTTTGTGATCTTTTAAAATAAAAAAACCGATAAAAATATGTCGATTTTAGCCTATTCGCTAATTATTATTATTTTTTGCAAATCCAGGAACTGACAGAAAAATGTGGTTTTTAAATTATTATTAAACATCGTTAGCTGCGTTCAAAACAAGTATCGCCTTTTGTCTAGCGTGTTTCTGTGATTTTTTAAAAGCAAAAATACCGATTAAAATGTGTGGTTTTTAGCCTATTCGCTAATTATTATTATTTTTTGCAAATCCAGGAACTGACAGCAAAATGTGGTTTTTAAATTATTATTAACCACCGTTAGCTGCGTTCAAAACAAGTATCGATTTTTGTCTTACGTCTGTTTGTGATTTTTTTAAATAAAAAAATCGATAAAAATATGTCGATTTTAGCCTATTCGCTAACTATTATTTTTTGCAAATCCAGAAACTGACAGAAAAATGTGGTTTTTAAATTATTATTAAACACCGTTAGCTGCGTTCAAAACAAGTATTGCCTTTTGTCTTACGTCTGTTTGTGATTTTTTAAAATAAAAAAACCGATAAAAATATGTCGATTTTAGCCTATTCGCTAACTATTATTTTTTGCAAATCCAGAAACTGACAGAAAAATGTGGTTTTTAAATTATTATTAAACACCGTTAGCTGCGTTCAAAACAAGTATCGATTTTTGTCTTACGTCTGTTTGTGATTTTTTTAAATAAAAAAATCGATAAAAATATGTCGATTTTAGCCTATTCGCTAACTATTATTTTTTGCAAATCCAGAAACTGACAGAAAAATGTGGTTTTTAAATTATTATTAAACACCGTTAGCTGCGTTTAAAACAAGTATCGCCTTTTGTCTTACGTCTGTTTGTGATCTTTTAAAATAAAAAAACCGATAAAAATATGTCGATTTTAGGCTATTCGCTAATTATTATTATTTTTTGCAAATCCAGGAACTGACAGAAAAATGTGGTTTTTAAATTATTATTAAACAACGTTAGCTGCGTTCAAAACAAGTATCGCCTTTTGTCTTACGTCTGTTTGTGATCTTTTAAAATAAAAAAACCGATAAAAATATGTCGATTTTAGCCTATTCGCTAATTATTATTATTTTTTGCAAATCCAGGAACTGACAGAAAAATTCCGTTTTGAAATTATTATTAAACACCGTTAGCTGCGTTCAAAACAAGTATCGCCTTTTGTCTTACGTCTGTTTGTGATCTTTTAAAATAAAAAAACCGATAAAAATATGTCGATTTTAGCCTATTCGCTAATTATTATTATTTTTTGCAAATCCAGGAACTGACAGAAAAACGTGGTTTTTAAATTATTATTAAACACCGTTAGCTGCGTTCAAAACAAGTATCGCCTTATGTCTTACATCTGTTTGTGATCTTTTAAAATAAAAAAATCGATAAAAATATGTCGATTTTAGCCTATTTGCTAATTATTATTATTATTTTTTGCACATCCAGGAACTGATAGAAAAATGTGGTTTTTAAATTATTCTTAAACACCGTTAGCTGCGTTCCAAACAAGTATCGCCTTTTGTCTTACGTCTGTTTGTGATTTTCTAAAATAAAAAAAACCGATAAAAATATGTCGATTTTAGCCTATTTGCTAATTATTATTATTTTTTGCAAATCCAGGAACTGACAGAAAAATGTGGTTTTTAAATTATTATTAAACTCCGTTAGCTGCGTTCAAAACAAGTATCGCCTTTTGTCTTACGTCTGTTTGTGATCTTTTAAAATAAAAAAACCGATAAAAATATGTCGTTTTAAGCCTATTCGCTAACTATTATTTTTTGCAAATCCAGAAACTGACAGAAAAATGTGGTTTTAAAATTATTATTAAACACCGTTAGCTGCGTTCAAAACAAGTATCGATTTTTGTCTTACGTCTGTTTGTGATTTTTTTAAATAAAAAAATCGATAAAAATATGTCGATTTTAGCCTATTCGCTAATTATTATTATTTTTTGCAAATCCAGGAACTGACAGAAAAATATAGTTTTTAAATTATTATTAAACACCGTTAGCTGCGTTCAAAACAAGTATCGCCTTTTGTCTTACGTCTGTTTGTGATCTTTTAAAATAAAAAAACCGATAAAAATATGTCGATTTTAGCCTATTCGCTAATTATTATTATTATTTGCAAATCCAGGAACTGACAGCAAAATGTGATTTTTAAATTATTATTAACCACCGTTAGCTGCGTTTAAAATAAGTATCGCCTTTTGTCTTACGTCTGTTTGTGATTTTTTAAAATAAAAAAACCGATAAAAATATGTCGCTTTTAGGCTATTCGCTAATTATTATTATTTTTTGCAAATCCAGGAACTGACAGAAAAATGTGGTTTTTAAATTATTATTAAACAACTTTAGCTGCGTTCAAAACAAGTATCGCCTTTTGTCTTACGTCTGTTTGTGATCTTTTAAAATAAAAAAAAACCGATAAAAATATGTCGATTTTAGCCTATTCGCTAATTATTATTATTTTTTGCAAATCCAGAAACTGACAGAAAAATGTGGTTTTTAAATTATTATTAAACACCGTTAGCTGCGTTCAAAACAAGTATCGCCTTTTGTCTAGCGTGTTTCTGTGATTTTTTAAAAGCAAAAATACCGATTAAAATGTGTGGTTTTTAGCCTATTCGCTAATTATTATTATTTTTTGCAAATCCAGGAACTGACAGCAAAATGTGGTTTTTAAATTATTATTAACCACCGTTAGCTGCGTTCAAAACAAGTATCGATTTTTGTCTTACGTCTGTTTGTGATTTTTTTAAATAAAAAAATCGATAAAAATATGTCGATTTTAGCCTATTCGCTAACTATTATTTTTTGCAAATCCAGAAACTGACAGAAAAATGTGGTTTTTAAATTATTATTAAACACCGTTAGCTGCGTTCAAAACAAGTATTGCCTTTTGTCTTACGTCTGTTTGTGATTTTTTAAAATAAAAAAACCGATAAAAATATGTCGATTTTAGCCTATTCGCTAACTATTATTTTTTGCAAATCCAGAAACTGACAGAAAAATGTGGTTTTTAAATTATTATTAAACACCGTTAGCTGCGTTCAAAACAAGTATCGATTTTTGTCTTACGTCTGTTTGTGATTTTTTTAAATAAAAAAATCGATAAAAATATGTCGATTTTAGCCTATTCGCTAACTATTATTTTTTGCAAATCCAGAAACTGACAGAAAAATGTGGTTTTTAAATTATTATTAAACACCGTTAGCTGCGTTTAAAACAAGTATCGCCTTTTGTCTTACGTCTGTTTGTGATCTTTTAAAATAAAAAAACCGATAAAAATATGTCGATTTTAGGCTATTCGCTAATTATTATTATTTTTTGCAAATCCAGGAACTGACAGAAAAATGTGGTTTTTAAATTATTATTAAACAACGTTAGCTGCGTTCAAAACAAGTATCGCCTTTTGTCTTACGTCTGTTTGTGATCTTTTAAAATAAAAAAACCGATAAAAATATGTCGATTTTAGCCTATTCGCTAATTATTATTATTTTTTGCAAATCCAGGAACTGACAGAAAAATTCCGTTTTGAAATTATTATTAAACACCGTTAGCTGCGTTCAAAACAAGTATCGCCTTTTGTCTTACGTCTGTTTGTGATCTTTTAAAATAAAAAAACCGATAAAAATATGTCGATTTTAGCCTATTCGCTAATTATTATTATTTTTTGCAAATCCAGGAACTGACAGAAAAACGTGGTTTTTAAATTATTATTAAACACCGTTAGCTGCGTTCAAAACAAGTATCGCCTTATGTCTTACATCTGTTTGTGATCTTTTAAAATAAAAAAATCGATAAAAATATGTCGATTTTAGCCTATTTGCTAATTATTATTATTATTTTTTGCACATCCAGGAACTGATAGAAAAATGTGGTTTTTAAATTATTCTTAAACACCGTTAGCTGCGTTCCAAACAAGTATCGCCTTTTGTCTTACGTCTGTTTGTGATTTTCTAAAATAAAAAAAACCGATAAAAATATGTCGATTTTAGCCTATTTGCTAATTATTATTATTTTTTGCAAATCCAGGAACTGACAGAAAAATGTGGTTTTTAAATTATTATTAAACAACGTTAGCTGCGTTCAAAACAAGTATCGCCTTTTGTCTTACGTCTGTTTGTGATCTTTTAAAATAAAAAAACCGATAAAAATATGTCGATTTTAGCCTATTCGCTAATTATTATTATTTTTTGCAAATCCAGGAACTGACAGAAAAATTCCGTTTTGAAATTATTATTAAACACCGTTAGCTGCGTTCAAAAGAAGTATCGCCTTTTGTCTTACGTCTGTTTGTGATCTTTTAAAATAAAAAAACCGATAAAAATATGTCGATTTTAGCCTATTCGCTAATTATTATTATTTTTTGCAAATCCAGGAACTGACAGAAAAACGTGGTTTTTAAATTATTATTAAACACCGTTAGCTGCGTTCAAAACAAGTATCGCCTTATGTCTTACATCTGTTTGTGATCTTTTAAAATAAAAAAATCGATAAAAATATGTCGATTTTAGCCTATTTGCTAATTATTATTATTATTTTTTGCACATCCAGGAACTGATAGAAAAATGTGGTTTTTAAATTATTCTTAAACACCGTTAGCTGCGTTCCAAACAAGTATCGCCTTTTGTCTTACGTCTGATTGTGATTTTCTAAAATAAAAAAAACCGATAAAAATATGTCGATTTTAGCCTATTTGCTAATTATTATTATTTTTTGCAAATCCAGGAACTGACAGAAAAATGTGGTTTTTAAATTATTATTAAACTCCGTTAGCTGCGTTCAAAACAAGTATCGCCTTTTGTCTTACGTCTGTTTGTGATCTTTTAAAATAAAAAAACCGATAAAAATATGTCGTTTTAAGCCTATTCGCTAACTATTATTTTTTGCAAATCCAGAAACTGACAGAAAAATGTGGTTTTAAAATTATTATTAAACACCGTTAGCTGCGTTCAAAACAAGTATCGATTTTTGTCTTACGTCTGTTTGTGATTTTTTTAAATAAAAAAATCGATAAAAATATGTCGATTTTAGCCTATTCGCTAATTATTATTATTTTTTGCAAATCCAGGAACTGACAGAAAAATATAGTTTTTAAATTATTATTAAACACCGTTAGCTGCGTTCAAAACAAGTATCGCCTTTTGTCTTACGTCTGTTTGTGATCTTTTAAAATAAAAAAACCGATAAAAATATGTCGATTTTAGCCTATTCGCTAATTATTATTATTATTTGCAAATCCAGGAACTGACAGCAAAATGTGATTTTTAAATTATTATTAACCACCGTTAGCTGCGTTTAAAATAAGTATCGCCTTTTGTTTTACGTCTGTTTGTGATTTTTTAAAATAAAAAAACCGATAAAAATATGTCGCTTTTAGGCTATTCGCTAATTATTATTATTTTTTGCAAATCCAGGAACTGACAGAAAAATGTGGTTTTTAAATTATTATTAAACAACTTTAGCTGCGTTCAAAACAAGTATCGCCTTTTGTCTTACGTCTGTTTGTGATCTTTTAAAATAAAAAAAAACTGATAAAAATATGTCGATTTTAGCCTATTTGCTAATTATTATTATTTTTTGCAAATCCAGAAACTGACAGAAAAATATGGTTTTTAGATTATTATTAAAAACCGTTAGCTGCGTTCAAAACAAGTATCGCCTTTTGTCTTACGTCTGTTTGTTATTTTTTAAAATAAAAAAACTGATAAAAATATGTCGATTTTAGTCTATTTGCTAATTATTATTATTTTTTGCAAATCCAGGAACTGACAGAAAAATATGGTTTTTAAATTATTATTAAACACCGTTAGCTGCGTTCAAAACAATTATCGCCTTATGTCTTACATCTGTTTGTGATTTTTTAAAATAAAAAAATCGATAAAAATATGTCGATTTTAGCCTATTTGCTAATTATTATTATTATTTTTTGCACATCCAGGAACTGATAGAAAAATGTGGTTTTTAAATTATTCTTAAACACCGTTAGCTGCGTTCCAAACAAGTATCGCCTTTTGTCTTACGTCTGTTTGTGATTTTCTAAAATAAAAAAAACCGATAAAAATATGTCGATTTTAGCCTATTTGCTAATTATTATTATTTTTTGCAAATCCAGGAACTGACAGAAAAATGTGGTTTTTAAATTATTATTAAACTCCGTTAGCTGCGTTCAAAACAAGTATCGCCTTTTGTCTTACGTCTGTTTGTGATCTTTTAAAATAAAAAAACCGATAAAAATAAGTCGTTTTAAGCCTATTCGCTAACTATTATTTTTTGCAAATCCAGAAACTGACAGAAAAACGTGGTTTTAAAATTATTATTAAACACCGTTAGCTGCGTTCAAAACAAGTATCGATTTTTGTCTTACGTCTGTTTGTGATTTTTTTAAATAAAAAAATCGATAAAAATATGTCGATTTTAGCCTATTCGCTAACTATTATTTTTTGCAAATCCAGAAACTGACAGAAAAATGTGGTTTTTAAATTATTATTAAACACCGTTAGCTGCGTTCAAAACAAGTATCGCCTTTTGTCTTACGTCTGTTTGTGATCTTTTAAAATAAAAAAACCGATAAAAATATGTCGATTTTAGCCTATTCGCTAATTATTATTATTTTTTGCAAATCCAGGAACTGACAGAAAAATGTGGTTTTTAAATTATTATTAAACATCGTTAGCTGCGTTCAAAACAAGTATCGCCTTTTGTCTTACGTCTGTTTGTGATTTTTTAAAATAAAAAAACCGATAAAAATATGTCGATTTTAGCCTATTGGCTAATTATTATTATTTTTTGCAAATCCAGGAACTGACAGAAAAATGTGGTTTTTAAATTATTATTAAACACCATTAGCTGCGTTCAAAACAAGTATCGCCTTTTGTCTTACGTCTGTTTGTGATCTTTTAAAATAAAAAAACTGATAAAAATATGTCGATTTTAGCCTATTTGCTAATCCAGAAACTGACAGAAAAATGTGGTTTTTAGATTATTATTAAAAACCGTTAGCTGCGTTCCAAACAAGTATCGCCTTTTGTCTTACATCTGTTTGTTATTTAAAAAAAAAAACTGATAAAAATATGTCGATTTTAGCCTATTTGCTAATTATTATTATTTTTTGCAAATCCAGAAACTGACAGAAAAATGTGGTTTTTAGATTATTATTAAAAACCGTTAGCTGCGTTCAAAACAAGTATCGCCTTTTGTCTTACATCTGTTTGTTATTTTAAAAAAAAAAACTGATAAAAATATGTCGATTTTAGCCTATTTGCTAATTATTATTATTTTTTGCAAATCCAGGAACTGACAGAAAAATGTGGTTTTTAAATTATTATTAAACACCGTTAGCTGCGTTCAAAACAAGTATCGCCTTATGTCTTACATCTGTTTGTGATCTTTTAAAATAAAAAAAACCGATAAAAATATGTCGATTTTATCCTATTCGCTAATTATTATTATTTTTTGCAAATCCAGGAACTGACAGAAAAATGTGGTTTTGAAATTATTTTTAAACACCGTTAGCTGCGTTCAAAATAAGTATCGCCTTTTGTCTTACGTCTGTTTGTGATTTTTTAAAATAAAAAAACCGATAAAAATATGTCGATTTTAGCCTATTCGCTAATTATTATTATTTTTTGCAAATCCAGGAACCGACAGAGAAATGTGGTTTTTAAATTATTATTAAACACCGTTAGCTGCGTTCAAAACAAGTATCACCTTTTGTCTTACGTCTATTTGTGATTTTTTAAAATAAAAAAAAACGATAAAAATATGTCGATTTTAGCCTATTCGCTAATTATTATTATTTTTTGCAAATCCAGGAACTGATAGAAAAATTCGGTTTTTAGATTATTATTAAAAACTTCTAGCTGCGTTTAAACCAAGTATCGCCTTTTGTCTTACGTCTGTTTGTGATTTTTGAAAATAAAAAAACCGATAAAAATATGTCGATTTTAGCCTATTCGCTAATTATTATTATTTTTTGCAAATCCAGGAACTGGCAGAAAAATGTGGTTTTTAAATTATTATTAAACACCATTAGCGGCGTTCAAAACAAGTATCGCCTTTTGTCTTACGTATGTTTGTGATTTTTTAAAATTATAAAACCGATAAAAATATGTCGATTTTAGCCTATTTGCTTATTATTATTATTTTGTGCAAATCCAGGAACTGACAGAAAAATGCCGTTTTGAAATTATTATTAAACACCGTTAGCTGCGTTCAAAATAAGTATCGCCTTTTGTCTTACGTCTGTTTGTGATCTTTTAAAATAAAAAAGCCGATAAAAATATGTCGATTTTAGCCTATTCGCTAATTATTATTATTTTTTGCAAATCCAGGAACTGACAGAAAAACGTGGTTTTTAAATTATTATTAAACACCGTTAGCTGCGTTCAAAACAAGTATCGCCTTATGCCTTACATCTGTTTGTGATCTTTTAAAATAAAAAAATTGATAAAAATATGTCGATTTTAGCATATTTGCTAATTATTATTATTATTTTTTGCACATCCAGGAACTGATAGAAAAATGTGGTTTTTAAATTATTCTTAAACACCGTTAGCTGCGTTCAAAACAAGTATCGCCTTTTGTCTTACGTCTGTTTGTGATTTTCTAAAATAAAAAAAACCGATAAAAATATGTCGATTTTAGCCTATTTGCTAATTATTATTATTTTTTGCAAATCCAGGAACTGACAGAAAAATGTGGTTTTTAAATTATTCTTAAACACCGTTAGCTGCGTTCAAAACAAGTATCGCCTTTTGTCTTACGTCTGTTTGTGATTTTCTAAAATAAAAAAAACCGATAAAAATATGTCGATTTTAGCCTATTTGCTAATTATTATTATTTTTTGCAAATCCAGAAACTGACAGAAAAATGTGGTTTTTAGATTATTATTAAAAACCGTTAGCTGCGTTCAAAACAAGTATCGCCTTTTGTCTTACATCTGTTTGTTATTTTAAAAAAAAAAACTGATAAAAATATGTCGATTTTAGCCTATTTGCTAATTATTATTATTTTTTGCAAATCCAGGAACTGAAAGAAAAATGTGGTTTTTAAATTATTATTAAACACCGTTAGCTGCGTTCAAAACAAGTATTGCCTTTTGTCTTACGTCTGTTTGTGATCTTTTAAAATAAAAAAACCGATAAAAATATGTCGTTTTAAACCTATTCGCTAACTATTATTTTTTGCAAATCCAGAAACTGACAGAAAAATGTGGTTTTTAAATTGTTATTAAACACCGTTAGCTGCGTTCAAAACAAGTATCGATTTTTGTCTTACGTCTGTGTGTGATTTTTTTAAATAAAAAAATCGATAAAAATATGTCGATTTTAGCCTATTCGCTAATTATTATTATTTTTTGCAAATCCAGGAACTGACAGAAAAATATGGTTTTTAAATTATTATTAAACACCGTTACCTGCGTTCAAAACAAGTATCGCCTTTTGTCTTACGTCTGTTTGTGATCTTTTAAAATAAAAAAAACTGATAAAAATATGTCGATTTTAGCCTATTTGCTAATTATTATTATTTTTTGCAAATCCAGAAACTGACAGAAAAATGTGGTTTTTAGATTATTATTAAAAACCGTTAGCTGCGTTTAAAACAAGTATCGCCTTATGTCTTACATCTGTTTGTGATCTTTTAAAATAAAAATAACCGATAAAAATATGTCGATTTTAGCCCATTCGCTAATTATTATTATTTTTTGCAAATCCAAGAACTGACAGAAAAATGTGGTTTTTATATTATTATTAAACATCGTTAGCTGCGTTCAAAACAAGTATCGCCTTTTATCTTACGTCTGTTTGTGATTTTTTAAAATAAAAAAACCGATAAAAATATGTCGATTTTAGCCTATTGGCTAATTATTATTATTTTTTGCAAATCCAGGAACTGACAGAAAAATGTGGTTTTTAAATTATTATTAAACACCATTAGCTGCGTTCAAAACAAGTATCGCCTTTTGTCTTACGTCTATTTGTGATTTTTTAAAATAAAAAAACCGATAAAAATATGTCGATTTTAGCCTATTCGCTAATTATTATTATTTTTTGCAAATCCAGGAACCGACAGAGAAATGTGGTTTTTAAATTATTATTAAACACCGTTAGCTGCGTTCAAAACAAGTATCACCTTTTGTCTTCCGTCTGTTTGTGATTTTTTAAAATAAAAAAACCGATAAAAATATGTCGATTTTAGCCCATTCGCTAATTATTATTATTTTTTGCAAATCCAAGAACTGACAGAAAAATGTGGTTTTTATATTATTATTAAACATCGTTAGCTGCGTTCAAAACAAGTATCGCCTTTTGTCTTACGTCTGTTTGTGATTTTTTAAAATAAAAAAACCGATAAAAATATGTCGATTTTAGCCTATTCGCTGATTATTATTATTTTTTGCAAATCCAGGAACCGACAGAGAAATGTGGTTTTTAAATTATTATTAAACACCGTTAGCTGCGTTCAAAACAAGTATCACCTTTTGTCTTACGTCTATTTGTGATTTTTTAAAATAAAAAAACCGATAAAAATATGTCGATTTTAGCCTATTCGCTAATTATTTTGATTTTTTGCAAATCCAGGAACCGACAGAGAAATGTGGTTTTTAAATTATTATTAACCACCGTTAGCTGCGTTCAAAACAAGTATCGCCTTTTGTCTTACGTCTGTTTGTGATTTTTTAAAATAAAAAAACCGATAAAAATATGTCGATTTTAGCCTATTCGCTAATTATTATTATTTTTTGCAAATCCAGGAACTGATAGAAAAATGCCGTTTTTAGATTATTATTAGAAACCTCTAGCTGCGTTTAAACCAAGTATCGCCTTTTGTCTTACGTCTGTTTGTGATTTTTGAAAATAAAAAAACCGATAAAAATATGTCGATTTTAGCCTATTCGCTAATTATTATTATTTTTTGCAAATCCAGGAACTGGCAGAAAAATGTGGTTTTTAAATTATTATTAAACACCATTAGCGGCGTTCAAAACAAGTATCGCCTTTTGTCTTACGTATGTTTGTGATTTTTTAAAATAAAAAAACCGATAAAAATATGTCGATTTTAGCCTATTTGCTTATTATTATTATTTTGTGCAAATCCAGGAACTGACAGAAAAATGCCGTTTTGAAATTATTATTAAACACCGTTAGCTGCGTTCAAAACAATTATCGCCTTTTGTCTTACGTCTGTCTGTGATCTTTTAAAATAAAAAAACCGATAAAAATATGTCGATTTTAGCCTATTCGCTAATTACTATTATTTTTTGCAAATCCAGGAAGTGACAGAAAAATTTGGTTTTTAAATTATTATTAAACACCATTAGCGGCGTTCAAAACAAGTATCGCCTTTTGTCTTACGTATGTTTGTGATTTTTTAAAATAAAAAAACCGATAAAAATATGTCGATTTTAGCCTATTTGCTTATTACTATTATTTTGTGCAAATCCAGGAACTGACAGAAAAATGCCGTTTTGAAATTATTATTAAACACCGTTAGCTGCGTTCAAAACAAGTATCGCCTTTTGTCTTACGTCTGTTTGTGATCTTTTAAAATAAAAAAATCGATAAAAATATGTCGATTTTAGCCTATTTGCTAATTATTATTATTATTTTTTGCACATCCAGGAACTGATAGAAAAATGTGGTTTTTAAATTATTCTTAAACACCGTTAGCTGCGTTCAAAACAAGTATCGCCTTTTGTCTTACGTCTGTTTGTGATTTTCTAAAATAAAAAAACCGATAAAAATATGTCGATTTTAGCCTATTTGCTAATTATTATTATTTTTTGCACATCCAGGAACTGATAGAAAAATGTGGTTTTTAAATTATTCTTAAACACCGTTAGCTGCGTTCAAAACAAGTATCGCCTTTTGTCTTACGTCTGTTTGTGATTTTCTAAAATAAAAAAAACCGATAAAAATATGTCGATTTTAGCCTATTTGCTAATTATTATTATTTTTTGCAAATCCAGGAACTGACAGAAAAATGCCGTTTTGAAATTATTATTAAACACCGTTAGCTGCGTTCAAAACAAGTATCGATTTTTGGCTTACGTCTGTTTGTGATTTTTTTAAATAAAAAAATCGATAAAAATATGTCGATTTTAGCCTATTCGCTAATTATTATTATTTTTTGCAAATCCAGGAACTGACAGAAAAATATGGTTTTTAAATTATTATTTAACACCGTTAGCTGCGTTCAAAACAAGTATCGCCTTTTGTCTTACGTCTGTTTGTGATCTTTTAAAATAAAAAAACCGATAAAAATATGTCGATTTTAGCCTATTCGCTAATTATTATTATTATTTGCAAATCCAGGAACTGACAGCATAATGTGGTTTTTAAATTATTATTAACCACCGTTAGCTGCGTTCAAAATAAGTATCGCCTTTTGTCTTACGTCTGTTTGTGATTTTTTAAAATAAAAAAACCGATAAAAATATGTCGATTTTAGGCTATTCGCTAATTATTATTATTTTTTGCGAATCCAGGAACTGACAGAAAAATGTGGTTTTTAAATTATTATTAAACATCGTTAGCTGCGTTCAAAACAAGTATCGCCTTTTGTCTTACGTCTGTTTGTGATCTTTTAAAATAAAAAAACCGATAAAAATATGTCGATTTTAGCCTATTTGCTAATTATTATTATTATTTTTTGCAAATCCAGAAACTGACAGAAAAATGTGGTTTTTAGATTATTATTAAAAACCGTTAGCTGCGTTCAAAACAAGTATCGCCTTTTGTCTTACGTCTGTTTGTTATTTTTTAAAATAAAAAAACTGATAAAAATATGTCGATTTTAGCCTATTTGCTAATTATTATTATTTTTGGCAAATCCAGGAACTGACAGAAAAATGTGGTTTTTAAATTATTATTAAACACCGTTAGCTGCGTTCAAAACAAGTATCGCCTTATGTCTTACATCTGTTTGTGATCTTTTAAAATAAAAAAACCGATAAAAATATGTCGATTTTAGCCTATTCGCTAATTATTATTATTTTTTGCAAATCCAGGAACTGACAGAAAAATGTGGTTTTTAAATTATTATTAAACATCGTTAGCTGCGTTCAAAACAAGTATCGCCTTTTGTCTTACGTCGGTTTGTGATTTTTTAAAATAAAAAAACCGATAAAAATATGTCGATTTTAGCCTATTTGCTAATTATTATTATTATTTTTTGCAAATCCAGAAACTGACAGAAAAATGTGGTTTTTAGATTATTATTAAAAACCGTTAGCTGCGTTCAAAACAAGTATCGCCTTTTGTCTTACGTCTGTTTGTGATCTTTTAAAATAAAAAAACCGATAAAAATATGTCGATTTTAGTCTATTTGCTAATTATTATTATTTTTTGCAAATCCAAGAATTGATAGAAAAATGTGGTTTTTAGATTATTATTAAAAACCGCTAGCTGTGTTTAAACCAAGTATCGCCTTTTGTCTTACGTCTGTTTGTGATTTTTTAAAATAAAACCGATAAAAATATGTCGATTTTAGCCTATTCGCTAACTATTATTATTTTTTGCAAATCCAGGAACTGACAGAAAAATGTGGTTTTTAAATTATTATTAAACACCGTTAGCTGCGTTCAAAACAAGTATCGCCTTTTGTCTTACGTCTGTTTGTGATTTTCTAAAATAAAAAAACCGATAAAAATATGTCGATTTTAGCCTATTCGCTAATTATTATTATTTTTTGCAAATCCAGGAACTGGAAAAATGTGGTTTTTAGATTATTATTATCAAAAAACCCTCAGCTGCGTTCAACAAAAGTATCGCCTTTTGTCTAGTTGATTTTTTAAAAGCAAAAAACTGATACAAATATGTGGTTTTTAGCCTATTCGATAATTATTATTTTTCTTTGCAAATCCCAAAACTGATAGAAGAATGTGGTTTTAAGATTATTATCAAAAAACGTTAGCTGCGTTTAAAAAAACTATCTTTTTTTATCTAGCGTGTTTCTTTGAATTTTTAAAAGCAAAATACTGATAAAAATATGTGGGTTTTAGCCTATTCGATAATTATTATTATTTTTTGCAAAACCCAAAACTGATAGAAGAATGCCGTTTTTAGATTATTATCAAAAAACGTTAGCTGCATTCAGAAAATATATCGGCTTTTGTCTAGCGTATTTCTGTGATTTTTTAAAAGTAAAAAACTGATAAAAATATATAGTTTTTGGCCTATTCGATAATTATTATTATTTTTTGCAAATCCCAAAACTGATAGAAGAATATGGTTTTTAGATTATTATCAACAAACGTTAGCTGCGTGCAAAAAAAGTATCGCTTTTTGTCTAGCGGGTTTCTCTGATTTGTTAAAAGCAAAAAACTGATAAAAATATGTGGTTTTTAGCCTAGTCGATAATTATTATTATTATTTGCAAATCCCCAAACTGATAGAAGAATATGCTTTTGAGATTATTATCAAAAAACGTTAGCTGCGTTTAAAAAAAGTATCGCCTTTTGTCTAGCGTGTTTCTGTGATTTTTTAAAAGCAAAAATACCGATTAAAATGTGTGGTTTTTAGCCTATTCGCTAATTATTATTATTTTTTGCAAATCCAGGAACTGACAGCAAAATGTGGTTTTTAAATTATTATTAACCACCGTTAGCTGCGTTCAAAACAAGTATTGCCTTTTGTCTTACGTCTGTTTGTGATTTTTTAAAATAAAAAAACCGATAAAAATATGTCGATTTTAGCCTATTCGCTAACTATTATTTTTTGCAAATCCAGAAACTGACAGAAAAATGTGGTTTTTAAATTATTATTAAACACCGTTAGCTGCGTTCAAAACAAGTATCGCCTTTTGTCTTACGTCTGTTTGTGATCTTTTAAAATAAAAAAACCGATAAAAATATGTCGATTTTAGGCTATTCGCTAATTATTATTATTTTTTGCAAATCCAGGAACTGACAGAAAAATGTGGTTTTTAAATTATTATTAAACAACGTTAGCTGCGTTCAAAACAAGTATCGCCTTTTGTCTTACGCCTGTTTGTGATCTTTTAAAATAAAAAAAACTGATAAAAATATGTCGATTTTAGCCTATTTGCTAATTATTATTATTTTTTGCAAATCCAGAAACTGACAGAAAAATGTGGTTTTTAGATTATTATTAAAAACCGCTAGCTTCGTTTAAACCAAGTATCGCCTTTTGTCTTACGTCTGTTTGTGATTTTTTAAAATAAAACCGATAAAAATATGTCGATTTTAGCCTATTTGCTTATTATTATTATTTTGTGCAAATCCAGGAACTGACAGAAAAATGCCGTTTTGAAATTATTATTAAACACCGTTAGCTGCGTTCAAAACAAGTATCGCCTTTTGTCTTACGTCTGTTTGTGATCTTTTAAAATAAAAAAACCGATAAAAATATGTCGATTTTAGCCTATTCGCTAATTATTATTATTTTTTGCAAATCCAGGAACTGACAGAAAAACGTGGTTTTTAAATTATTATTAAACACCGTTAGCTGCGTTCAAAACAAGTATCGCCTTATGTCTTACATCTGTTTGTGATCTTTTAAAATAAAAAAATCGATAAAAATATGTCGATTTTAGCCTATTTGCTAATTATTATTATTATTTTTTGCACATCCAGGAACTGATAGAAAAATGTGGTTTTTAAATTATTCTTAAACACCGTTAGCTGCGTTCAAAACAAGTATTGCCTTTTGTCTTACGTCTGTTTGTGATTTTCTGAAATAAAAAAAAACCGTAAAAATATGTCGATTTTAGCCTATTTGCTAATTATTATTATTTTTAGCAAATCCAGGAACTGACAGAAAAATATGGTTTTTAAATTATTATTAAACTCCGTTAGCTGCGTTCAAAACAAGTATCGCCTTTTGTCTTACGTCTGTTTGTGATTTTCTAAAATAAAAAAAACCGATAAAAATATGTCGATTTTAGCCTATTCGCTAACTATTATTTTTTGCAATCCAGAAACTGACAGAAAAATGTGGTTTTTAAATTATTATTAAACACCGTTAGCTGCGTTCAAAACAAGTATCGATTTTTGTCTTACGTCTGTTTGTGATTTTTTTAAATAAAAAAATCGATAAAAATATATCGATTTTAGCCTATTCGCTAATTATTATTATTTTTTGCAAATCCAGGAACTGACAGAAAAATATGGTTTTTAAATTATTATTTAACACCGTTAGCTGCGTTCAAAACAAGTATCGCCTTTTGTCTTACGTCTGTTTGTGATGTTTTAAAATAAAAAAAACCGATAAAAATATGTCGATTTTAGGCTATTCGCTAATTATTATTATTTTTTGCAAATCCAGGAACTGACAGAAAAATGTGGTTTTTAAATTATTATTAAACAACGTTAGCTGCGTTCAAAACAAGTATCGCCTTTTGTCTTACGTCTGTTTGTGATCTTTTAAAATAAAAAAAACTGATAAAAATATGTCGATTTTAGCCTATTTGCTAATTATTATTATTTTTTGCAAATCCAGAAACCGACAGAAAAATGTGGTTTTTAGATTATTATTAAAAACCGCTAGCTGCGTTTAAACCAAGTATCGCCTTTTGTCTTACGTCTGTTTGTGATTTTTTAAAATAAAACCGATAAAAATATGTCGATTTTAGCCTATTCGCTAACTATTATTATTTTTTGCAAATCCAGGAACTGACAGAAAAATGTGGTTTTTAAATTATTATTAAACACCGTTAGCTGCGTTCAAAACAAGTATCGCCTTTTGTCTTACGTCTGTTTGTGATCTTTTAAAATAAAAAAACCGATAAAAATATGTCGATTTTAGTCTATTTGCTAATTATTATTATTTTTTGCAAATCCAGAAACTGACAGAAAAATGTGGTTTTTAGATTATTATTAAAAACCGTTAGCTGCGTTCAAAACAAGTATCGCCTTTTGTCTTACGTCTGTTTGTTATTTTTTAAAATAAAAAAACTGATAAAAATATGTCGATTTTAGCCTATTTGCTAATTATTATTATTTTTTGCAAATCCAGAAACCGACAGAAAAATGTGGTTTTTAGATTATTATTAAAAACCGCTAGCTGCGTTTAAACCAAGTATCGCCTTTTGTCTTACGTCTGTTTGTGATTTTTTAAAATAAAACCGATAAAAATATGTCGATTTTAGCCTATTCGCTAACTATTATTATTTTTTGCAAATCCAGGAACTGACAGAAAAATGTGGTTTTTAAATTATTATTAAACACCGTTAGCTGCGTTCAAAACAAGTATCGCCTTTTGTCTTACGTCTGTTTGTGATCTTTTAAAATAAAAAAACCGATAAAAATATGTCGATTTTAGCCTATTTGCTAATTATTATTATTATTTTTTGCAAATCCAGAAACTGACAGAAAAATGTGGTTTTTAGATTATTATTAAAAACCGTTAGCTGCGTTCAAAACAAGTATCGCCTTTTGTCTTACGTCTGTTTGTTATTTTTTAAAATAAAAAAACTGATAAAAATATGTCGATTTTAGCCTATTTGCTAATTATTATTATTTTTGGCAAATCCAGGAACTGACAGAAAAATGTGGTTTTTAAATTATTATTAAACACCGTTAGCTGCGTTCAAAACAAGTATCGCCTTATGTCTTACATCTGTTTGTGATCTTTTAAAATAAAAAAACCAATAAAAATATGTCGATTTTAGCCTATTCGCTAATTATTATTATTTTTTGCAAATCCAGGAACTGACAGAAAAATGTGGTTTTTAAATTATTATTAAACACCATTAGCTGCGTTCAAAACAAGTATCGCCTTTTGTCTTACGTCTATTTGTGATTTTTTAAAATAAAAAAACCGATAAAAATATGTCGATTTTAGCCTATTCGCTAATTATTATTATTTTTTGCAAATCCAGGAACCGACAGAGAAATGTGGTTTTTAAATTATTATTAAACACCGTTAGCTGCGTTCAAAACAAGTATCACCTTTTGTCTTCCGTCTGTTTGTGATTTTTTAAAATAAAAAAACCGATAAAAATATGTCGATTTTAGCCCATTCGCTAATTATTATTATTTTTTGCAAATCCAAGAACTGACAGAAAAATGTGGTTTTTATATTATTATTAAACATCGTTAGCTGCGTTCAAAACAAGTATCGCCTTTTGTCTTACGTCTGTTTGTGATTTTTTAAAATAAAAAAACCGATAAAAATATGTCGATTTTAGCCTATTCGCTAATTATTATTATTTTTTGTAAATCCAGGAACCGACAGAGAAATGTGGTTTTTAAATTATTATTAAACACCGTTAGCTGCGTTCAAAACAAGTATCACCTTTTGTCTTACGTCTATTTGTGATTTTTTAAAATAAAAAAACCGATAAAAATATGTCGATTTTAGCCTATTCGCTAATTATTTTGATTTTTTGCAAATCCAGGAACCGACAGAGAAATGTGGTTTTTAAATTATTATTAACCACCGTTAGCTGCGTTCAAAACAAGTATCGCCTTTTGTCTTACGTCTGTTTGTGATTTTTTAAAATAAAAAAACCGATAAAAATATGTCGATTTTAGCCTATTCGCTAATTATTATTATTTTTTGCAAATCCAGGAACTGATAGAAAAATGCCGTTTTTAGATTATTATTAGAAACCTCTAGCTGCGTTTAAACCAAGTATCGCCTTTTGTCTTACGTCTGTTTGTGATTTTTGAAAATAAAAAAACCGATAAAAATATGTCGATTTTAGCCTATTCGCTAATTATTATTATTTTTTGCAAATCCAGGAACTGGCAGAAAAATGTGGTTTTTAAATTATTATTAAACACCATTAGCGGCGTTCAAAACAAGTATCGCCTTTTGTCTTACGTATGTTTGTGATTTTTTAAAATAAAAAAACCGATAAAAATATGTCGATTTTAGCCTATTTGCTTATTATTATTATTTTGTGCAAATCCAGGAACTGACAGAAAAATGCCGTTTTGAAATTATTATTAAACACCGTTAGCTGCGTTCAAAACAATTATCGCCTTTTGTCTTACGTCTGTTTGTGATCTTTTAAAATAAAAAAACCGATAAAAATATGTCGATTTTAGCCTATTCGCTAATTACTATTATTTTTTGCAAATCCAGGAAGTGACAGAAAAATTTGGTTTTTAAATTATTATTAAACACCATTAGCGGCGTTCAAAACAAGTATCGCCTTTTGTCTTACATATGTTTGTGATTTTTTAAAATAAAAAAACCGATAAAAATATGTCGATTTTAGCCTATTTGCTTATTACTATTATTTTGTGCAAATCCAGGAACTGACAGAAAAATGCCGTTTTGAAATTATTATTAAACACCGTTAGCTGCGTTCAAAACAAGTATCGCCTTTTGTCTTACGTCTGTTTGTGATCTTTTAAAATAAAAAAATCGATAAAAATATGTCGATTTTAGCCTATTTGCTAATTATTATTATTATTTTTTGCACATCCAGGAACTGATAGAAAAATGTGGTTTTTAAATTATTCTTAAACACCGTTAGCTGCGTTCAAAACAAGTATCGCCTTTTGTCTTACGTCTGTTTGTGATTTTCTAAAATAAAAAAACCGATAAAAATATGTCGATTTTAGCCTATTTGCTAATTATTATTATTTTTTGCACATCCAGGAACTGATAGAAAAATGTGGTTTTTAAATTATTCTTAAACACCGTTAGCTGCGTTCAAAACAAGTATCGCCTTTTGTCTTACGTCTGTTTGTGATTTTCTAAAATAAAAAAAACCGATAAAAATATGTCGATTTTAGCCTATTTGCTAATTATTATTATTTTTTGCAAATCCAGGAACTGACAGAAAAATGCCGTTTTGAAATTATTATTAAACACCGTTAGCTGCGTTCAAAACAAGTATCGATTTTTGGCTTACGTCTGTTTGTGATTTTTTTAAATAAAAAAATCGATAAAAATATGTCGATTTTAGCCTATTCGCTAATTATTATTATTTTTTGCAAATCCAGGAACTGACAGAAAAATATGGTTTTTAAATTATTATTTAACACCGTTAGCTGCGTTCAAAACAAGTATCGCCTTTTGTCTTACGTCTGTTTGTGATCTTTTAAAATAAAAAAAACTGATAAAAATATGTCGATTTTAGCCTATTTGCTAATTATTATTATTTTTTGCAAATCCAGAAACCGACAGAAAAATGTGGTTTTTAGATTATTATTAAAAACCGCTAGCTGCGTTTAAACCAAGTATCGCCTTTTGTCTTACGTCTGTTTGTGATTTTTTAAAATAAAACCGATAAAAATATGTCGATTTTAGCCTATTCGCTAACTATTATTATTTTTTGGCAAATCCAGGAACTGACAGAAAAATGTGGTTTTTAAATTATTATTAAACACCGTTAGCTGCGTTCAAAACAAGTATCGCCTTATGTCTTACGTCTGTTTGTGATCTTTTAAAATAAAAAAACCGATAAAAATATGTCGATTTTAGCCTATTTGCTAATTATTATTATTATTTTTTGCAAATCCAGAAACTGACAGAAAAATGTGGTTTTTAGATTATTATTAAAAACCGTTAGCTGCGTTCAAAACAAGTATCGCCTTTTGTCTTACGTCTGTTTGTTATTTTTTAAAATAAAAAAACTGATAAAAATATGTCGATTTTAGGCTATTCGCTAATTATTATTATTTTTTGCGAATCCAGGAACTGACAGAAAAATGTGGTTTTTAAATTATTATTAAACATCGTTAGCTGCGTTCAAAACAAGTATCGCCTTTTGTCTTACGTCTGTTTGTGATCTTTTAAAATAAAAAAACCGATAAAAATATGTCGATTTTAGCCTATTTGCTAATTATTATTATTATTTTTTGCAAATCCAGAAACTGACAGAAAAATGTGGTTTTTAGATTATTATTAAAAACCGTTAGCTGCGTTCAAAACAAGTATCGCCTTTTGTCTTACGTCTGTTTGTTATTTTTTAAAATAAAAAAACTGATAAAAATATGTCGATTTTAGCCTATTTGCTAATTATTATTATTTTTGGCAAATCCAGGAACTGACAGAAAAATGTGGTTTTTAAATTATTATTAAACACCGTTAGCTGCGTTCAAAACAAGTATCGCCTTATGTCTTACATCTGTTTGTGATCTTTTAAAATAAAAAAACCGATAAAAATATGTCGATTTTAGCCTATTCGCTAATTATTATTATTTTTTGCAAATCCAGGAACTGACAGAAAAATGTGGTTTTTAAATTATTATTAAACATCGTTAGCTGCGTTCAAAACAAGTATCGCCTTTTGTCTTACGTCGGTTTGTGATTTTTTAAAATAAAAAAACCGATAAAAATATGTCGATTTTAGCCTATTTGCTAATTATTATTATTATTTTTTGCAAATCCAGAAACTGACAGAAAAATGTGGTTTTTAGATTATTATTAAAAACCGTTAGCTGCGTTCAAAACAAGTATCGCCTTTTGTCTTACGTCTGTTTGTGATCTTTTAAAATAAAAAAACCGATAAAAATATGTCGATTTTAGTCTATTTGCTAATTATTATTATTTTTTGCAAATCCAAGAACTGATAGAAAAATGTGGTTTTTAGATTATTATTAAAAACCGCTAGCTGTGTTTAAACCAAGTATCGCCTTTTGTCTTACGTCTGTTTGTGATTTTTTAAAATAAAACCGATAAAAATATGTCGATTTTAGCCTATTCGCTAACTATTATTATTTTTTGCAAATCCAGGAACTGACAGAAAAATGTGGTTTTTAAATTATTATTAAACACCGTTAGCTGCGTTCAAAACAAGTATCGCCTTTTGTCTTACGTCTGTTTGTGATTTTCTAAAATAAAAAAACCGATAAAAATATGTCGATTTTAGCCTATTCGCTAATTATTATTATTTTTTGCAAATCCAGGAACTGGAAAAATGTGGTTTTTAGATTATTATTATCAAAAAACCCTCAGCTGCGTTCAACAAAAGTATCGCCTTTTGTCTAGTTGATTTTTTAAAAGCAAAAAACTGATACAAATATGTGGTTTTTAGCCTATTCGATAATTATTATTTTTCTTTGCAAATCCCAAAACTGATAGAAGAATGTGGTTTTAAGGTTATTATCAAAAAACGTTAGCTGCGTTTAAAAAAACTATCTTTTTTTATCTAGCGTGTTTCTTTGAATTTTTAAAAGCAAAATACTGATAAAAATATGTGGGTTTTAGCCTATTCGATAATTATTATTATTTTTTGCAAAACCCAAAACTGATAGAAGAATGCCGTTTTTAGATTATTATCAAAAAACGTTAGCTGCATTCAGAAAATATATCGGCTTTTGTCTAGCGTATTTCTGTGATTTTTTAAAAGTAAAAAACTGATAAAAATATATAGTTTTTGGCCTATTCGATAATTATTATTATTTTTTGCAAATCCCAAAACTGATAGAAGAATATGGTTTTTAGATTATTATCAACAAACGTTAGCTGCGTGCAAAAAAAGTATCGCTTTTTGTCTAGCGGGTTTCTCTGATTTGTTAAAAGCAAAAAACTGATAAAAATATGTGGTTTTTAGCCTAGTCGATAATTATTATTATTATTTGCAAATCCCCAAACTGATAGAAGAATATGCTTTTGAGATTATTATCAAAAAACGTTAGCTGCGTTTAAAAAAAGTATCGCCTTTTGTCTAGCGTGTTTCTGTGATTTTTTAAAAGCAAAAATACCGATTAAAATGTGTGGTTTTTAGCCTATTCGCTAATTATTATTATTTTTTGCAAATCCAGGAACTGACAGCAAAATGTGGTTTTTAAATTATTATTAACCACCGTTAGCTGCGTTCAAAACAAGTATTGCCTTTTGTCTTACGTCTGTTTGTGATTTTTTAAAATAAAAAAACCGATAAAAATATGTCGATTTTAGCCTATTCGCTAACTATTATTTTTTGCAAATCCAGAAACTGACAGAAAAATGTGGTTTTTAAATTATTATTAAACACCGTTAGCTGCGTTCAAAACAAGTATCGCCTTTTGTCTTACGTCTGTTTGTGATCTTTTAAAATAAAAAAACCGATAAAAATATGTCGATTTTAGGCTATTCGCTAATTATTATTATTTTTTGCAAATCCAGGAACTGACAGAAAAATGTGGTTTTTAAATTATTATTAAACAACGTTAGCTGCGTTCAAAACAAGTATCGCCTTTTGTCTTACGCCTGTTTGTGATCTTTTAAAATAAAAAAAACTGATAAAAATATGTCGATTTTAGCCTATTTGCTAATTATTATTATTTTTTGCAAATCCAGAAACTGACAGAAAAATGTGGTTTTTAGATTATTATTAAAAACCGCTAGCTTCGTTTAAACCAAGTATCGCCTTTTGTCTTACGTCTGTTTGTGATTTTTTAAAATAAAACCGATAAAAATATGTCGATTTTAGCCTATTTGCTTATTATTATTATTTTGTGCAAATCCAGGAACTGACAGAAAAATGCCGTTTTGAAATTATTATTAAACACCGTTAGCTGCGTTCAAAACAAGTATCGCCTTTTGTCTTACGTCTGTTTGTGATCTTTTAAAATAAAAAAACCGATAAAAATATGTCGATTTTAGCCTATTCGCTAATTATTATTATTTTTTGCAAATCCAGGAACTGACAGAAAAACGTGGTTTTTAAATTATTATTAAACACCGTTAGCTGCGTTCAAAACAAGTATCGCCTTATGTCTTACATCTGTTTGTGATCTTTTAAAATAAAAAAATCGATAAAAATATGTCGATTTTAGCCTATTTGCTAATTATTATTATTATTTTTTGCACATCCAGGAACTGATAGAAAAATGTGGTTTTTAAATTATTCTTAAACACCGTTAGCTGCGTTCAAAACAAGTATTGCCTTTTGTCTTACGTCTGTTTGTGATTTTCTGAAATAAAAAAAAACCGTAAAAATATGTCGATTTTAGCCTATTTGCTAATTATTATTATTTTTAGCAAATCCAGGAACTGACAGAAAAATATGGTTTTTAAATTATTATTAAACTCCGTTAGCTGCGTTCAAAACAAGTATCGCCTTTTGTCTTACGTCTGTTTGTGATTTTCTAAAATAAAAAAAACCGATAAAAATATGTCGATTTTAGCCTATTCGCTAACTATTATTTTTTGCAATCCAGAAACTGACAGAAAAATGTGGTTTTTAAATTATTATTAAACACCGTTAGCTGCGTTCAAAACAAGTATCGATTTTTGTCTTACGTCTGTTTGTGATTTTTTTAAATAAAAAAATCGATAAAAATATATCGATTTTAGCCTATTCGCTAATTATTATTATTTTTTGCAAATCCAGGAACTGACAGAAAAATATGGTTTTTAAATTATTATTTAACACCGTTAGCTGCGTTCAAAACAAGTATCGCCTTTTGTCTTACGTCTGTTTGTGATGTTTTAAAATAAAAAAAACCGATAAAAATATGTCGATTTTAGGCTATTCGCTAATTATTATTATTTTTTGCAAATCCAGGAACTGACAGAAAAATGTGGTTTTTAAATTATTATTAAACAACGTTAGCTGCGTTCAAAACAAGTATCGCCTTTTGTCTTACGTCTGTTTGTGATCTTTTAAAATAAAAAAAACTGATAAAAATATGTCGATTTTAGCCTATTTGCTAATTATTATTATTTTTTGCAAATCCAGAAACCGACAGAAAAATGTGGTTTTTAGATTATTATTAAAAACCGCTAGCTGCGTTTAAACCAAGTATCGCCTTTTGTCTTACGTCTGTTTGTGATTTTTTAAAATAAAACCGATAAAAATATGTCGATTTTAGCCTATTCGCTAACTATTATTATTTTTTGCAAATCCAGGAACTGACAGAAAAATGTGGTTTTTAAATTATTATTAAACACCGTTAGCTGCGTTCAAAACAAGTATCGCCTTTTGTCTTACGTCTGTTTGTGATCTTTTAAAATAAAAAAACCGATAAAAATATGTCGATTTTAGTCTATTTGCTAATTATTATTATTTTTTGCAAATCCAGAAACTGACAGAAAAATGTGGTTTTTAGATTATTATTAAAAACCGTTAGCTGCGTTCAAAACAAGTATCGCCTTTTGTCTTACGTCTGTTTGTTATTTTTTAAAATAAAAAAACTGATAAAAATATGTCGATTTTAGCCTATTTGCTAATTATTATTATTTTTTGCAAATCCAGAAACCGACAGAAAAATGTGGTTTTTAGATTATTATTAAAAACCGCTAGCTGCGTTTAAACCAAGTATCGCCTTTTGTCTTACGTCTGTTTGTGATTTTTTAAAATAAAACCGATAAAAATATGTCGATTTTAGCCTATTCGCTAACTATTATTATTTTTTGCAAATCCAGGAACTGACAGAAAAATGTGGTTTTTAAATTATTATTAAACACCGTTAGCTGCGTTCAAAACAAGTATCGCCTTTTGTCTTACGTCTGTTTGTGATCTTTTAAAATAAAAAAACCGATAAAAATATGTCGATTTTAGCCTATTTGCTAATTATTATTATTATTTTTTGCAAATCCAGAAACTGACAGAAAAATGTGGTTTTTAGATTATTATTAAAAACCGTTAGCTGCGTTCAAAACAAGTATCGCCTTTTGTCTTACGTCTGTTTGTTATTTTTTAAAATAAAAAAACTGATAAAAATATGTCGATTTTAGCCTATTTGCTAATTATTATTATTTTTGGCAAATCCAGGAACTGACAGAAAAATGTGGTTTTTAAATTATTATTAAACATCGTTAGCTGCGTTCAAAACAAGTATCGCCTTTTGTCTTACGTCGGTTTGTGATTTTTTAAAATAAAAAAACCAATAAAAATATGTCGATTTTAGCCTATTCGCTAATTATTATTATTTTTTGCAAATCCAGGAACTGACAGAAAAATGTGGTTTTTAAATTATTATTAAACATCGTTAGCTGCGTTCAAAACAAGTATCGCCTTTTTGTTTTACGTCTGTTTGTGATTTTCTAAAATAAAAAAAACCGATAAAAATATGTCGATTTTAGCCTATTCGCTAACTATTATTTTTTGCAATCCAGAAACTGACAGAAAAATGTGGTTTTTAAATTATTATTAAACACCGTTAGCTGCGTTCAAAACAAGTATCGCCTTTTGTCTTACGTCTGTTTGTGATCTTTTAAAATAAAAAAACCGATAAAAATATGTCGATTTTAGTCTATTTGCTAATTATTATTATTTTTTGCAAATCCAAGAACTGATAGAAAAATGTGGTTTTTAGATTATTATTAAAAACCGCTAGCTGCGTTTAAACCAAGTATCGCCTTTTGTCTTACGTCTGTTTGTGATTTTTTAAAATAAAACCGATAAAAATATGTCGATTTTAGCCTATTCGCTAACTATTATTATTTTTTGCAAATCCAGGAACTGACAGAAAAATGTGGTTTTTAAATTATTATTAAACACCGTTAGCTGCGTTCAAAACAAGTATCGCCTTTTGTCTTACGTCTGTTTGTGATTTTCTAAAATAAAAAAACCGATAAAAATATGTCGATTTTAGCCTATTCGCTAATTATTATTATTTTTTGCAAATCCAGGAACTGACAGAAAAATGTGGTTTTTAAATTATTATTAAACACCGTTAGCTGCGTTCAAAACAAGTATCGCCTTTTGTCTTACGTCTGTTTGTGATCTTTTAAAATAAAAAAACCGATAAAAATATGTCGATTTTAGCCTATTTGCTAATTATTATTATTTTTTGCAAATCCAGGAACTGATAGAAAAATGTGGTTTTTAGATTATTATTAAAAACCGCTAGCTGCGTTCAAAACAAGTATCGCCTTTTGTCTTACGTCTGTTTATGATTTTTTTAAATAAAAAAACCGATAAAAATATGTCGATTTTAGCCTGTTTGCTAATTATTATTATTTTTTGCAAATCCAGGAACTGATAGAAAAATGTGGTTTTTAGATTATTATTATCAAAAAACCCTCAGCTGCGTTCAACAAAAGTATCGCCTTTTGTCTAGTTGATTTTTTAAAAGCAAAAAACTGATACAAATATGTGGTTTTTAGCCTATTCGATAATTATTATTTTTCTTTGCAAATCCCAAAACTGATAGAAGAATGTGGTTTTAAGATTATTATCAAAAAACGTTAGCTGCGTTTAAAAAAACTATCTTTTTTTATCTAGCGTGTTTCTTTGAATTTTTAAAAGCAAAATACTGATAAAAATATGTGGGTTTTAGCCTATTCGATAATTATTATTATTTTTTGCAAAACCCGAAACTGATAGAAGAATGCCGTTCTTAGATTATTATCAAAAAACGTTAGCTGCATTCAGAAAATATATCGGCTTTTGTCTAGCGTATTTCTGTGATTTTTTAAAAGTAAAAAACTGATAAAAATATATAGTTTTTAGCCTATTCGATAATTATTATTATTTTTTGCAAATCCCAAAATTGATAGAAGAATATGGTTTTTAGATTATTATCAACAAACGTTAGCTGCGTTCAAAAAAAGTATCGCTTTTTGTCTAGCGGGTTTCTCTGATTTGTTAAAAGCAAAAAACTGATAAAAATATGTGGTTTTTAGCCTAGTCGATAATT
Organism: Oxystoma pomonae; assembly: GCA_963921995.1. NCBI lineage: Eukaryota > Metazoa > Arthropoda > Insecta > Coleoptera > Brentidae > Oxystoma > Oxystoma pomonae. Next base: position 68,700,535 of record OY998171.1, read on the forward strand.
ATTATTATTATTTGCAAATCCCCAAACTGATAGAAGAATATGCTTTTGAGATTATTATCAAAAAACGTTAGCTGCGTTTAAAAAAAGTATCGCCTTTTGTCTAGCGTGTTTCTGTGATTTTTTAAAAGCAAAAATACCGATTAAAATGTGTGGTTTTTAGCCTATTCGCTAATTATTATTATTTTTTGCAAATCCAGGAACTGACAGCAAAATGTGGTTTTTAAATTATTATTAACCACCGTTAGCTGCGTTCAAAACAAGTATTGCCTTTTGTCTTACGTCTGTTTGTGATTTTTTAAAATAAAAAAAACGATAAAAATATGTCGATTTTAGCCTATTCGCTAACTATTATTTTTTGCAAATCCAGAAACTGACAGAAAAATGTGGTTTTTAAATTATTATTAAACACCGTTAGCTGCGTTCAAAACAAGTATCGATTTTTGTCTTACGTCTGTTTGTGATTTTTTTAAATAAAAAAATCGATAAAAATATGTCGATTTTAGCCTATTCGCTAACTATTATTTTTTGCAAATCCAGAAACTGACAGAAAAATGTGGTTTTTAAATTATTATTAAACACCGTTAGCTGCGTTCAAAACAAGTATCGCCTTTTGTCTTACGTCTGTTTGTGATCTTTTAAAATAAAAAAACCGATTAAAATATGTCGATTTTAGGCTATTCGCTAATTATTATTATTTTTTGCAAATCCAGGAACTGACAGAAAAATGTGGTTTTTAAATTATTATTAAACAACGTTAGCTGCGTTCAAAACAAGTATCGCCTTTTGTCTTACGTCTGTTTGTGATCTTTTAAAATAAAAAAAACTGATAAAAATATGTCGATTTTAGCCTATTTGCTAATTATTATTATTTTTTGCAAATCCAGAAACTGACAGAAAAATGTGGTTTTTAGATTATTATTAAAAACCGTTAGCTGCGTTCAAAACAAGTATCGCCTTTTGTCTTACGTCTGTTTGTGATCTTTTAAAATAAAAAAAACTGATAAAAATATGTCGATTTTAGCCTATTTGCTAATTATTATTATTATTTTTTGCAAATCCAGGAACTGACAGAAAAATGTGGTTTTTAAATTATTATTAAACATCGTTAGCTGCGTTCAAAACAAGTATCGCCTTTTGTCTTACGTCTGTTTGTTATTTTTTTAAATAAAAAAACTGATAAAAATATGTCGATTTTAGCCTATTTGCTAATTATTATTATTTTTTGCAAATCCAGGAACTGACAGAAAAATGTGGTTTTTAAATTATTATTAAACACCGTTAGCTGCGTTTAAAACAAGTATCGCCTTATGTCTTACATCTGTTTGTGATCTTTTAAAATAAAAAAACCGATAAAAATATGTCGATTTTAGCCTATTCGCTAATTATTATTATTTTTTGCAAATCCAGGAACTGACAGAAAAATGTGGTTTTTAAATTATTATTAAACATCGTTAGCTGCGTTCAAAACAAGTATCGCCTTTTGTCTTACGTCTGTTTGTGATTTTTTAAAATAAAAAAACCGATATAAGTATGTCGATTTTAGCCTATTTGCTAATTATTATTATTTTTTGCAAATCCAAGAACTGATAGAAAAATGTGGTTTTTAGATTATTATTAAAAACCGCTAGCTGCGTTTAAACCAAGTATCGCCTTTTGTCTTACGTCTGTTTGTGATTTTTTAAAATAAAACCGATAAAAATATGTCGATTTTAGCCTATTCGCTAACTATTATTATTTTTTGCAAATCCAGGAACTGACAGAAAAATGTGGTTTTTAAATTATTATTAAACACCGTTAGCTGCGTTCAAAACAAGTATCGCCTTATGTCTTACATCTGTTTGTGATCTTTTAAAATAAAAAAACCGATAAAAATATGTCGATTTTAGCATATTCGCTAATTATTTTTATTTTTTGCAAATCCAGGAACTGACAGAAAAATGTGGTTTTTAAATTATTATTAAACACCGTTAGCTGCGTTCAAAACAAGTATCGCCTTTTGTCTTACGTCTGTTTGTGATCTTTTAAAATAAAAAAACCGATAAAAATATGTCGATTTTAGTCTATTTGCTAATTATTATTATTTTTTGCAAATCCAAGAACTGATAGAAAAATGTGGTTTTTAGATTATTATTAAAAACCGCTAGCTGCGTTTAAACCAAGTATCGCCTTTTGTCTTACGTCTGTTTGTGATTTTTTAAAATAAAACCGATAAAAATATGTCGATTTTAGCCTATTCGCTAACTATTATTATTTTTTGCAAATCCAGGAACTGACAGAAAAATGTGGTTTTTAAATTATTATTAAACACCGTTAGCTGCGTTCAAAACAAGTATCGCCTTTTGTCTTACGTCTGTTTGTGATTTTCTAAAATAAAAAAACCGATAAAAATATGTCGATTTTAGCCTATTCGCTAATTATTATTATTTTTTGCAAATCCAGGAACTGACAGAAAAATGTGGTTTTTAAATTATTATTAAACACCATTAGCTGCGTTCAAAACAAGTATCGCCTTTTGTCTTACGTCTGTTTGTGATCTTTTAAAATAAAAAAACCGATAAAAATATGTCGATTTTAGCCTATTTGCTAATTATTATTATTTTTTGCAAATCCAGGAACTGATAGAAAAATGTGGTTTTTAGATTATTATTAAAAACCGCTAGCTGCGTTCAAAACAAGTATCGCCTTTTGTCTTACGTCTGTTTATGATTTTTTTAAATAAAAAAACCGATAAAAATATGTCGATTTTAGCCTGTTTGCTAATTATTATTATTTTTTGCAAATCCAGGAACTGATAGAAAAATGTGGTTTTTAGATTATTATTATCAAAAAACCCTTAGCTGCGTTCAAAAAAAGTATTATTATTTTGTCTAGTTGATTTTTTAAAAGCAAAAAACTGATACAAATATGTGGTTTTTAGCCTATTCGATAATTATTATTTTTTTTGCAAATCCCAAAACTGATAGAAGAATGTGGTTTTAAGATTATTATCAAAAAACGTTAGCTGCGTTTAAAAAAACTATCTTTTTTTATCTAGCGTGTTTCTTTGAATTTTTAAAAGCAAAATACTGATAAAAATATGTGGGTTTTAGTCCATTCGATAATTATTATTATTTTTTGCAAAACCCAAAACTGATAGAAGAATGCCGTTTTTAGATTATTATCAAAAAACGTTAGCTGCATTCAGAAAATATATCGGCTTTTGTCTAGCGTATTTCTGTGATTTTTTAAAAGTAAAAAACTGATAAAAATATATAGTTTTTAGCCTATTCGCTAACTATTATTATTTTTTGCAAATCCAGGAACTGACAGAAAAATGTGGTTTTTAAATTATTATTAAACACCGTTAGCTGCGTTCAAAACAAGTATCGCCTTTTGTCTTACGTCTGTTTGTGATTTTCTAAAATAAAAAAACCGATAAAAATATGTCGATTTTAGCCTATTCGCTAATTATTATTATTTTTTGCAAATCCAGGAACTGACAGAAAAATGTGGTTTTTAAATTATTATTAAACACCATTAGCTGCGTTCAAAACAAGTATCGCCTTTTGTCTTACGTCTGTTTGTGATCTTTTAAAATAAAAAAACCGATAAAAATATGTCGATTTTAGCCTATTTGCTAATTATTATTATTTTTTGCAAATCCAGGAACTGATAGAAAAATGTGGTTTTTAGATTATTATTAAAAACCGCTAGCTGCGTTCAAAACAAGTATCGCCTTTTGTCTTACGTCTGTTTATGATTTTTTTAAATAAAAAAACCGATAAAAATATGTCGATTTTAGCCTGTTTGCTAATTATTATTATTTTTTGCAAATCCAGGAACTGATAGAAAAATGTGGTTTTTAGATTATTATTATCAAAAAACCCTTAGCTGCGTTCAAAAAAAGTATTATTATTTTGTCTAGTTGATTTTTTAAAAGCAAAAAACTGATACAAATATGTGGTTTTTAGCCTATTCGATAATTATTATTTTTTTTTGCAAATCCCAAAACTGATAGAAGAATGTGGTTTTAAGATTATTATCAAAAAACGTTAGCTGCGTTTAAAAAAACTATCTTTTTTTATCTAGCGTGTTTCTTTGAATTTTTAAAAGCAAAATACTGATAAAAATATGTGGGTTTTAGCCCATTCGATAATTATTATTATTTTTTGCAAAACCCAAAACTGATAGAAGAATGCCGTTTTTAGATTATTATCAAAAAACGTTAGCTGCATTCAGAAAATATATCGGCTTTTGTCTAGCGTATTTCTGTGATTTTTTAAAAGTAAAAAACTGATAAAAATATATAGTTTTTAGCCTATTCGATAATTATTATTATTTTTTGCAAATCCCAAAACTGATAGAAGAATATGGTTTTTAGATTATTATCAACAAACGTTAGCTGCGTTCAAAAAAAGTATCGCTTTTTGTCTAGCGGGTTTCTCTGATTTGTTAAAAGCAAAAAACTGATAAAAATATGTGGTTTTTAGCCTAGTCGATAATTATTATTATTATTTGCAAATCCCCAAACTGATAGAAGAATATGCTTTTGAGATTATTATCAAAAAACGTTAGCTGCGTTTAAAAAAAGTATCGCCTTTTGTCTAGCGTGTTTCTGTGATTTTTTAAAAGCAAAAATACCGATTAAAACGTGTGGTTTTTAGCCTATTCGCTAATTATTATTATTTTTTTGACAATCCCAAAACTGATAGAAGAAGGTGGTTTTAAGATTATTATCAAGAAACGTTAGCTGCGTTTAAAAAAAGTATCGCCTTTTTTCTAGCGTGTTTCTGTAATTTTTTAAAAGCAAATAACCGATAAAAATATGTGGTTTTTAGACTATTCGCTAATTATTATTATTTTCTGCAAATCCCAAAACTGATAGAAGAATGTGGTTTTTAGATTATTATAAAAAACGTTAGCTGCTTTCAAAAAAATTATCGCCTTTTGGCTAGCGTCTTTCTGTGATTTTTTAAAAGCAAAAAACAGATAAAAATATGTGGGTTTTAGCCTATTCGCTAATAATATCGGCAATCCATGCAATCGATATAGAAATCGATAAAATCAGGGAATTACAGGGGGGCGGGGAATCCCGTGTAGTAGAAAGGACCCTCCGCTCCGTGAAACAGAAGACATCTTCCAAGTACGGTAATATTTACATAGATGGTGCGTTGAATTTTATTGTAATGTAGTTTTGTTTTTAATTACCAAGAGGGGTCAACACTGACTAAATGAAATAAAATAATTTTCATCTGGTAAATTTGTTTCTTGCAGTAAGAAAAAAACCTGCAAAAAAGTTAAAAAATTCAAAGCCTTCGAGTGAAAAAATATGTTACAATTATCGATTATGTTACACATTATCGTTTACCCCAATTTTAAGGAAAAATTATGTTACAATTCCATAATTATGTTACGAGTGGCAACGCTGGTCTGCCGTCAAATCGAACGATTGTGTTGAAGGCACGAACACACACATCAAATTCCGTCCAGTTTGGTTGGAAACATAGATTAAGGAACTACCCTAACCTATGGGGCCTAATTCTTGAATCTCAAGAAAAGGAACGATCCCTCAAGAGAAGGGATCAATCCCGGGGAATGATCCCATCCCTCGAAAAAAAAGATGCTTTTTCTTGAAACCTCTTAGAAATTTTAGATTGAAAAATATACGTTTTACGCGCATGCTTGGCTGGGCCCTAATTCTTGAGCAGAGAACGACACAGATTTGTGTCGAATGATCCCACGTCAAACGCAATTCGTATTCTTGAAAGGTGATCGCTCATTCCATTCTATCAAAAATTGAGTGTTCACGCTCCCTGAGTCCAAAGCCAGGGATCGGTTCTATTTCTTAAGGTGCAGTTAGACTGTGGTAGTGTAGTCGTCGTTGCATTGCAGCTGTAGTGAATTTTTTTCCATAGATAATGTAGAACAGGATATTTTACAGATAAATAGTTAACAATATTTTTTGGTACACACTTTTTAATATAATTTACCTTGTTTAAAGTTTTAAACAAATATTGGTGATAATAGACCCTCTTGCAAAATTTTTGAACATGTTAAAAGATCCACCTTACTTATTTCTTTTGTATTAACCGAGAAAGTTCCGTTTTTTCTTAATATAAGTTCAAAAATGCTTTAGTTTTAAAACTAGGGTTGATTGGGTACAAAAGATGGACAAAATAAAACTTGAAGAAGAAAAATTGTGGTATTTTGTATTTGCATACATACATACAGTCAATAGTGTGTTCAGTGGTATTAGCGATAAATTAACAAGGTTCCCATTTTTCGCCACAAATTTTTCACAACAATATCAAAAAAACACTATTGACAAGTGCTGAAACTTTCACTTTCAAAACAATAATGACATTCCAGGAAAAATCGGGAAACGGCAATAAACAATCAATGTTGCCACGTTGACTACAAAAGAAGATGTTTAAGGAAAACACATGTTAAATTTGCAAAAAACGTCGAATGTTTTAAATAGGTTGTGAGTATTATATATTGCGAATATTAGCTTTTTCAACATATATCTTAAACCTCATTAATTAATTTATCAACATTTCCCTAACAACTGCCAAATCGAGCTGCTTACCTCTGGTAAAACAATAACTGTCAAAAATTGTATACAGGGCCTCTAGATTCGACCGTCTATGCGAATTTTTTTCGCCGCGGACACCGTTGCTGCGCTCACCGATCCACTTTCGACCGCGGACACCGTTTCTGCGGTCACCCATCCATTTTCGACCGCGGAAACCGTTGCTGCGGCCATCCATACACTTTTGACCTCGACGGTGGTTGCCGGTGAAACTTTTGTTAACGGTCACTTAAGTCTTAAATACTACTTAATATATCAATGTTCTTTAAGTGTCACTTAGGACTTAAGTGCCTATACATTTATGATAAGGGCTACTTAAGTCTTAAATACTACTTAATTTGACGTTGTTCTTTTTTGAGTCACTTAGAACTTCGGTGGGCTGTGTGAAAGTGGCCATTATAAATACCAGTGGCGTAGCCAGAAATCAACTCCGGGAGGGTTTCATCATTTAATAAAAGTCAACTACCTACCTATTGCAAAATTTTAAAAATTACGTAAGTGCTTATTGCTTGAGCTGTAGACAAAATTTTGAAAAAATTATACTAAAATGCTATTTTTATGCGTTTCAAATGTTGTTCACAAAAAAAAATGCTTAAAATTAAACAAAATTGTAACAATATTTAATATTGGTATAGCGCCGCAGGCGAAAATTTTGACAAAAAACAAAAATCCTTTAAAACTTTTGATCTGTTAAGTTTTTTTGTAAAATATTTTTGAAAAAGTAGATGGGTTAGATGCCAAGAACACGTTACACGTTTTAAATGCTGGTGATAAAAATTCCAAGAATCAAACTAAAATTATAACAATTAATGATATCACAGTATCGCAGGCAAAATTTTTAAAATTTAAGACATCACACCAAACACAGGTTACAAACCAATTAATTTATTGTAGATTGGGTTGGACCTCCTGGGGGGGTTTTAACCCCCAAAACCTCCCCCCTGGCTACGCCACTGTAAATACGCAACGCGTTTAACTCACACGGTCTCTAGAATAAACACAGTCTAGTAATTTTTTTGCTCCAATTTTTTTGATGGGTGACGTTTGGGATTATATTATTTTTACATAAGTTTTCTTAATAAAAATTGTATTTGTTGATCATTTTTTTTTCTGGCCCTAATAAATACCCTGTGGTATGACTTAAGCTGGGAACACACGATGCATCTTTTTCATGCATCAAATTTTCTAATAACAGGTTAAAAGGAGACGCAATCTGCTTGCGTCTTTTTTTATCTTGTGAAAACTAGAGTTTGATTCATGGAAAAGTTGCATCGGGTTTTCCTAGCTTTACATTATTTTCGTCATAGGTAGCTGCATTTATGCGTTTTTTTACTGAAAAGGCTCATCATTAAATAATGAAAAACCAAAAAAACAAGGCACATAGTTTTAAATTTTATTGCATATAGTATGCAAAACAAGCGCACCCAGGAATTGACTTCGGGGGGGGGGGGGGGTTAGGGATAAATAATAAACAAAACTTAATTTGAAGTAAAAATGTGACCATAAACAGGCTTCTCAGGGGTGGGGGTTTAACCCGAAAACCCCCCCTCTCGGTGCGCCAGTGCAACAAGTCTTTCCTTCTAAATAACAATATAATCACTCTGCCAAAAATGCTTGGCAAAAATTAAGTACAAAATAAAATAGCTTCCAAAACAGGAAAAATAACAACTACATAACCTACTTCTGAACTACGAACACGAACTAACTCCGACTCATCCGATGATGATCTTAATTTCTATTTGGTGCGAGATCAACGCATGCAGGCCAAAAATAAATTATATTTACTTATACAGAAGAAGTTATAATAAAAAATACCAGCAAAAAATAGTTCTTGCATCAATCATTTAAACAAAAAAAAAAGAAAAATCCGGAAGGTCAATTTAATTTGTCAAGCCTTCATACAATTTTTAAATAGAGGGCAAAAATCACCATCACCATCGGGTCGAAGAGCGGGGCAAAATTACTAGACCGTATCTATTCTATTTGGTTTGTTCGGGTTCCGAATTTTAAAACTGTCCTAGAACGTTTTAGAACTGCGCATGATTGTTGCGCAATCGACGGGACTGTTCTGAACAGTTTACAATTTTTGGACGAACCTGAACGCATTTTCATAAAATTGCCATAAAAATAGAGTGAAGAAGAAGAAGCACGTGATGTGATCCAGAGTGTCTTTTATTTTTAGCATAAAATAAATATTTTACCGAAAATTTTACATGATTTCGTTCTCATCATATAATTCCATAGTTTCTTCTACAAATCTGCCAATGGCTGATGACGAGGTAGAATCTCACCTTAACTCTTCCAAAGTGAAATTCTGCAGTTTTTGAAAGAACAGAAATTTAACACTGAAAAAGCTGAATTTTTGGGTTAGGCAGGGATTCCTCTTCTTTAGGCCACACTATACAAAACCCTCGACAAAACCTTTATAAAAATACACGCGGATAATAAAATAATACAAGATTACACTCTGGCTTTTTATAATTTTTCGTAAAAACCCATTTATTTGGGTATATTTTCAAAGAACAAATTATTTTTTCGGACAAACTTTACATGCGTAAATGAATTTCCGCCCGGATTCACGAGACTGCACAGAACAGTATTGAAGCGGTCCTGGACAAATTTTCGGTAGTAACCCGAACACAAAACTTTTCAGTTCAGAACAGTTGTGGTCGAACCAGAACGCGTTTTTTAAGCGCGCATGCTCCGGACTGTTTAGAACAGGAAATTTCGACGAACCCGAACAAACCGTATGTTTAACTCATTGAAATCGTGCGCGCCGTAAGCGCATGTGTCTCCACCGCCAAGCTCCGCATGTGCGTAATGCACCGTAGCAAAGTTCTTAATCGCCTGACAGTGAATCAATCATTGCCTATCACTCTGTCAGTCATATTCGAGCGCGTTAACGTTGTAGACGTGTTACCGGGTGTTGTGGTTTTTACCCGGTTTTTCTTGTTTTTAAGGGTTTTTAACAAAGAATAAAGTGATTTTTCAATAATATGCCCTACATTTAAACGAGTTTAACAGTATTTAGTGATTTTTTCAACTAAAAAAACAAAGTCTAACAATAAGCAAATCGAACGTTTTCGAGGTTTCGCGAAAGCCGGTGCAAAAAAAAATTTTGTGAGTTTTACGAAATCTAAATTTATTAAATAATAATATAAAAGTAGTGAAGATTGATTTAAGAAATGTACCGAATACTAAGTGAAATAATGTGTGTGGACAATCTATTTGCTAGTAACACGATGGCAAATGCGGGTACCTACAGGGAGTTTCTTCAAAGGAGTAGAGAGGTAGGTTTTTTTTATTTTTTTTTACTGTTTTGTAAATTATATTCTCAACCCATGCTAATTGTTTTAAAAAAATTCAACTTTAATAATAATAAAATAAATTTGAAAAATAATCTTTTTTACTTTTTTGGAAATTACACCCTGCAATGCTAATTGTTTTAAAAACTATTATATAATACCTATTTTTTTATTTTCTATAAAAGCTTTCAAAAATTATTTCATACATTTTTGACGGAAATGTTTAAATTAAATTTAGGGTCCCTAAAGTCATAATAAAAATACTACTTAATAACAAATAACAAAATTGCCTAAAGTTATTTTAAAAGAGACGCTTTGTATATCATATCATTTTCTAGGTAATTATGCAGTATACGGTTTTCTGCCATTTTTTATTTTTTTTGAAAAATTCTTTATGGGGGCACCTTCTAGGGTCCCGAGGACCCCAAATCCGTCTGCGCTGGTTGTTTTTTTTTTAAATTTTCACTAATACGACCCAAACCAACACAGTCCAACCGAACCTAATCCAAACCAACCCAAAACAATCAAAAAAACACATTACAACCCCCCCTGGGCACCCTTTTTTCTCGTAAAAAAAAATCGGGCGCAGTCGGATTTGGGGTCCTAGGGACCCTAGAAGGTGCCCCCATGTTTAAAGAATTTTTCAAAAAAAATAAAAAATGGCAGAAAACCGTATACTACATAATTACCATTTTCTAGACCAACTTTATTCAATACTTACTAGGTATTTGTTTTGGGATACGGGCAGAATAGAAAGAAAATTAAACTAGAAATGGTATGAAACTTGTCAATTTATAGTATCATTGTCAAAGTTTACATTTCCTAAAAATCCAAGATAGCAGACCTATTTGAAAAATTGCATTTTTAACCCCCTAGATATTTTTTTGTTTGCGACAGTGTAATAAATTTGAAACATCGGTTACGAAATCACATTCTTTCGAAGCACACCGGTATATCATTTTAAAAATTTAGACAAGAAATAATAAAGTTTGCAATTTTTAAATGGACCAGAGTTTACCTGCAAAATCAAGCCTATTAAGAAGAAATCTACTTGTTTAAATAGCAATAACTTTTTCAAAAATTAATCGATTTTAATAAGTTTAAACTTTTTAAAAGGCAAAAGCTTGAAAATTTATAGAACTATGGATAAAACTGACATTTTCTAAAAATCCAAGATGGCGGACCTATTTAAAAAATAGGCAAATTTCACCCCCCTAGAAAAAACTTTTTACAAGAAATGAAGATTTAAAACTTCCTTATTTCTTGTGCGAATTTTTAAAATTTTTCATTGGTTTGCTAGGCAAGGATGTGGCTTTGTAACCGATGTATGAGATTGAATACAGTGTCGCAGAAAAAGTTTTTTAAATAGGTCCGTCATATTGGATTTTTAGTATATGTCACGTTTATCATCATGACACCGGCTGCTTAAGTTCAAATTTTTTAATCCACATTCCCTTTACAGATCTGCCAAATATGTTCTAGGGGGGTTAGAAATGCATATTTTTCAAATAGGTCCGCCATCTTGGATTTTTAGGAAATGTAAACTTTTAGATTAGTCCTACAAATTTTGAAGCTTTGCCTTTCTAAAAAGCTAAAAATTATTAAAATCGGACAATTTTCCGCTAAGTTATAATCATTTAAAAAAGTGCGTTTTTTGGCACACCCTATATATTTTGAACCATTTGCTAATTTGTTTAATACGAAAGATAAAAAAAGCTTTATAGTCGGGGGTTTTTTCAAACCTATAGGAAGATTTTTGGTGATTTTGTTCTAATTTGGCACACACTTAGGCATGACTCCGGGGACCACCAAACCAATATAAAATTTTTCGGCGACGGCGTGCGTTAGGCGTCGCGACGCCCTAAACTTTTTTTAGGACTTAGGGTCATTTTAACAGCTATAACTCGGTCAAGTGACAACATTTTAAAATTTTGTTTAAACCTCTTAAAAGGCTATGAAATGGCCTTTAATATAGTATGCAAAACATGATATTTTACTTCCGGTAGGTTGCATAAAAAAATAATCAATTTGAAATTTTAAAAAAAATTGGGTTTTTTTGTGCCACAAAAAAACCGCCTTTAAAAAAACATTTAAAAAAAAATTCTAGTCTCTATTTATGGACGGGATTGTGCAAATTCATTTTGAAGTGACTGTAAAAAGGGCCTAGCTATTTTTGTTTCTCATTTCATTACGACCAGGCCTCCAATGGAGAATCCAGACACAAACAAAAATGCAAATTCGTGCCACGGAAAAATCACAAAAAAATCGAAAATTGATGCATGTTCAAAAAATTTACAAAATCTCAATTTTTTGACACCGGCTGCTTAAGTTCAAATTTTTTAATCCACAATCCCTTTACAGATCTGCCAAATATGTTTTTTAAAAGACTATAATATAACACGCTAGAATATTAAATGTAAAAAGGCACGATGGGCCCCCAAGTTTTAATAAAATTAAACAACATACATAAAAAAAGCTTTTTGCTAAAAACTTCAAAAATTTTGTTGTGTTTAGAAACATTCCAGGGGATTCCTGAAATTTTTACAGATGTTTGAAGACAATGAAATATCCTTTTAAAAACACCAAACCAAACTTTAATCTTGAACGCCTTTAGGATTTTTGTCCGTGAGCTGTCAAACAGAAGATTTTTACAAGTCGTCCAATTTTACTTAAAACACCATTGCTTCTTTTGTTATGTTATTCAGTTTTTAGCAAGTACGTATTTGTTATCGGTGTGGGTGCATCTAATCGGCAATACGTACATAAAAATAACATTTTTTACCGCCCCCTCTTCACTCGTCTCTCCCATTTGATTGTTTAATCCATAATAATATATGGGAAGGGCAAGAAAATCTTGGACTGATTTAATTTTCTAATTACTTTTATGTTCCTTAGCCGATTTTTATAAAGTTTGGAATTTTAGGAAGTTAAAAGATCAAAGTTTACTATTTTTGTACAAAAGATGTAAAACGTCAAAGATTCAAGATGGCGGACGTAGTCAAAAATTTAGTCTGGAAAAAAAGACCTGAAACTTTTTTTCGACCTCCCTCTAAATTTGTATTGCCAAAATACGAAACCTTATGCCTTTTTACGTCTAACGCGGTAGCACAGATAAAATTCGGTTAGGTAGTACAGACTACGTTCGCCATTTTGAATTTTTGACATTTTACATCTTTTGTACAAAAATAGTAAACTTTGTTCTTATAACTTTCTCAAATGCCAAACTTTATAATGCCAAGATTTTCTGGCCTTTTCTATATATTATTATGGATTAAATCATCAAATGGGAGAAACGGGTGAAGAGGGGGCGGTAAAAAATGTTATTTTTATGTACGTATTGCCTATTAGGTGCACCCACACCGATAAAAAATACTTACCTACTCAAAACTGAGTAAAATAACAAAAGAAGCAATGGTTTTTTAAGTAAAATTGGACGACTTGTTAAAATCATCTATGTTTGACAGCTCACAGACAAAAATCCTGAAGAAGTCCAAGATTCAAGTTTGGTGTTTCTAAAAGAATAATTCATTACCTTCAAGCAGCTGTAAAAATTTCAGGAATCCCCTGAAAAAAATTCTAAATACATGACAGAATGTAAAGCGTGACATAATTATTGTTATTTTTTAAGTTTTTAGCAAAAATCTTTTTAATGTATGTTTTTTAAATTAAATTATTAAAATTTGTTACATTTAATATTCTAGGGTGTTATATAGCCTTTTAAAAAACATATATTGGCAGGTCTGTAAAGGGAATGTGAATTAAAAAATTTTAAGTTAAGCAGTCGGGGTCAAAAAATTGAGATTTTGTAAATTTTCTGAATATGCGTCAATTTCCGATTTTGTTGTGATTTTTCCATGGCACGAATATGCATTTTTTTGATATCGGCGAATAACTAGGACCTTCTTACATTCACTTCAAAATGAATTTGCACAATCCCGTTCATAAATAATAAATTTTTTTGCAAATTTTTTGAAAAATTTGAAATTTATTATTTTTTTATTCAATCAACCGGAAGTAAAATATCATGTTTTGCATACTATATTAAAGGCCATTTCATAGCCTTTTAAAAGGTTAAACCAAAATTTTAAAATGTTGTCACTTGACCGAGATATAGCTGTCAAAATGACCCTAAGTCTTAAAAAAAGTTTAGGGCGTCGCGACGCCTAACGTATGCTGTCGCCGAAAAAACTAATATTCATTTGGTGGTCCTCGAAGTCCTTAGGTATGACCATAGGTTAAGGTAGTTCCTTAATCTATGGGTATGACTGTGTACCGCGTTAAAACAAAATCACCAAAAATCTTCCTACACAAATAAATCTAAAAATGAAGATTTCGGGTTTTTCCGCCTATCTCCGGAACTATCCGGAATTTGTAAACTTTTTTGGTTTTGAGCAAAGCGTCAAATTGCGCAACTTTGCCCTAATTTAAATCTTTTCGTATCTCCTACCATTTAGGAGATCCCCATGGTGAGTATCGAAGTTGAATCAACCTGTATACAGGGTGGATTCTTTAAATGGAACAGTGCTTCTAGCGGCTTTAGGGAAGAGGTTTAAAAAAACTAAAAGCGAATTTCTAATGACTTTTTAGGGACTTTGCGTCCATGAGAAATAAAATTTTTGGGGTCCCCAACTGGAGACCCAGGGCCTACCAAGTATTTTTTTTTAATGAGAAGGTACCACTTGTCGCACCTTTTTGGAAAGCCTGTTAAAAAAGAAATTAAACGCATTAGTTTTTTTTACATCTGTCAACCAATGTGTCAAAAATAAAAAAAAACTTTTTGTGAAATGCTTCAAATCTCTATTTACTAAGGGGAATAAAGAAAATACCACGCAAGAATATTATTGGCAGCCCATTTGGGGGCCCTCACTAAAGGCCCGAGGCCTATCAACTTTACGAGGTATCATTTGTGGCACCTTTTTGGAAAGCTTGTTAAAAAAGAAGTTAGATTAAATAAATTTTTTTGACATCTGTCAACTGTGTGTGGTAGTGTTTTTATTCCACTTAGTAAATAAAGAAATATATAGTTTGTTTTGAAGCTAAAACAATTGACAAAAAATAGTGTTTTTTTAATTTTTAACAGATGGTTTGACAAATGTCAAAAAAAATTATTTAGTCGAATTTCTTTTTTAACGAGCTTTCCAAAAAGGTGCGACAACTGGTACCTTCTCATTTTAAAAAAATACTTGGTAGGCCCTGGCCTTCCAGTTGAGGACCCCAAAAATTTTATTTTATCATGGGCAGAAAGTCCGTAAACAATCATTAAAGATTCGCATTTAGCTTTTTGGTAAAAACTGCATTTCAACAATACGTCATCCCGTCTTCGAACTACGGGGGCTATTTGAAAAGTCTGCATTTTGGAATAGGCCCTATAACTTTTTTATTTATGAAAATATCTTCGTGGTGTTAATAGCATTTTTGTAGAGTTTCCAAACTAGAATTTAATTACTAAATCAGATTTTATGAGTCACTTTTAGTTTTTGAGATATAACACAAAGTTGGTAGTCTGCTTATGGAATACCCCAATTTTTTGTACATATTTTAAATGCTATTTAAAAACGCGAGTAAAAAAAAGCACAGTTTAGCCGCGAGTTGTTAACACTATTTTTTTAATACCTTTATCAAAAAATCCAAGAAAAACAGGAAAATACTTTTAAAACTCTCGAAGGAAGAGCACTTTTCGCAACACATCATCTTTACACTATAAACCAAGGCGGCTGGTAAATGAAATAACAATGGTTTTAATAGCGATGTGCCTTTTTACTACTCGCTGACGTTAATTGTTGCGACATTTTAATCTTTGACAGTTTGATATTTTGACCCAGTTTTTAAATGATTTTTTCGTAAATACTTGGTGAAAACTGGCGGAAATGGCTTAATTTTTAGGCAAGAATAATTAGATTTTTTTCAATATTACTATTTTCCGGTATTTCTCTTTAATTTTGGACAAAAAAAGGACAGAAATCTTTATTTGCACCCGTGATAAAAAAAAGTTTTTTTGCATCGGTAACCAAAAAAGCCATGCTTTAGTGATCTGCAGACAGTTACTAAAGTCATGTTTTTGATGAAGCTATAAAAAATTTTTTCTTTGATCGCGGGTGCAAAAAAAGATTTCTGTCCGTACACTATATTCTTGTGTTGTCACCGCAACTATTGCTATGTTTTCATGGGTATTGAGTTCGTTTTCAAAACTCATTGTATCTTCTTCTTTTATAGAGCGTGTTCTTTATCAAGAGCAAGAACACGCTATAAAAAAGAAAAAGATACAATGAGTTTTGAAAACGAACTCAATACCCATGAAAACATAGCATATATAAGCATGCCAATATAAAATAAATTTGAAGCCGATCGGATGTCGGAAAGTTGGTCAAAATTAAGTTGCAAGATTCCACCCAAACATTTTGAGCACATTTTAGCAAGCAAACATTGCAAGTTAAATAAAAGCTTGTAAAATAGGCGCAAACTACAACAAATAAAAAATTACCACTCTATTTTTCTAATGATATTACATTCAATTGTCAATTGTACGGCTTTAGAAATTTAAAAAAAACTTATATTTATATTTTTTTAAATTTCATTTACATTTTTTGTTTGTTTTTCTTTCAGAGGCTTATGGAGACAACTGGACCTCCTCTACTCAAAGGTAAGTTTTATATAATATGCAATATATTAGTGAACTATTCGAATTAGTGTAAATGTTCCGGTATCGGTATTCGTAGCGCGTTCAAAACAATGCCAAAAGTCACTTTATTTTTCAATGGTCTATGGCATATTTTGAACGGGTGCCGCTTTTATGGTGAAAGCGAGGACCGAACAGAGCTAATTGCAGTAGTTTCGTACGTTGCTGGGTCGGTTCGGTCATCGCATTTACCATAAAAGCGGGTCTTGTTCAAAACATGGCATAAACAATTAAAAAATGTATTGTAGCTTGGCTTTATTTTCAACGCGTTAGGTATACCGATAGCGATGCTTTAAAATAAGACACTTAAAGGAAAAAAAAAGCCAAAATCTACTATATTTTTGACTTGTTCATACCATGTTTCGAACGATGCTTTTTTGACGGGTGCGATGACAGAACAGCTGATTAAAAAAGAAATCATTCGGTTTTAGAAAGTCTCAAAATGGCAATACTCTGTCGCTCAGAAGAAAAACAAAATAACAAATTAGTCCGGTATAAGAAAGTGACAAAGCAGGTTCATAGAAGCCCTTGAAATTGACAATGGTCTGTCGCTTGATATAAAAAAACATTTGACAAATCACTTGCTTATAGGAAAATAAAAATACAGGCCTTAAAACTGGCGATGGCCTGTCACTCGATATAAAAATATAAAATGAAACAAATCAATTGGTAAAAATAATAAATAAGGTAAAAATGCAGGCCTCTGATTCTGTGTACTGTAGAATTCCATAGCGATATGTCTTTCTTTTTTTAATAAGCAAATATCAGAGGAAGAGAATTACATATCGCCATATAATTCTACAGTACACAGAATCTAGGAACAGGCCTTGAAACTGGCAATGGTCTGTCGCTTGATACAAAAAAATTAAAATTAAACAAATCACTTGGTTATAGAGAGGTAAAACTGCAGGCCTTAAAACTGACGATGGTCTGTCGTTCGATATATAAAAATAAAATCACTCATTTATAGAAAAATAAAAATGCA
This sequence comes from Oxystoma pomonae, assembly GCA_963921995.1. Classification (NCBI taxonomy): domain Eukaryota; kingdom Metazoa; phylum Arthropoda; class Insecta; order Coleoptera; family Brentidae; genus Oxystoma; species Oxystoma pomonae. The sequence continues at coordinate 68,718,072 of OY998171.1, forward strand.
GGCCTTGAAACTGACAATGGTCGGTTCGTTCAAAACAAGAAAATAAATACTAAATCACACGGTTATAGAAAGGTAAAAATACAGTCCCTAAAACTGGCAATGGTCTGTCGCTCGATAAAAAGAATAAAATCAAACAAATCACTCGATTATAGGAAAGTAAATATGCAGGCTTTAAAACTGGCAATGGTCTGTCGCTCGAAAAAAAAAATAAAACCAAATCAATTCACTCGAATATACAAAGTTAAAAATGCAGGCCTTGAAACTGGCAATGGTCTGTCGCTCGATATTAAAAAAATAAAGTCAGACAAATCACTCGGTTATAGAAAGGTAAAAATACAGGCCTTGAAACTTGCAATGGTCTGTCGCTCGATGTAAAAAAATTAAAACCAAAATAATTCCCTCGGTTCAAAAAAGGTAAAAATGCAGGCCTTGAAACTGGCAATGGTCTGTCGCTCGATATAAAAAAAAATAAAATCACTCGTTTATAGAAATATAACAATGCAGGCCTTGAAACTGACAATAGTCTGTTAGTTCAAAACAAAAAAATTAAAACCAAATCACACGGTTATAGAAGAGTTAAAATACAGGCTTTGAAACTGGCAATGGTATGTCGCTCGAACGAAAAATATTAAAACTAAATCAATTCACCCAGTTATAAAAATCAAAAATGCAGGCCTTGAAACTGGCAATGGTCTGTCGCTCGATATTAAAAAAATAAAGTCAGACAAATCACTTCACTCGGTTATAGAAAGGTAAAATAATTCCCTCGGTTAAAAAAGATAAAAATGTAGACCTTGAAACTGGCAATGGTCTGTCGCCCGATATAATTAAGATTAAAGTCAAACCAATCACTCGGTATAGAAAGCTAAAAATGCAGGCCTTGAAACTGGCAATGGTCTGTCGCTCGAAATAAAAAAATTAAAACCAAAATAATTCCTTCGGTTAAAAAAAGGTAAAATTGTAGGCCTTAAAACTGACAATGGTCTGTCACTAGATATAAAAAAAATAAAATTACTCGTTTATACAAAAATAAAAATGTAGGCTTTGAAACTGACAATAGTCTGTTCGTTCAAAATAGAAAAATAAATACCAAATCACACGGTTATAGAGAGAAACTGGCAATGGTCTGTCGCCCGATATAATTAAGATTAAATTCAAATCAATCACTCAGTATAGAAAGGCAAAAATACAGGCTTTCAAACTGGCAATGGTCTGTCTCGAACGAAAAAAATTAAAACTAAATCAATTCACTCAGTTATAAAAAGCAAAAATGCAGGACTTGAAACTGGCAATGGTCTGTCGCTCGATATTAAAAAAATTAAAACCAAAATAATTCCCTCTGTTAAAAAAGTTAAAAATGCAGGCCTTGAAACTGGCAATGGTCTGTCGCTCGATATAAAAAATAAAATCACTCGTTTATAGAAAAATTAAAATGCAGGCCTTGAAACTGACAATAGTCTGTTCGTTCAAAATAAAAAAAAAATAAAACCAAATCACACGGTTATAGAAGGGTAAAAATAGAGGCCTTGAAACTGGCAATGGTCTGCCGCTTGATAAAAAAAAATGTAAAAGAAATCAATTCACTCGGTTATAAAAAGGTAAAAATGCAGGCGTTGAAACTGTCAATGGTCTGTCGCTTGATGTAAAAAAATTAAAACCAAATCAATTCACTCGGATATAGGAAGGTAAAAAATGCAGGTCTTGAAACTGGCAATGGTCTGTCGCTTGATATAAAAAAAATTAAATCGTTTATAGAAAAATAAAAATGCAGGCCTTGAAACTGACAATAGTCTGTTCGTTCAAAATAAAAAAAATAAAAACCAAATCAGACGGTTATAGAAGGGTAAGAATACAGGCCTTGGAACTGGCAATGGTCTGTCGCTTGATAAAAAAAATTTAAATCAAACGAATTACTGTAGTTATAAAAAGGTAAAAATGCAGACCTTAAAACTGGCAATGGCTCGGGCAATGGTTTGTCGCTTGAAAGAAAAAAATTAAAACTAAATCAATTCACTTGGTTATAAAAAGGTAAAAGTGCGACATGAAACTGGCAATGGTCTGTCGCTGGATATAAAAAAATTAAAACCAAAATAATTCCCTCGGCTAAAAAAAGGTAAAAATGCAGGCCTTTAACCTGACAATGGTCTGTCGCTAGATATAAAAAAAATCACTCGTTTATAGAAAAATAAAATGCAGGCCTTGAAACTGACAATAGTCTGTCGCTGGATATAAACAAATTAAAACCAAAATAATTCCCTCGATTATAAAAAGGTAAAAATGCAGGACTTTAAACTGACAGTGGTTTGTCGCTGGATAACAAAAAATAAAATCAATCGTTTATAGAAAAATAAAATGCAGGCCTTGAAACTGACAATAGTCTGTCGCTGGATATAAAAAAAATAAAACCAAAATAATTTCCTCCGTTAAAAAAAGGTAAAAATGCAGGTCTTTAAACTGACAATGTTCTGTCGCTGGATATAAAAAAAAATCACTCGTTTATAGAAAAATAAAATGTAGGTCTTGAAACTGACAGTAGTTTGTTCGTTTAAAATAATACCATATCACACGGTTATAGGAGGGTAAAAATATTGACCTTGAAACTGGCAATGGTCTGTCGCTCTAACGAAAAAAATCAAACTAAATCAATTCACTCAGTTATAAAAAGCAAAAATGCAGGACTTGAAACTGGCAATGGTCTGTCGCTCGATATTAAAAAAATAAAGTCAGACAAATCACTCGGTTATAGAAGGGTAAAAATACAGGCCTTGAAACTGGCAATGGTCTGTCGCCCGATGTAAAAAAATTAAAGCCAAAATAATTCCCTCGGTTAAAAAAAGGTAAAAGTGCAGGCCTTGAAACTGGCAATGGTCTGTCGCTCGATAAAAAAAAATAAAATCACTCGTTTATAGAAAAACTAAAATGCAGGCCTTGAAACTGACAATAGTCTATTCGTTCAAAATAAAAAAAATAAAACCAAATCACACGGTTATAGAAGGGTAAAAATACAGGCCTTGAAACTGGCAATGGTCTGTCGCTTGATAAAAGAAAAATAAAATCAAACTAATTACTGGAGTTATAAAAAGGTAAAAATGCTTGAAAAGTCAAATACCAAATCACACGGTTATAGAAAAAAAAACTGGCAATGGTCTGTCGCTCGAAAGAAAAAAATTAAAACCAAATCAATTCACTCGGTTATACAAAGGTAAAAATGCAGGACTTGAAACTGACAATGGTCTGCCGCTGGATAAAGAAAATAAAATCAAACAAATCAATCTGGTATAGGAAGGTAAAAATACAGGCCTTGAAACTGGCAATGGTCTGTCGCTCGATAAAGAAAATTAAATCAAACAAATCACTCGGTTTTAGGAAGGTAAAAATACAGGCCTTAAAACTGGCAATGGTCTGTCGCTCGATAAAAAAAATTTAAATTAAACAGATCACTCAGTTATAAATGGTCTGTCGCTGGATACAAAATAAATAAAATAACTCGTTTATAGAAAAACAAAAATGCTGGCCTTGAAACTGACAATAGTTAGTTCGTTCAAAAATAAAAGAATAAATACCAAATCACACGGTTGTAGAACGGTAAAAATGTAGGCCTGGAAACTGGCAATGGTCTGTCGCTCGATATAAAAAAAATAAAATCACTCGTTTATAGAAAAATAAAAATGCAGGCCTTGAAACTGACAATAGTCTGTTCGTTCAAAATAAAAAAATTAAAACCAAATCACACGGTTATAATAGGGTAAAAATACAGGCCTTGAAAGTGGAATGGTCTGTCGCTTGAAATGAAAAAATTAAAACCAAATCAATTCACTCGGTTAATCATACCAAATCACTCGGTTATAGGAAGGTAAAAATGCAGTCCTTGAAACTGGCAATGGTCTGTCGCTCAAAATGAAAAAAATAAATACCAAATCACTCGGTTATAGGAAGGTAAAAATGCAGGAATTGAAACTGGTAATGGTCTGTCGCGCGATATAAAAAAATTAAAACCAAAATAATTCCCTCGGTTAAAAAAAAGTAAAAATGCAGGCCTTGAAACTGGCAATGGTCTGTCGCTCGATATAAAAAAAAAATAATTCGTTTATAGACAAACAAAAATGCAGGCCTTGAAACTGGCAATGGTCTGTCGCTCGATATGAAAAAAACGAAATCAGACAAATCACCCGGTTATAAGAAAGAAAAAATGCAGGCCTTGAAACTGGTAATGGTCTGTACGTTCGAAATGAAAAAATACAAAAATTTGTTGGGTATAAGAAAGTGCCAACTGGTCGCGACGGTGCTGGAGGCAGTGGGTTAGACATCGTCTATTATCTGCTGGTGTTTTCGGTGCACCTGTCTAAGAAGGTTCGTCCCGACAAAAGAGGTACCTTCTTTGCTCAATTTGCATTAGCCAAGCATATATTTTTATACGAAAAAATCAAAAAATCAAATCAGTGGTATGTAACAAAGAAAGAGTTAACGAGAAAATTGCAGGTTTTGAAATTAGCAATAGCCTATCGCTCAATATAAAAAAATAAAAATCAAGTAAATCACTCGGTTATAGGAAGGTAAAATTATAGACCTTGAAACTGGCAATGGTCTGTCGCTCGAAAAAAAAATAAAATCAAACAAATCACTCTGGTAAAGGAAGGTAAATATGCAGGCCTTAAAACTGACAATGGTCTGTCGCTCGAAAGAAAAAAATTAAAACCAAGTCAATTCACTCGGTTATAAAAAGGTAAAAATGCAGGCCTTAAAACTGGCAATGGTCTGTCGTTCGATGTAAAAAAATTAAAACCAAATCAATACAGTCGGTTAAAAAAAAGTAAAAATGCAGGCCTTGACACTGGCAATGGTCTGTTCGTTCAAAATAAAATAATAAAACCCAAATCACACGTTTATAGAAGGGTAAAAATACAGGCCTTGAAACTGGCAGTGATCTGTCGCTCGAAAAAAAAAATTAAAACCAAATCAATACACTCGTTTAAAAAAAGGTAAAAAGGCAGGCCTTCAAACTGGCAATGGTCTGCCGCTCGAAAGAAAAAAATAAAATCAAACAAATCCCTCGGTTGTAGGAAGGTAAAAACATATAAAATAAATTTATTATAAATCTTTGAAACTAAAAAAACCAATAACTCGGTTATAGAGAGGTAAAACTGCAGACTTTAAAACTGGCTATCTCTTGATACAAAAAAATTAAAACCAAAATAATTCCCTCGGTTAAAAAAAGGTAAAAATAGAGGCCTTGAAACTGGCAGTGATCTGTCGCTCGAAAAAAAAAATTAAAACCAATCGATCGGGTATAAAAAGGTAAAAATGCAGACCTTAAAACTGGCAATGGTCTGTCGTTCGATATAAAAAAATTAAAACCAAAATCATTCCCTCGGTTCCAAAAAGGTAAAAATGCAGGCCTTGAAACTGGCAATGGTCTGTCGCTCGTAAGAAAAAAATTAAAACCAAATCAATACACTCGTTTAAAAAAAGGTAAAAATGCAGGCCTTGACACTGGCAATGGTCTGTCGCTCGATATAAAAAAATTAAAACCAAAATAATTCCCTCGGTTCCAAAAAGGTAAAAATGCAGGCCTTGAAACTGGCAATGGTCTGTCGCTCGATATAAAAAAATTAAAAGCAAAATAATTCCCTCGGTTAAAAAAAAGGTAAAAATGCAGGCCATCAAACTGGCAATGGTCTGCCGCTCGAAAGAAAAAAATAAAATCAAACAAATCCCTCGGTTATAGGAAGGTAAAACATATAAAATAAATTTATTATAAATCTTTGAAATTAAAAAAAAAACAATAACTCGGTTATAGAGAGGTAAAACTGCAGACTTTAAAACTGGCAATGGTCTATCGCTTGATACAAAAAAATTAAAAATGCAGACCTTAAAACTGGCAATGGTCTGTCGTTCGATATAAAAAAATTAAAACCAAAATAATTCCCTCGGTTAAAAAAAGGTAAAAAAAGAGGCCTTGAAACTGGCAATGGTCTGTTGCTCGATAAAAAAAATAAAATCACTCGTTTATACAAAAATAGAAATTCAGACCTTGAAACTGGCAATGGTCTGTACGTTCGAAATGAAAAAATAAACAAGTAAGAAAAAAATTAAAACTAAATCAATTCACTCTGTTATAAAAAGGTAAAAATGCAGACCTTAAAACTGGCAATGGTCTGTCGTTCGATATAAAAAAATTAAAACCAAAATAATTCTCTCGGTTCAAAAAAGGTAAAAATGCAGGCCTTGAAACTGGCAATGGTCTGTCGCTCGTAAGAAAAAAATTAAAACCAAATCAATACACTCGTTTAAAAAAAGGTAAAAATGCATGCCTTCAAACTGGCAATGGTCTGCCGCTCGAAAGAAAAAAATAAAATCAAACAAATCCCTCGGTTATAGGAAGGTAAAAACATATAAAATAAATTTATTATAAATCTTTGAAAATAAAAAAAAACAATACCTCGATTATAGAGAGGTAAAACTACAGACTTTAAAACTGGCAATGGTCTATCGCTTAATACAAAAAAATTAAAACAAAAATAATTCCCTCGGTTAAAAAAAGGTAAAAATAGAGGCCTTGAAACTGGCAATGGTCTGTTGCTCGATAAAAAAAATAAAATCACTCGTTTATACAAAAATAGAAATTCAGACCTTGAAACTGGCAATGGTCTGTACGTTCGAAATGAAAAAATAAACAAATTTGTCGGGTATAAGAAAGAGCCAACTGGTCGCGACGGTGCTGGAGGCAGTGGGTTAGACATCGTCTATCATCTGCTGGTGTTTTCGGTGCACCTGTCTAAGAAGGCTCGTCCCGACAAAAGAGGTACCTTCTTTGCTCAATTTGCATTAGCGAAGCATATATTTTTATACGAAAAAAAAATCAAAAAATCAAATCGGTCGTATGTAACAAAGAAAGAGTTGCAGGCTTTGATATTAGCAATAGTCTGTCGCTCGATATAAAAAAATAAAAATCAAATAAATCACTCGGTCATAGGAAGGTAAAATTACAGACCTTGAAACTGGCAATGGTCTGTCGCTCGAAAAAAAAAATAAAACCAAATCAATTTACTCGGTTATAAAAAGGTAAAAATGCAGGCCTTGAAACTGGCAATGGTCCGTCGCTTGATATAAAAAAAATAAAACCAAAGTAATTTCCTTAGTTAAAAAAAAGTAAAATTGCTGGCCTTGAAACTGGCAATGGTTTGTCGCTCGATAAAAAAAATAAATTCAAACACATCAATCTGGTATAGGAAGCTAAAAATGCGCGCCTTGAAACTGGCAATGGTCTGTCGCTCGATAAAAAAAATAAAATCAAACAAATCACTCGGTTATAGTAAGGTAAAAATATAGGCCTTAAAACTGGCAATGGTATGTCTCCCCTGAATGATGCGGTTAAAACTAACTGTTCTTAATTTTTAATTTTGGGAGTGTGCACGCGAATTGGAGGTACACACAGCTCAGTGCGAGGTCGGGGCACTGTGCCACTTAAAAACATAAAATAAATTTATTATAAACCTTTGAAATCAAACAAACAAATAACGCTGTCATAGGTAATAGTTAATAGAGGTAAAAAGACCTTAAAACTGGCAATGGTCTACCGCTTGATACAAAAAAATTAAAATCAAACGAATTACTGGGGTTATAAAAAGGTAAAAATGCAGGCCTTAAAACTGGCAATGGTCTGTCGCTCGATGTAAAAAAATTAAAACCAAAATAATTCCCTCGGTTAAAAAAGGTAAAAATGCAGGCCTTGAAACTGGCAATAGTCTGTCGCTTGATAAAAAAAATTAAATGAAACAAATGACTCGTTTATAGGAAGGTAAAAATATAGGCCTTAAAACTGGCAATGGTATGTCTCCCCTGAATGATGCGGTTAAAACTAACTGTTCTTAATTTTTAATTTTGGGAGTGTGCACGCGAATTGGAGGTACACACAACTCAGTGCGAGGTCGGGGCACTGTGCCACTTAAAAACATATAAAATAAATTTATTATAAACCTTTGAAATCAAACAAACAAATAACGCTGTCATAGGTAATAGAGGTAAAAAGACCTTAAAACTGGCAATGGTCTGTCGCTTGATACAAAAAATTAAAATCAAACGAATTACTGGGGTTATAAAAAGGTAAAAATGCAGGCGTTGAAACTGCCAATGGTCTGTCGCTCGATGTAAAAAAATTAAAACCAAATCAATTCACTCGGATATAGGAAGGTAAAAAATGCAGGTCTTGAAACTGGCAATGGTCTGTCGCTTGATATAAAAAAATAAAATCGTTGATAGAAAAATAAAAATGCAGGCCTTGAAACTGACAATAGTCTGTTCGTTCAAAATAAAAAAAATAAAAACCAAATCAGACGGTCATAGAAGGGTAAGAATACAGGCCTTGGAACTGGCAATGGTCTGTCGCTTGATAAAAAAAATTTAAATCAAACGAATTACTGTAGTTATAAAAAGGTAAAAATGCAGACCTTAAAAAACAGCAATGGCTCGGGCAATGGTTTGTCGCTTGAAAGAAAAAAATTAAAACTAAATCAATTCACTTGGTTATAAAAAGGTAAAAGTGCGACATGAAACTGGCAATGGTCTGTCGCTGGATTTAAAAAAATTAAAACCAAAATAATTCCCTCGGCTAAAAAATGGTAAAAATGCAGGCCTTTAACCTGACAATGGTCTGTCGCTAGATATAAAAAAATCACTCGTTTATAGAAAAATAAAATGCAGGCCTTGAAACTGACAATAGTCTGTCGCTGGATATAAACAAATTAAAACCAAAATAATTCCCTCGATTATAAAAAGGTAAAAATGCAGGAATTTAAACTGACAATTTATATAAATAAAAATAAAATGCAGGCCTTGAAACTGACAATAGTCTGTCGCTGGATATAAAAAAAATAAAACCAAAATAATTCCCTCCGTTAAAAAAAGGTAAAAATGTACGCCTTTAAACTGACAATGTTCTGTCGCTGGATATGAAAAGAAAACACTCGTTTATAGAAAAATAAAATGTAGGTCTTGAAACTGACAGTAGTTTGTTCGTTCAAAATAATACCATATCACACGGTTATAGGAGGGTAAAAATACTGACCTTGAAACTGGCAATGGTCTGTCGCTCTAACGAAAAAAATCAAACTAAATCAATTCACTCAGTTATAAAAAGCAAAAATGCAGGACTTGAAACTGGCAATGGTCTGTCGCTCGATATTAAAAAAATAAAGTCAGACAAGTCACTCGGTTATAGAAGGGTAAAAATACAGGCCTTGAAACTGGCAATGCTCTGTCGCTCGATAAAAAAAAAATAAAATCACTCGTTTATAGAAAAACTAAAATGCAGACCTTGAAACTGACAATAGTCTATTCGTTCAAAATAAAAAAAATTAAAACCAAATCACACGGTTATAGAAGGGTAAAAATACAGGCCTTGAAACTGGCAATGGTCTGTCGCTTGATAAAAGAAAAATAAAATCAAACTAATTACTGGAGTTATAAAAAGGTAAAAATGCTTCAAAAGTCAAATACCAAATCACACGGTTATAGAAGGGTAAAAATACAGGCCTTGAAACTGGCAATGGTCTGTCGCTCGAAAGAAAAAAATTAAAACCAAATCAATTCACTCGGTTATAAAAAGGTAAAAATGCAGGACTTGAAACTGACAATGGTCTGCCGCTGGATAAAGAAAATAAAATAAAAAAATTAAAACCAAATCAATACAGTCGGTTAAAAAAAAGTAAAAATGCAGGCCTTGACACTGGCAATGGTCTGTTCGTTCAAAATAAAATAATAAAACCCAAATCACACGTTTATAGAAGGGTAAAAATACAGGCCTTGCAACTGGCAGTGATCTGTCGCTCGAAAAAAAAAATTAAAACCAAATCAATTCACTCGGTTATGAAAAGGTAAAAATGCAGTCCTTGAAACTGGCAATGGTCTGTCGCTTGATATAAAAAAAAAATTAAACCAAAGTAATTTCCTTGGTGAAAAAAAGGTAAAATTTCTGGCCTTAAAACTGTCAATGGTCTGTCGCTCGAAAGAAAAAAATTAAAACCAAGTCAATTCACTCGGTTATAAAAAGGTAAAAATGCAGACCTTAAAACTGGCAATGGTCTGTCGTTCGATATAAAAAAATTAAAACCAAAATAATTCCCTCGGTTCAAAAAAGGTAAAAATGCAGGCCTTGAAACTGGCAATGGTCTGTCGCTCGTAAGAAAAAAATTAAAACCAAATCAATACACTCGTTTAAAAAAAGGTAAAAATGCAGGCCCTGCCACTGGCAATAGTCTGTCGCTCGATATAAAAAAATTAAAACCAAAATAATTCCCTCGGTTAAAAAAAGGTAAAAATGCAGGCCTTCAAACTGGCGATGGTCTGCCGCTCGAAAGAAAAAAATAAAATCAAACAAATCCCTCGGTTATAGGAAGGTAAAAACATATAAAATAAATTTATTATAAATCTTTGAAACTAAAAAAACCAATAACTCGGTTATAGAGAGGTAAAACTGCAGACTTTAAAACTGGCAATGGTCTATCGCTTGATACAAAAAAATTAAAACCAAAATAATTCACTCGGTTATAAAAAGGTAAAAATGCAGTCCTTGAAACTGGCAATGGTCTGTCGCTTGATATAAAAAAAAAATTAAACCAAAGTAATTTCCTTGATGAAAAAAAGGTAAAATTTCTGGCCTTAAAACTGTCAATGGTCTGTCGCTCGAAAGAAAAAAATTAAAACCAAGTCAATTCACTCGGTTATAAAAAGGTAAAAATGCAGACCTTAAAACTGGCAATGGTCTGTCGCTCGATATAAAAAAATTAAACCCAAAATAATTCCCTCGGTTAAAAAAAGGTAAAAATGCAGGCCTTCAAACTGGCAATGGTCTGCCGCTCGAAAGAAAAAAATAAAATCAAACAAATCCCTCGGTTATAGGAAGGTAAAAACATATAAAATAAATTTATTATAAATCTTTGAAATTAAACTCGGTTATAGAGAGGTAAAACTGCAGACTTTAAAACTGGCAATGATCTATCGCTTGATACAAAAAAATTAAAAACAAAATAATTCCCTCGGTTAAAAAAAGGTAAAAATAGAGACCTTGAAACTGGCAATGGTCTGTTGCTCGATAAAAAAAATAAAATCACTCGTTTATACAAAAATAGAAATTCAGACCTTGAAACTGGCAATGGTCTGTACGTTCGATATGAAAAAATAAACAAATTTGTCGGGTATAAGAAAGTGCCAACTGGTCGCGACGGTGCTGGAGGCAGTGGGTTAGACATCGTCTATCATCTGCTGGTGTTTTCGGTGCACCTGTCTAAGAAGGCTCGTCCTGACAAAAGAGGTACCTTCTTTGCTCAATTTGCATTAGCCAAGCATATATTTTTATACGAAAAAAAATCAAAAAATCAAATCAGTCGTATCTAACAAAGAAAGAGTTGCAGGCTTTGATATTAGCAATAGGCTGTCGCTCGATATAAAAAAATAAAAATCAAATAAATCACTCGGTCATAGGAAGGTAAAATTACAGACCTTGAAACTGGCAATGGTCTGTCGCTCGTAAGAAAAAAATTAAAACTAAATCAATTCACTCTGTTATAAAAAGGTAAAAATGCAGACCTTAAAACTGGCAATGGTCTGTCGCTTGATACAAAAAAATTAAAACCAAAATAATTCCCTCGGTTCAAAAAAGGTAAAAATGCAGGCCTTGAAACTGGCAATGGTCTGTCGCTCGTAAGAAAAAAATTAAAACCAAATCAATACACTCGTTTAAAAAAAGGTAAAAATGCAGGCCTTGACACTGGCAATGGTCTGTCGCTCGATATAAAAAAATTAAAACCAAAATAATTCCCTCGGTTATAGGAAGGTAAAAACATATAAAATAAATTTATTATAAATCTTTGAAATTAAAAAAAAACCAATAACTCGGTTCTAGAGAGGTAAAACTGCTGACTTTAAAAATGGCAATGGTCTATCGCTTGATACAAAAAAATTAAAACCAAAATAATTCCCTCGGTTAAAAAAAGGTAAAAATAGAGGCCTTGAAACTGGCAAGTGTCTGTTGCTCGATAAAAAAAATAAAATCACTCGTTTATACAAAAATAGAAATTCAGACCTTGAAACTGGCAATGGTCTATACGTTCGAAATGAAAAAATAAACAATTAAGAAAAAAATTAATACTAAATCAATTCACTCTGTTATAAAAAGGTAAAAATGCAGACCTTAAAACTGGCAATGGTCTGTCGTTCGATATAAAAAAATTAAAACGAAAATAATTCCCTCGGTTCAAAAAAGGTAAAAATGCAGGCCTTGAAACTGGCAATGGTCTGTCGCTCGTAAGAAAAAAATTAAAACCAAATCAATACACTCGTTTAAAAAAAGGTAAAAATGCATGCCTTCAAACTGGCAATGGTCTGCCGCTCGAAAGAAAATAATAAAATCAAACAAATCCCTCGGTTATAGGAAGGTAAAAACATATAAAATAAATTTATTATAAATCTTTGAAATTAAAAAAAACCAATAACTCCGTTATAGAGAGGTAAAACTGCAGACTTTAAAACTGGCAATGGTCTATCGCTTGATACAAAAAAATTAAAACCAAAATAATTCCCTCGGTTAAAAAAAGGTAAAAATAGAGGCCTTGAAACTGGCAATGGTCTGTTGCTCGATAAAAAAAAATAAAATCACTCGTTTATACAAAAATAGAAATTCAGACCTTGAAACTGGCAATGGTCTGTACGTTCGATATGAAAAAATAAACAAATTTGTCGGGTATAAGAAAGTGCCAACTGGTCGCGACGGTGCTGGAGGCAGTGGGTTAGACATCGTCTATCATCTGCTGGTGTTTTCGGTGCAACTGTCTAAGAAGGCTCGTCCCGACAAAAGAGGTACCTTCTTTGCTCAATTTGCATTAGCGAAGCATATATTTTTATACGAAAAAAAAATCAAAAAATCAAATCGGTCGTATGTAACAAAGAAAGAGTTGCAGGCTTTGATATTAGCATTATATTAGCAATAGTCTGTCGCTAGATTTAAAAAAATAAAAATTAAAACCAAAATAAATCACTCGGTCATAGGAAGGTAAAATTACAGACCTTGAAACTGGCAATGGTCTGTCGCTCGTAAGAAAAAAATTAAAACTAAATCAATTCACTCTGTTATAAAAAGGTAAAAATGCAGACCTTAAAACTGGCAATGGTCTGTCGCTCGTAAGAAAAAAATTAAAACCAAATCAATACACTCGTTTAAAAAAAAGGTAAAAATGCAGGCCTTGACACTGGCAATGGTCTGTCGCTCGATATAAAAAAATTAAAACCAAAAAACAGATAAAACAAAAAAAAAACAGATAAAATAAATTTATTATAAATCTTTGAAATTAAAAAAAACCAATAACTCGGTTATAGAGAGGTAAAACTGCAGACTTTAAAACTGGCAATGGTCTATCGCTTGATACAAAAAAATTAAAACCAAAATAATTCCCTCGGTTAAAAAAAGGTAAAAATAGAGGCCTTGAAACTGGCAGTGATCTGTTGCTCGATAAAAAAAATAAAATCACTCGTTTATACCTTGAAACTGGCAATGGTCTGTACGTTCGATATGAAAAAATAAACAAATTTGTCGGGTATAAGAAAGTGCCAACTGGTCGCGACGGTGCTGGAGGCAGTGGGTTAGACATCGTCTATCATCTGCTGGTGTTTTCGGTGCACCTGTCTAAGAAGGCTCGTCCCGACAAAAGAGGTACCTTCTTTGCTCAATTTGCATTAGCGAAGCATATATTTTTATACGAAAAAAAAATCAAAAAATCAAATCGGTCGTATGTAACAAAGAAAGAGTTGCAAGCTTTGATATTAGCAATAGTCTGTCGCTCGATATAAAAAAATAAAAATCAAATAAATCACTCGGTCATAGGAAGGTAAAATTACAGACCTTGAAACTGGCAATGGTCTGTCGCTCGAAAAAAAAAATAAAACCAAATCAATTTACTCGGTTATAAAAAGGTAAAAATGCAGGCCTTGAAACTGGCAATGGTCTGTCGCTTGATATAAAAAAAATAAAACCAAAGTAATTTCCTTGGTTAAAAAAAGGTAAAATTGCTGGCCTTGAAACTGGCAATGGTCTGTCGCTCGATAAAAAAAATAAATTCAAACACATCAATCTGGTATAGGAAGCTAAAAATGCGGGCCTTGAAACTGGCAATGGTCTGTCGCTCGATAAAAAAAAAAATAAATCAAACAAATCACTCGGTTATAGTAAGGTAAAAATATAGGCCTTAAAACTGGCAATGGTATGTCTCCCCTGAATGATGCGGTTAAAAGTAACTGTTCTTAATTTTTAATTTTGGGAGTGTGCACACGAATTGGAGGTACACACAGCTCAGTGCGAGGTCGGGGCACTGTGCCACTTAAAAACATATAAAATAAATTTATTATAAACCTTTCAAATCAAACAAACAAATAACGCTGTCATAGGTAATAGGTAATAGAGGTAAGAAGACCTTAAAACTGGCAATGGTCTGTCGCTTGATACAAAAAAATTAAAATCAAACGAATTACTGGGGTTATAAAAAGGTAAAAATGCAGGCCTTAAAACTGGCAATGGTCTGTGGCTCGATATAAAAAAATTAAAACCAAAATAATTCCCTCGGTTAAAAAAAGGTAAAAATGCAGGCCTTCAAACTGGCAATGGTCTGCCGCTCGAAAGAAAAAAATAAAATCAAACAAATCCCTCGGTTATAGGAAGGTAAAAACATATAAAATAAATTTATTATAAATCTTTGAAACTGAAAAAACCAATAACTCGGTTATAGAGAGGTAAAACTGCAGACTTTAAAACTGGCAATGGTCTATCGCTTGATACAAAAAAATTAAAACCAAAATAATTCCCTCGGTTAAAAAAAGGTAAAAATAGAGGCCTTGAAACTGGCAGTGATCTGTCGCTCGAAAAAAAAAATTAAAACCAAATCAATTCACTCGGTTATAAAAAGGTAAAAATGCAGGCCTTGAAACTGGCAATGGTCTGTCGTTCGTAAGAAAAAAATTAAAACCAAATCAATACACTCGTTTAAAAAAAGGTAAAAATGCAGGCCTTGACACTGGCAATGGTCTGTCGCTCGATATAAAAAAATTAAAACTAAAATAATTCCCTCGGTTAAAAAAAGGTAAAAATGCAGGCCATCAAACTGGCAATGGTCTGCCGCTCGAAAGAAAAAAATAAAATCAAACAAATCCCTCCCTCGGTTATAGGAAGGAAAATAAATTTGTTATAAATCTTTGAAATTAAACTCGGTTATAGAGAGGTAAAACTGCAGACTTTAAAACTGGCAATGGTCTATCGCTTGATACAAAAAAATTAAAAACAAAATAATTCCCTCGGTTAAAAAAAGGTAAAAATAGAGAACTTGAAACTGGCAATGGTCTGTTGCTCGATAAAAAAAAATAAAATCACTCGTTTATACAAAAATAGAAATTCAGACCTTGAAACTGGCAATGGTCTGTACGTTCGAAATGAAAAAATAAACAAGTAAGAAAAAAATTAATACTAAATCAATTCACTCTGTAATAAAAAGGTAAAAATGCAGACCTTAAAACTGGCAATGGTCTGTCGTTCGATATAAAAAAATTAAAACCAAAATAATTCCCTCGGTTCAAAAAAGGTAAAAATGCAGGCCTTGAAACTGGCAATGGTCTGTCGCTCGTAAGAAAAAAATTAAAACCAAATCAATACACTCGTTTAAGAAAAGGTAAAAATGCATGCCTTCAAACTGGCAATGGTCTGCCGCTCGAAAGAAAAAAATAAAATCAAACAAATCCCTCGGTTATAGGAAGGTAAAAACATATAAAATAAATTTATTATAAATCTTTGAAATTAAAAAAAACCAATAACTCGGTTATAGAGAGGTAAAACTGCAAACTTTAAAAGTGGCAATGGTCTATCGCTTGATACAAAAAAATTAAAACCAAAATAATTCCCTCGGTTAAAAAAAGGTAAAAATAGAGGCCTTGAAACTGGCAATGGTCTGTTGCTCGATAAAAAAAATAAAATCACTCGTTTATACAAAAATAGAAATTCAGACCTTGAAACTGGCAATGGTCTGTACGTTCGATATGAAAAAATAAACAAATTTGTCGGGTATAAGAAAGTGCCAACTGGTCGCGACGGTGCTGGAGGCAGTGGGTTAGACATCGTCTATCATCTGCTGGTGTTTTCGGTGCACCTGTCTAAGAAGGCTCGTCCCGACAAAAGAGGTACCTTCTTTGCTCAATTTGCATTAGCGAAACATATATTTTTATACGAAAAAAAAATCAAAAAATCAAATCGGTCGTATGTAACAAAGAAAGAGTTGCAGGCTTTGATATTAGCAATAGTCTGTCGCTCGATATAAAAAAATAAAAATCAAATAAATCACTCGGTCATAGGAAGGTAAAATTACAGACCTTGAAACTGGCAATGGTCTGTCGCTCGAAAAAAAAATAAAACCAAATCAATTTACTCGGTTATAAAAAGGTAAAAATGCAGGCCTTGAAACTGGCAATGGTCTGTCGCTCGATAAAAAAAAAATTAAATCAAACAAATCACTCGGTTATAGTAAGGTAAAAATATAGGCCTTAAAACTGGCAATGATATGTCTCCCCTGAATGATGCGGTTAAAACTAATTGTTCTTAATTTTTAATTTTGGGAGTGTGCACACGAATTGGAGGTACACACAGCTCAGTGCGAGGTCGGGGCACTGTGCCATTTAAAAACATATAAAATAAATTTATTATAAACCTTTGAAATCAAACAAACAAATTACGCTGTCATAGGTAATATAGGTAAAAAGACCTTAAAACTGGCAATGGTCTGTCGCTTGATACAAAAAATTAAAATTAAACGAATTACTGGGGTTATAAAAAGGTAAAAATGCAGGACTTAAAACTGGCAATGGTCTGTCGCTCGATGTAAAAAAATTAAAACCAAAATAATTCCCTCGGTTAAATAAAGGTAAAAATGCAGGCCTTGAAACTGGCAATAGTCTGTCGCTTGATAAAAAAAATAAAATGAAACAAATGACTCGGTTATAGGAAGGTAAAAATATAGGCCTTAAAACTGGCAATGGTATAGCTCCCCTGAATGATGCGGTTAAAACTAACTGTTCTTAATTTTTAATTTTGGGAGTGTGCACGTGAATTGGAGGTACACACAGCTCAGTGCGAGGTCGGGGCACTGTGCCACTTAAAAACATATAAAATAAATTTATTATAAACCTTTGAAATCGTAATAGAGGTAAAAAGACCTTAAAACTGGCAATGGTCTGTCGCTTGATACAAAAAAATTAAAATCAAACGAATTACTGGGGTTATAAAAAGGTAAAAATGCAGGCCTTGAAACTGGCAATGGTCTGTCTCTTGAAAGAAAAAAATTAAAATCAAATCAATTCACTCGGAATAGGAAGGTAAAAAATAACAAATAACACAGTTATTTCCTTGGTTAAAAAAGGTAAAATTGTTGGCCCTGAAACTGGCAATGGTCTGTCGCTCGATAAAAAAAATAAAATCAAACAAATCACTCGATTTTAGAAAGGTAAAAATATAGGCCTTAAAACTGGCAATGGTATAACTCCCCTGAATGATGCGGTTAAAACTAACTGTTCTTAATTTTTAATTTTGGGAGTGTGCACGCGAATTGGAGGTACACACAGCTCAGTGCGAGGTCGGGGCACTGTGCCACTTAAAAACATATAAAATAAATTTATTATAAACCTTTAAAATCAAACAAACAAATAACGCTGTCATAGGTAATAGGTAATAGAGGTAAAAAGACCTTAAAACTGGCAATGGTCTGTCGTTCGATATAAAAAAATTAAAACCAAAATAATTCCCTCGGTTCAAAAAAGGTAAAAATGCAGGCCTTGAAACTGGCAATGGTCTGTCGCTCGTAAGAAAAAAATTAAAACCAAATCAATACACTCGTTTAAAAAAAGGTAAAAATGCATGCCTTCAAACTGGCAATGGTCTGCCGCTCGAAAGAAAAAAATAAAATCAAACAAATCCCTCGGTTATAGGAAGGTAAAAACATATAAAATAAATTTATTATAAATCTTTGAAATTAAAAAAAACCAATAACTCGGTTATAGAGAGGTAAAACTGCAAACTTTAAAAGTGGCAATGGTCTATTGCTTGATACAAAAAAATTAAAACCAAAATAATTCCCTCGGTTAAAAAAAGGTAAAAATAGAGGCCTTGAAACTGGCAATGGTCTGTTGCTCGATAAAAAAAATAAAATCACTCGTTTATACAAAAATAGAAATTCAGACCTTGAAACTGGCAATGGTCTGTACGTTCGATATGAAAAAATAAACAAATTTGTCGGGTATAAGAAAGTGCCAACTGGTCGCGACGGTGCTGGAGGCAGTGGGTTAGACATCGTCTATCATCTGCTGGTGTTTTCGGTGCACCTGTCTAAGAAGGCTCGTCCCGACAAAAGAGGTACCTTCTTTGCTCAATTTGCATTAGCGAAACATATATTTTTATACGAAAAAAAAATCAAAAAATCAAATCGGTCGTATGTAACAAAGAAAGAGTTGCAGGCTTTGATATTAGCAATAGTCTGTCGCTCGATATAAAAAAATAAAAATCAAATAAATCACTCGGTCATAGGAAGGTAAAATTACAGACCTTGAAACTGGCAATGGTCTGTCGCTCGAAAAAAAAAATAAAACCAAATCAATTTACTCGGTTATAAAAAGGTAAAAATGCAGGCCTTGAAACTGGCAATGGTCTGTCGCTTGATATAAAAAAAATAAAACCAAAGTAATTTCCTTGGTTAAAAAAAGGTAAAATTGCTGGCCTTGAAACTGGCAATGGTCTGTCGCTCCATAAAAAAAAATAAATTCAAACACATCAATCTGGTATAGGAAGCTACAAATGCGGGCCTTGAAACTGGCAATGGTCTGTCGCTCGATAAAAAAAAATTAAATCAAACAAATCACTCGGTTATAGTAAGGTAAAAATATAGGCCTTAAAACTGGCAATGGTATGTCTCCCCTGAATGATGCGGTTAAAACTAATTGTTCTTAATTTTTAATTTTGGGAGTGTGCACACGAATTGGAGGTACACACAGCTCAGTGCGAGGTCGGGGCACTGTGCCACTTAAAAACATATATAATAAATTTATTATAAACCTTTGAAATCAAACAAACAAATAACGCTGTCATAGGTAATAGGTAATAGAGGTAAAAAGACCTTAAAACTGGCAATGGTCTGTCGCTTGATACAAAAAATTAAAATTAAACGAATTACTGGGGTTATAAAAAGGTAAAAATGCAGGCCTTAAAACTGGCAATGGTCTGTCGCTCGATGTAAAAAAATTAAAACCAAAATAATTCCCTCGGTTAAAAAAAGGTAAAAATGCAGGCCTTAAAACTGGCAATGGTCTGTCGCTTGATACAAAAAATTAAAATTAAACGAATTACTGGGGTTATAAAAAGGTAAAAATGCAGGCCTTAAAACTGGCAATGGTCTGTCGCTCGATAAAAAAAATAAAATCAAACAAATCACTCGATTTTAGAAAGGTAAAAATATAGGCCTTAAAACTGGCAATGGTATAACTCCCCTGAATGATGCGGTTAAAACTAACTGTTCTTAATTTTTAATTTTGGGAGTTTGCACGCGAATTGGAGGTACACACAGCTCAGTGCGAGGTCGGGGCACTGTGCCACTTAAAAACATATAAAATAAATTTATTATAAACCTTTGAAATCAAACAAACAAATAACGCTGTCATAGGTAATAGGTAATAGAGGTAAAAAGACCTTAAAACTGGCAATGGTCTGTCGCTTGATACAAAAAATTAAAATCAAACGAATTACTGGGGTTATAAAAAGGTAAAAATGCAGGCCTTAAAACTGGCAATGGTCTATCGCTCGATGTAAAAAAATTAAAACCAAAATAATTCCCTCGGGTAAAAAAAGGTAAAAATGCAGGCCTTGAAACTGGCAATGGTCTGTCGCTTGATATAAAAAAAATAAAACCAAAGTAATTTCCTTGGTTAAAAAAAGGTAAAATTGCTGGCCTTGAAACTGGCAATGGTCTGTCGCTCGATAAAAAAAATAAATTCAAACACATCAATCTGGTATAGGAAGCTAAAAATACGGGCCTTGAAACTGGCAATGGTCTGTCGCTCGATAAAAAAAAATTAAATCAAACAAATCACTCGGTTATAGGAAGGTAAAAATATAGGCCTTAAAACTGGCAATGGTATAGCTCCCCTGAATGATGCGGTTAAAACTAACTGTTCTTAATTTTTAATTTTGGGAGTGTGCACGCGAATTGGAGGTACACACAGTTCAGTGCGAGGTCGGGGCACTGTGCCACTTAAAAACATATAAAATAAATTTATTATAAACCTTTGAAATCAAACAAACAAATAACGCTGTCATAGGTAATAGGTAATAGAGGTAAAAAGACCTTAAAACTGGCAATGGTCTGTCGCTTGATACAAAAAAATTAAAATCAAACGAATTACTGGGGTTATAAAAAGGTAAAAATGCAGGCCTTAAAACTGGCAATGGTCTATCGCTCGATGTAAAAAAATTAAAACCAAAATAATTCCCTCGGTTAAAAAAAGGTAAAAATGCAGGACTTGAAACTGGCAATAGTCTGTCGCTTGATAAAAAAAAATAAAATGAAACAAATGACTCGGTTATAGGAAGGTAAAAATATAGGCCTTAAAACTGGCAATGGTATAGCTCCCCTGAATGATGCGGTTAAAACTAACTGTTCTTACTTTTTAATTTTGGGAGTGTGCACGCGAATTGGAGGTACACACAGCTCAGTGCGAGGTCGGGGCACTGTGCCACTTAAAAACATATAAAATAAATTTATTATAAACCTTTGAAATGAAACAAACAAATAACGCTGTCATAGGTAATAGGTAATAGAGGTAAAAAGACCTTAAAACTGGCAATGGTCTGTCGCTTGATACAAAAAATTAAAATTAAACGAATTACTGGGGTTATAAAAAGGTAAAAATGCAGGCCTTAAAACTGGCAATGGTCTGTCGCTCGATGTAAAAAAATTAAAACCAAAATAATTCCCTCGGTTAAAAAAAGGTAAAAATGCAGGCCTTGAAACTGGCAATAGTCTGTCGCTTGATAAAAAAAATAAAATGAAACAAATGACTCGGTTATAGGAAGGTAAAAATATAGGCCTTAAAACTGGCAATGGTATAGCTTCCCTGAATGATGCGGTTAAAACTAACTGTTCTTAATTTTTAATTTTGGAAGTGTGCACGCGAATTGGAGGTACACACAGCTCAGTGCGAGGTCGGGGCACTGTGCCACTTAAAAACATATAAAATAGATTTATTATAAACCTTTGAAATCAAACAAACAAATAACGCTGTCATAGGTAATAGGTAATAGAGGTAAAAAGACCTTAAAACTGGCAATGGTCTGTCGCTTGATACAAAAAATTAAAATCAAACGAATTACTGGGGTTATAAAAAGGTAAAAATGCAGGCCTTAAAACTGGCAATGGTCTGTCGCTCGATGTAAAAAAATTAAAAGCAAAATAATTCCCTCGGTTAAAAAAAGGTAAAAATGCAGGCCTTGAAACTGGCAATAGTCTGTCGCTTGATAAAAAAAATAAAATGAAACAAATGACTCGGTTATAGGAAGGTAAAAATATAGGCCTTAAAACTGGCAATGGTATAGCTTCCCTGAATGATGCGGTTAAAACTAACTGTTCTTAATTTTTAATTTTGGGAGTGTGCACGCGAATTGGAGGTACACACAGCTCAGTGCGAGGTCGGGGCACTGTGCCACTTAAAAACATATAAAATAGATTTATTATAAACCTTTGAAATCAAACAAACAAATAACGCTGTCATAGGTAATAGGTAATAGAGGTAAAAAGACCTTAAAACTGGCAATGGTCTGTCGCTTGATACAAAAAAATTAAAATCAAACGAATTACTGGGGTTATAAAAAGGTAAAAATGCAGGCCTTAAAACTGGCAATGGTCTGTCGCTCGATGTAAAAAAATTAAAAGCAAAATAATTCCCTCGGTTAAAAAAAGGTAAAAATGCAGATGCTGAAACTGGCAATAGTCTGTCGCTTGATAAAAAATAAATAAAATGAAACAAATGACTCGGTTATAGGAAGGTAAAAATATAGGCCTTAAAACTGGCAATGGTATAGCTCCCCTGAATGATGCGGTTAAAACTAACTGTTCTTAATTTTTAATTTTGGGAGTGTGCACGCGAATTGGAGGTACACACAGCTCAGTGCGAGGTCGGGGCACTGTGCCACTTAAAAACATATAAAATAAATGTATTATAAACCTTTGAAATCAAACAAACAAATAACGCTGTTATAGGTAATAGAGGTAAAAAGACCTTAAAACTGGCAATGGTCTGTCGCTTGATACAAAAAAATTAAAATCAAACGAATTGCTGGGGTTATAAAAAGGTAAAAATGCAGGCCTTGACACTGGCAATGGTCTGTCGTTCGATGTAAAAAAATTAAAATCAAAATATTTCCCTCACTTCAAAAAAGGTAAATTGCAGGCCTTGAAACTGGCAATGGTCTATCGCTCGAAAGAAAAAAATTAAAACCAAATCAATAAACTCGGTTATAAAAAGGTAAAAATGCAGGCCTTGAAACTGGCAATAGTCTGTCGCACGATATAATAAAATTTAAAATTGAATATATCACTCGGTTATAGAAAGATAAAAATATGCGCAGGCCCAATGGTCTGTCGCTCGATATAACAAATTATAAAATCAAACAAGTGGCTAGGGTATACAAAGTTAAGAATGATAAATCAATCGGTTATAGAAAGGTAAATGCAGGCATGAAACTGGCAATGGTCTGTCGCACTGAGTGCGGTAAAGGAATTTTACCGCCAAAAAAAAACAATCAAAAATTTTGCTTAGAACTTTACCAGAAAATTTCTAAATAAGTATTGTAATTTTTATAAACACTCTAGTAGCTAAACGTATTGTATAAAAAAATAAAATGTAGGAAAAACATAGTAGGTATCTATTTCATTTTCAACAAATCAAAAAAAAATATCCATATTTCTGAATCTTAGTATAAAAAGGGCCAATCTCCATTGAAATCAGCACATTCAAAACTACAGGTAGAAAAAAGGCCATACTCCTTGTATGATTGGTTGCCGATGTAGTTCTGTTAATTTTGGCCTATCTCCAAATTACATACAAATAAGAACGAAAATTTAACTAACGGTTGATTGATTGATTCGTTTGTGAGTGTGCCAGTATGGCACTGTCCGCTGCGACCACTATTGAGTCTATTGTGGCTCACTTTTAACATGTTTTGTTGCTACAGAACATTCAGCCCCTTAAAGAGGCTCGCAACTTGCTTTGGTGAAGCATCATTCAGATCCAGTCCGTTGATCTGTGGTTTACCGAAGATACGTTGACGCTGACGTGCAATGGCCGGACATTCACACATCACATGTCTAGCCGTCTCATCATACTCCATACAGAGCCTACATTCGGTGTCCTCACTTAGACCCATTCTGTGTAATGGTACTTTCAGCCTGCAGTGTCCGATGTACAGATCAACCGTTGTCCGGATGTCCTGCCTGGTGAGCTCAATGAGTTTCCCGGCCCTCTTTCTGCAGGGTTCTGTAATGAACTCTTTGGAATGTGCCAGTCCCGGCAATTCTCTCCAGTATTGGTGGAACTTGTTTTCCATCCAGCCTGAGAGAGCAGTGTTGATTGTGTTGTATGCTATTCCAAGGGCTGTTTCGGGGTCAATAAAGACGGCAGAGGCTAACTAACGATTACTCAAAATACGAAAAATGGAAAAAACAAAAGATCTTGGGTGGAAATAACGAAAATTCAAACTTGAATGAGCATCTTACAAGGAACGCACAAAAGACCAAAGCTTTGGTCTGGATCAAAAGATCTTGGGTGGAAATAACGAAAATTCAAACTTGGATGAGCATTCCATTGCATTGTGGGATGCTCATCCAAGTTTGCACAGTTGGTCTAGAGAGGGGTTTTAAAAAAAATATATAATCTTTATAAAATGGATTTTTGTTTTCGATACAGCACCAACTACTATTTACCCTAAAAAGTAAAATCCCCTATGTAGCTCTTTTCTGGGGGGCTATTTTTGGAAAATAATCTAAAAATCTTAAATATAAGCTACTTATTTTGACTTCATATCATAAGTTTACTTTACTAGTTTTCGAGATATTGTCTTTTAAAATGTCAAAAATTCAATATTTAAAGGATCATATCCATCGACGTAAGTACATCGATGATCATATCTTAGAAATTAAAGAAAATATCTCCATTGTATTCACTAACGATTTTATTGGTTTTTTACGAGGAAATAAAAAATGATAACAGTTTGACAATTTGACCTTCTACTTCATATTTCTGAAATAATATCGTCAAAATCACTGAAAAGCAATAAACTTTAAATAGGAATGTGCAAGCGTCAAACTGTTTAAATTTTTTATTTGCTTTTAAAATACTCTCAAAATCGATAATAAACACAGTCAGTCTTTAGTTTCTAAGATTTTTAAAATTGAAAATTGAATTTTGACATTTTCAAAGCCAATATCTCCAAAATTAGTAAAGTAAACCTTATGATATGGGGTACCGTTGGAAAGAGAATTTCAGCGAGAATTCAATTTATGAAGTCAAAATAAGGAGTTGCTATTTAAGATTTTTAGAATATTTTCCAAAAATAGCCCCCCAGAAAAGGGCTACACAGGGGATTTTACTTTTTACGGTAAATGGTAGTTGGCGATGTATAACCTCTCTATAGACCAACTGTGTTTGAATTTTCGTTATTTCCACCCAAGATCTTTTGATCTCACAAAAGACCAAAGCTTTGGTCTTTTTTGTGTTCCTTGTGGGATGCTCATCCAAGTTTGAATTTCCGTTATTTCCACCCAAGATCTTTTGGTCTTTTGTTTTTTAGTTTCTTTTCGGTTGAACTAACTGATTTGGAGATTTTTTAACTTCTTTTTTGTTTTACGAAAAATGGAGTTTGGCACTTTTTATACTCAGGTCTAGATTTACTTTAACGCACCGAGTGCTGTGAAGTTACTTTACCGCACTCTAAAAAAACTCTACTACTACACTTTTACCAATGTATACTCTTTTTAAAATTAATAATTTTGAAAAAAAGGGTATAAGACGCTGGTAGGTAAAAATTTGTAAAAAAAACACGTCTGCCGTGGCGTGCGGTAAAGTATCAATTTCCGCACTTGTTAGGTAAATAACTATTACACTATTATTTATGTACAGGGTGATCGGTTATAACTGTTTCCTGGGATAACTTTTTCTAACAGCCGCAGAAGAATCAAGCAAAAACTGGGTGAAAGGGTATTTAAGAGGACCTCAAAATCATTAATAAAAATTAATCAGTTCAAATAGCATACGGGGTGTGCCAAATTTTTTTTTTTCTTATGGAAAACTATATATTTTTACATTTTCGAATTCTCCAGAAAATTAGCTTTTTAAAAATACCATATATAGTACATATCTAATCTAATAAACCAAAGTAGGCCATACATAATGTGCATAATCACAACAATCAAAAAACTGTCAAACTGGAACAACAGTATTTCTACGGAAAGCCAATTATCGAAAACAAAATGGCCGCCCATGAAGCCGATACCTTTGACGGCGGGATGTTTGTTATTTTAAGAAATTTAACAGTTTCTAGATCTGTTATAAAAGAAAACAGAATTAAATGTTAACGATTTTTGTATTCCAGTAATAGTTCAAGTTAAAGTAGAAGCATACTTACCAACATTTTTTAAGAGTTCACAATTGATGTAGATACAACTAGTCTCAGTAAGTTTAAACAACTAGTCGAAAATAAACTGAAAACCAATAGGTAAACTAACTTAAATATTATTAAATAAGTATGTATCTATTTTAGTATGTTCTCTCTTTTATTTGACTGTTTTCTCAATTTATTGTATTTTAACTTGTGTTTTTCTTTTTTGTTTAAATATTTTATTTTACTAGTTGGGTGGTGTCTTATAATCCTGTTGTTTTGGTACCTACCTGCGTTTTTATTAGATGTTGTAAAACATATATATACTTAGACTTTTTACCAATTTTTAATTGAATGGATGTATGTAAATTATCTGAATAAGGGTCATAAGTTGTGTACCTGTGTATGACTAATTTACAAAATTATTAATGACACATATAAATTTAATAATTAATTTTTATTTATGTTTACTAAAATAGTGTACTTGCATAACTTTCTGTTTATTTTGTGCTGTTGATACTTGTGTAATAAATAAATAAATAAATAAATAAAATGATATAAATCAATTTCAAATTAAATGTTAAATGTAGTCCTGCTATAAAACCGAACCGAGGGTTTAATTCTTTTGAGTTGGGGCATAATGAGGTTTTTTGAAGTAATTGTGTCGTTTTTTTTCTTCTTAATTCTTAAGTAGCAAATTTTCAAATTTAAACAAAATTCTATTAATAATGAAAATGGTTTCATGTCTTTTGCAATTGTAACCTAGAAATGAAGTCATGTCTGCCCCATTTATATTTCCCAAAGTGATTGTTGTTTAATTTTCCCGGATTTCTCTTTGGCAAGAATTTTTTCCACAGTTCAATAAGCAAATGCAGCACAAAATACTCTTTAGTCACTAGCGGATATTAGATTTGTAGGAAAATTATTGTGAACTGATAAACTTTTACCAGAACTGATTAAGAATTTTTTAGAGTATTTACTGTTTTAATAGAGAAAATGCGGCATATCATGCGATATAATGGGGGGGGGGCGAGTTAGCGTAAAAGTTTTGGGAGAGGGTGAAATTTTTTTTAAGGGTGGGTCAAAAAATTTTGGCAAAAAATTTGTTGAGGGATGTCAAATTTTTTTTTGTAAGGGTTAAAAGAAAAATCATTCGAGGAGGGGGGAGGGGGCAAAAAATAGGGGGGGACATAATCGCGGACCAAAATAGGTAATACTAAACGTGTGAGCTTTGGTGCCCATCATTGGCAGAGTATTTTAATACTATAAGCGAGGCGATTGGTAGCTGCTAAAAATTGTGTAAAATTTAACTAAAATTGTAAAAAATAATAATTTAATAGCGCAAAGTTTTTTAAATGTTATCTTTAGACTTGCATGTGCCCTATTAGCGTTGGATGTGAATTTTTTATTTTGGTTTGAAAATTTGACCATTTCCGAGGCCATTTTCTGTGCTATGAGGAAAAAGAGTATAGTTCTAAGCTAATAGACTAGAGTACAAAGCTCTAAAAAAGAGTACAGTACCTACTCTGAAAAATACTATAAATGGTCACACTAGACAAGTTATATTTAAGTGCAAATAGCTTTGTAAATTATCATATAGGTACTATACAGTGCAAACCTATAATGCAAATATACAATCTATGTATCCCTTCTGTGCCACAAATGTGTGAAATTCATATTTCTTATCCATTTTTTTGGGATATATATACAGGGTGATTCAAAATTCCCTAGAAAGATTTGAACAGTGGTTAGATATCATTAATCTAAGAAAAGTTACGTGATTATTATTTTGTTTAAATTTCATATTTTTTTTTCTCTGAATTTAGGAGCTAAATTTTTGTATTTTTTTTGAGAATTGCTTTTAAAATAATTTACCAAGCAAGTCTACGTGTGGCTGACAATGACAAGTATTAGGGTTTTTGTCAAGCATTTTGAACTTATAGCAAATTCGGCTATTTTTATTAATTTTCCAGCTTGGTAAATGCATGTTTTCTTTTCACTTTTCTTGAGTTTCTTTCTCCGTTGGACAACGGAACTATACAAATTCGTCGAGGCACGTGTTTTTACAGTTTTTGATACAGCAAAATTCCATTTTTAAACCAGGCGTTTCTTAATCAAAAATGTGACAGTGACAAAATTATTTATTGTCAGGGGTTACCAACTATCATTGCCAACACACAATTTGTTTTAAAAACATTTCCCTAGCAACTGTCTCTAGGTTTTATTATAATACAATAATACGAGTTAACTAATATCTAATTCAAATTGAAATATTTCCAAATCGGTTAGATGCAGATTAAAAAGCTAATTTTCTGAAGAAATCAACAGTGTCAAAATATATAGCGTGTTTCATAAGAAAAAAATTACTTTTTGGATTACCCGGTATATATTTCAACTGCATAATTTTTATTAAAGATTTTAAGGTCCCTATCAAATACCCTTTCACCCAGTTTTTGTTTGGTTTTTCTGCGGCTCACCCTGTACACACGTATGGACTATTGCAGATTAGTTGTCGTCGGTCTTTAAAATGTCGGACACTTCTTTTCTTATTTTTTCTTCGATCATCCAAAATTCCTGTTTATCATCGTACTGCTTCAAGGTTAGCTCGTGTAGCTCTTTTTCCGACGGCAAATCTCCGCCATAATCTTCGGGAAGACATTTTTTCGGGATACAACTAAACAACTTTTCCTTATCCATATTGGGAGGGTGAGCCTTTATCTAAAAACAAGTAAAATAAAAAAAAATAAACCCTCGACAAACTCTGCGAATTTTTCCTAAAAACTACCCAGCAAACACTGTTCCTTCAGGCCTTCGTCGGCCCGATGTCGATTACCGAATTTGCCGTCATCGGCACGACGTCGATTTACGACATCGGACCAGCAGTAGTTTTTGTTTGCTTTGCGATTTAGGCCCAATGTATGTTTGCCGACGCAACGTTAAATTTTACTTTTTGCTGACATCGGCATACCGTCGCCGTACGATTAAGGTCCGATATGGTTTAACCACATGGTACCGATCATCCGCCCATATAGCTGCTTAATTTGGTCGGTCTAACGTAGGCAAGCTGGTCTCGGCCCGACATCGGTAAACTATTCAAGTAAACTATTGGTTTCCTAAAACGGTCCAACGTCGTCGGCGATTGACGAAGGTCCGTCGGTGGTAGCTTAAAGGGGCCCGACATTGGCAAACTACAAAGTTTCGATAATGCAGGTGCTTAACCAGTCAGGCTGGTTTAAGTGGCCGAAGAGGTGATTCTTGTAGAGAAGTACCACCATCTTGTCTAGTCCGCATTCTAGTTTTGAAATATCTTTGCTCTTATATATATATATATAATATTATCTTCCACTGTACAGGGAACATAGTGACATTAGCGCCATCTCTATATACTAGGAAGACGATATTAAGCAGTTTCAAAATTTTAATGTGACGTACCATGGTCAGTTGACGATTCTCGACCAATCAAACAAAGTTCCAATCAGACCATCGTCGGCCCTAAAGCAGATAAAGTGGTCGTCGACTATAGTAAATCGGGCCATCGTCAGTTGCCGATTCTCGACCGATTAAACAAAGTTCC
The DNA here is from genome assembly GCA_963921995.1 of Oxystoma pomonae. Taxonomy (NCBI): domain Eukaryota; kingdom Metazoa; phylum Arthropoda; class Insecta; order Coleoptera; family Brentidae; genus Oxystoma; species Oxystoma pomonae. The sequence goes on from OY998171.1 coordinate 68,747,363, forward strand.
CATCGGACCATCATCGGCCCTAAAGCAGATAAAGTTTGCGTTGGCATAATGTCGACTATAGTAAATCGGGCCATCGTCAGTTGCCGATTCTCGTCCGATGAAACAAAGTTCCAATCGGACCTTCGTCGGCCCTAAAGCAGATAAAGTGGGCGTTGGCATAAAGTCGACTATTGTTAATCTGGCCATCGTCAGTTGCCGATTATTGACCGAAAACTGAAAATCGCAATCTGTCCAACATCGGGCCAGCGTGTTGTCGCCGATGCCGACACACTGCCGACGTTGTGGACATTGGCCCGATTCAATTCCGACGATTTGTGTTTGCTGGGTATCCCCATTTGCTCCGTCTCAAAAGTGAAAAACGAAAATAACAGCATAAATCCACAAATACATGGCAAAAATAACGACAAAAAAATTTAAATTGTTCTTAGGACGTTTTTTATTTATTTTTTTGAAAAAGTAAAATGCTTTTAAACAGCAAGGGCTGTAGTAGAATTACCTCAAACGACATAAAATCAAAAAAATTCCATATGCACCAGTAGTAGTATAGAGGGGCGGCCCGTGGGCCTGGAAATTAGGCCGCCTCATGGGCCCTTTCTGCCATACCGCGTTGTTACGAAGTTCAGTATGTCGGCCCATCGTCCTCCGGTCGGTCTAAAACTTTTCGCCTCGAGATTAAAAGTGCCACTTTAGTCTCAGGGTTTATAATGTACTATTAGTAGTAGAGAAGGGGCGGCGCGACGCCTGGCAAGTAGGCCTCCCTGGGCCCTTTCTGCCCTACCCCGAGCCTGCCCCTAATCCACCGCCTGCACCACTAGTTTGCTCATTTGGTCTCACTGTTCTTTTTGCAAAGTCCAGTATTTTGTCCCATTTGAGCATGTGGAGGTCTCCTCATCCAGGGTCGGGAAACCCAATACCTGATATCTCGTCCTCTGGTATGCCTCGCAGTTCGCTATAACGTGTCGAGGTGTCTCTTCTGCCCGCCCGTAGGCCCGGCAGGTCGAGTCATTCTCTACCGCGATCCGGGTCATGTGCTTCCTTAGTCGGTTGTGACCTGTTATGATACCTGTCAGCAGACCAGTGTCCCTTCGCGATCTCCCCAGAAGCTATTTTTGTCTGGCTACATCCGGGCCCTTCACGAAGTCCTTGGTCTGTCTGCATCCTGTTCCTGCTCTCCAAGCGGTCGTCATGGCATCGTTGGCCCATTTATTGAGTCGACTTTGCAATTGCCTCTTGGTTGTTCCTAGGAGTGGTTCCGGCCCTACATACTGGGTGCTTGCCCCGATCCTGGCGAGCTTGTCGGCCATCTCGTTACCCGGCACCTCCATATGTCCCGGTACCCACATAAGTGTCACTTGTTTGCCCTCTCCCAAGGATTCCAGTGCATCCGCACATTCCTCCACCAGGGTGTTGGTGATCTTGGGCGCCCTTAGTGCCTTTAGGGCTGATTGGCTATCGGAGCATATATAAACATGCTCCTCCCTACCGTTCTTTATTTCTTCCATGCTTGCAGCCATTATTATGGCATACACCTCTGCCTGAAAGACCGTGGCTTGCTCTCCGAGCGGGTAGCTCTTTCGAACCTCCTGGTCTTCCACATAAACCCCCGATCCTGTGGTTTGCCTCTCCGACAGTTTCGACCCGTCGGTGTAGCAAATCACGGCGTTCTCCTCGAACTGTTCGCGGAGGTTTTCACTCTGCCATAGTTCCCTGTCTGGGATGACTACTTTGTACCTCTTGTTGAATCTCCAGGGTTTTTTTGGTCTTTGTGTTTTAATCGCTGCCATAGGGATTGCTCTCTCGGCGATTTGGGCAATCCTAAGATGCCCCGCAGCTTCCCCTCTTCCTCTCCATTTATAATGTACTATTAGTTTCACTTGTTTTTAAATTAAAATCTTACCATTTCCATTAGCTCTCCCTTCATAAAGACTTTCATTATGTTCATGATTTTATCGAAAAAGTAAACTGCGTTCAAAATGTGAATCACCTTCAGGTTTAGCGGAAAACCTTCCTGCAAAAACTGAAGGTACTTTTTGATGGCGCCCACTTTCAGTCTTGTCAGATGCATCAGGCCCAACTAAAAATAAAAGCGAACACATTTAAGCGACTATTTTCCTCAGAAAACCAATTTGAACCAAAGGAGGAAACGAATTACAGCGATAACTTGCACTAGTGCAAATGATCGGTTTTCATAAAAAAAAACACATTTTAAATAGTAGTTTTAACAACTAGTGGCTAAAATCGTGCTTTTTTTACAAGCGCTGGTTTAAATAACGAGGGCAGCGAGGTATTTAAAAACGCGAGTAAAAAAAGCACGGTTTGGCCGCGAGTTGTTAACACTATTTTTTTTTAATACCTTTATCAAATACCTTAAAAAAATCTAATTATTCTTGCCCAAAAATTAAGCAATTTCCGCCAGTTTTCACCAAACATTTACGAAAAAATCAGTTAAAAACATCGTCAAAATATCATACTGTCAAAGATTAAAAAGGCACATCGCTGTGGAAACCACTGTTATATCATTTACCAGCCGCCTTGATTTACAGTGATAGTGTATTGCAAGAAGTACTCTTCGTTCGAGATTTTTAAAAGTATTTTCCTGTTTTTCTTGGATTTTTTGATAAAGGTATTAAAAACGATAGTGTTAACAACTCGCGGCTAAACTGTGCTTTTTTTTACTCGCGTAAAAAAGCACTATTTTAGCCACTAGTTGTGAAATAGTACTTTTAACAACTAGTGGCTAAAATAGTGCTTTTTTACAAGCGTTGGTTTAAACATCGAGCGTAGCACAGTTTAGACGCGAGTTGTTAACACTATTTTTTTAATACCTTTATCAAAAAATCCAAGAAAAACAGGAAAATACTTTTAAAAATCTCGAACGAAGAGATCATCTTTATACTATAAATCAAGGCGGCTGGTAAATGAAATAACAATCGTTTTCATAGCGATGTGTCTTTTTACTCAGTGACGTTCATTGTTGCGACATTTTAATCTTTGACAATTTGATATTTTCACGGTATTTTTAAATGATTTTTTCGTAAATACTTGTTGAAAACTGGCGAAAATGGCTTAATTCTTAGGCAAGAATAATTAGATTTTTTCAATATTACTATTTTCCGCTATTTCTCTTTAACTTTAGGTAAAAAACGGACAGAAATCTTTTTTTGCCCCGTGATCAAAAAGTTTTTTTTGCATCGGTAACCAAAAAATCAATACTTTAGTTTTCTGCAGATATCTACTAAAATCATGTTTTTGATGAAGGTATAAAAAAAACTACTATTTTGTATCGTTAACTAAAAAAGCCATCCATGTTTTAGTTATCTGCAGACAGTTACTAAAATCATGTTTTTGATGAAGGTATAAAAAAAACATATTTTGCGTATTACCAGAGAGCATATAAATCTAAATAGAGATCACACGTAATGGTAAAATCCGACCAGCAAGTCAACGCGATTCAAAGCGAGTTTTTTATTGTTAGCTGAATGCGCCAGGATGAAGCGGGGTAATATTTATTTAAAATTAAAACGGCAATAATCCCGCGCGTTGAATGAATATCAATTTATCACTGGCGTACATACTTATATTTAGTGCAACTTGTTGCTAAGTGAGCTGGCAGAAAGTTTTTATTGTATATATTTTTCAAGAATTTATTACTTTTAATAATTAAAGAAAAAGCAGAGAGCATATAATTTAGGTTTTCTCCGGTAAAAAATAAGTGTTTTTTATTTATTTTTTAAATATTTTGCTATCTAAGGATACTTGAAATTTTAGTAGCCCCGTCATTTCCGAATGTTTGAAAAATACATGATTAGGAGATCAGAATCGGTGAGAAGGTATCTGAAAACTGATGGGTCTCATATGATAAATGTCCTTGGATATTCCTTCAATGGTTCTGTTGTCCTAATCTAAAAGAGGCGGTTTTGACATTACCTTGTCAATTCCCATCATGGGGGAGTCTTCTCCAAAATTGTTTTTATGATTTTTTTTTAATTTGACCGACGAAGACGAAACCTTGTAAAAGAGTAATTTTAATTTAAAATAAAAGAAAAAAACTGGCGACGCAGGGCAACATTTTTGGGGATGTTGGTACGTAATTTCATCGGAGAGGGGGTCGTTCGACATGATACGATTTTCCTGTGCGCCCACCACTGCTTTGGATCAATAAAAATAAGCAAGAGCTAAAGCGAAAGTGGCGCACCAAGTTTCCAAGCCAAGAACCAAAAAAAAACGATAGCTGCGCCACTTGCTTTTCAAGTCACTTGAGCGGGACCACAAATTTACCATTAGGTGTCCTCTCTATTTAGATTTATATCTCTCTGGTATTACTGTCAGCTCAGATCTCTGGTCAGGTAGAGTACAGGGTCCCTTGAATATACATACATTCCCCGTCCGTGGGTAGGTATTCTTTATGGTGACTGACCAATACAGTTCAGTGAAACGCAAGTTGTAAAAATTAGGAATATTGCATTGATTTTGGAAATAGCATCTGGATAATATCCCGTGTTTTCATTATAAATTGCATTTGTTTGTTTTCATATTTCACGAAAATGCGGAGTCGAGATTTTCGCGAAAGTATAAACAAACTCTTGCAATTCTAAAAAACAGGTTTCATGTAAAAATTATCGGTAATTTTGATGCACTTGTTATTCCACTCATGTATTAAAAGCATCATAAGACAAAGCGTGATTTTTGAGGATTACAGCGATAATTATTTTGACTTGCGTCAAGTAGTAAGAATTGCACTGAAAATTTTATACCAGTTGTTTTAAGCCAATCAGATGCCTTGTTTTTGACAGGTTGCTATGGCAACAACCCGAATTTTTCGGAATGATTTTCGGTCACGTGCCCTAGTTGAAAAATTAATAAGTGATAATTTCCCTGGATTGACAGCTGTCACGTGCAGATGTCAGAATAACAACAGAGGCGTAGGTACAATTATGATATTTTCTTTGCGACAACAAAATTTAATATGACGAATAATAATTAATAAACAAAACACAGTCAACTTCGCAGATTTTACGTTTCCTACCTAAATACTTCCGCGTTAAATTGTCATCGACTTTGCAAGAGAATAATTAATTTTCCCTTATCTCTAGTAGTATATAAGATTATTAGACTATGAAGAAATGTGGTCATTTCGGGATTTTGAGAATCGGTTTTTTTTTACTAGGGCAAAGGGAAAGGGAAAAAAAACAAATTCAAACTATTTGAAATACAAAACACCTAGTGTCCAATATAACACATGTGCCTATACACCTATTTTGCCCTATCCTCTAGTACTATAATATTGTGTGATTTAAAGAGAATATAATCAACTTGATACAAAGATGCAAACCTTATTTTACTAGATTACCAGGGAATTGTAAAAATAATAGATGAATAAGTGTATAGCCCCAATATAGGTAACACAGACATTCAAATTGTCAAAAAAGTAATTAAATAGCTATCTTGTATTAAAACACCAAACCTCAAAGTAAAATAAACGCTTGCCAAATTGTCAAAATTTGTATTTTTTTTTTTTTAATAATTTTTGGTATAAAATTTTCGTACCGAATCTCCCGCAAGCTTGAATTAATCTCCGTAAATTTTTTCTCTGTTGCGAATTTTTATAAGAAAATAATTCAAGCTCTAGGGAGATATAAGTGAAAATTATTTGGACTTGCGTCCAGTAGTAAGAATTGCACTGATAATTTTTTCCTTGGTTACTATACTAATTTTGTATACAACAAAATTATTGGTAATGTTAATGCTCTAGTGGTATATTACCTCCCGATAATTAGTGATAATTACCCCTTTCATATCAATGACGACAATTAATCCGCTGGGTGGGTTGTTTTCTTGAGCTACGTCCACCAACATGTACGATAACTTCATAATGGGTACCAAATCGAAATTGGAGTAATTAGTGTCATTCAGTTTGAAATAGTGAACCACGTAGTTTTCATCCGTTCTTGTGGGAATACTTGACATGTGACTAAAAAATTATTAAGAAAAATAAAGCAGGAACTTTACCAAAGAAAAAGGATTTTTTCCTGTACTCCAATAGTTATACTATTAGCTGATTTCTCTTCGCTTAAATTAACACTGATAAGTCCCTAATAAGGACGAAACACGCGTCTAAAGTCGCACCAGAGTATCCAGGGGCCTAATTCTTCAATCTCGAGAGAAGGAACGATCCCTCAAGAGAAGGGATCAATCCCAGGGAATGATTCCATCCCTTGTTCTGTTAGTCATTTATTATTTAGAGTAATCTATGTTTTTTGAGATTAGTCAATTGTTGAAGTTTCGATCAGTACAATCTCTGATCGTCTTCAGGTGCAAACTGTCAATTGTTATTATTGACTCAGAGTTCACTCTGCTCTGTCTACCGTCATATCCTTGATAAATTAAATATTTATAATTTACTTAATACAGCTATTTAAATTAAACTGGATTTTCATTAGAAGAACTCATATCAAAACATCCCTCGAAAAAAGATGCTTTTCCTTGAGACCTCTTCGAAATATTAGACTGAAAAATATACATTTTACGCGCATGCTTGCCTGAGAAATGGGACCGATCTCTGGCTTTGGAGTCGGGGAGCACGAACACACAATTTTTGATAGAATCGAATGAGCGATCACCGCTCAAGAATATGAAATGCGTTCGACGTGGGATCATTCGACCCAAATCTATGTCGTTCCCTGCTCAAGAATTATTGCCCTACGGAGTTTTCATAGTGAGAAAGCCGACCAGTGGCGTAGTAAGAAAAAATGTCGGGGGTATATATTTCCGAAAGTTTTTTTTTCTTTTTTTCAGATTAAATTCGGGGGGAGGTTGTCCTCAACCCCCCCCCCCATTACTACGCCACTGAAGCCGACTGATTGATGGATTATCCCCGAAATCAGTTAATGGTGTACCTGTAGTGGAGCAGGTCAAAAATCCAGTTTTCTCTTTAAAAAAGTAACTGTAAAAATGTCATGCTTTTGTGTGGAATCTCAGATTAATAAAAAAAAAGTTATTAGTCTGAGTGTGGAATCAATTAAAAATTTGTAGGATTTTCGACAAAAAATATAGTGTAATTTTTGGGAAATTACTGGAATTTCTTGGTGGAATTTTCGGAAATAAGTAGTGAAATTTAAAGCTCGATTTTTTTAACTATATAACTTTTGGTAATTTAAAATAAAATCAGTATAAATTATTTTTTATGTGTTCTCTTTATTAAAATACTTACATAGTGTTCATTCCTTTTATTAAATCGTTCCTGCTCATATCTCTGTCGTCATAGATTTCTGGACTATCTCTTTTTAATTCATAAAATCTAAAAAAATCCTTTTATTGGCAAAATTTTGACTCTAAGATAGTTTCTCCCCATGCAGAAATTAAAGAAAAAAACTGGCAGAGAATAAAAAAGAAAACGATAAATATAGTTTTCATTTTTATACGGAAAATTAAACATTAGTTTACTAAATTCCACTATATTGAAACAAAAAAATCAAAATTAAAAATTTTTTGTTTTGGCAATTTAGATATAAATTTTCTGAATAGAGAAAAAAATTAGAATCCAATTTTTTTTTCATTAGCAAGCTTAGGGCCCACCGTTTATAGTCCAATTTTTAGATGAGCATGGCATTTCTAAGCTTCAAGAAACTTCGAAAAAGCGATTTTCTGGATAAATCCTAAATGGTGACAGACTCTCAAAAGTGACAAATAGGAAAAATGTTGCAAATTTAATTTTCTATCCATAAGTTAATAGGGATAGTGTAGCTGAAACCCCTCCTACCAGAAAAATTGAAAAAACCCAAGCAAAAATTATGCCAATTTGAACAATTTCTTGCATATTCCTTTTTAGCATTTTCATCAAGATTTCTCGACCTACGAGTACCAAACCTGGCAGGATTCTTTCTTTTTTTTATTAATTAGAAATCCTAATACATTTCTTGTAGTTTATACTTATTTGTTGTTTTTTTGTTACCTAAGAGAAGCATAAATATTTAAAATCAAAAGTTTAAAAATTTGTAAGTTAATACTTAATAAAATAATATACATACAATAATAACACATCTCTAGTAAATTTTTTTTCACATTTAAAACAAGTGCTAAGTGCTATGTTTTCATGGATATTGAATTCGTTTTCAATATGTTTTGAAAACTTTTTTTTCATGAGTTTTCATGACAGGTTTTCAAATCGATTTTGAATCGATTTGAAAACGGTTTTCAAATTTTGATATTTGGCAGCTGACTTATGTCATAGTTGTCAAATATTCATTTTTGAGTTTTGGCACTTTTTTTTAATGCATTTTATTCAAAAGATGATGTTGGTCCTTGCCACACATTTTTTTTTAATTTTAATTACTACTCTGTTTGCAAGTGGAAGTGAAGAGCCAAATATTTCTGTTATTTTCCATAATTAATTTTTTTAAAGTCTTTAAAAAAACAAATCTTTAGTTATTTAAGTAAGGTTATGTTCTTCTTTTTTCTATACACTCCACCAAATTTTAGAATGCCGGTTCCACAGTTTCACTTCTATTTCTCTCTCTCTCTCTCTCTCAAAAAGAGTGAGAACAATAAAATATAATTTGGCGGCTGTCTGGTAATCCGACGCAATACGCATGTGTAAACTCAATCCCCGTTTTCATGCAAAATCGGTATTTCGATCTCAATACGATCTTGATCCAACCCTAAAAATGTTCAGGGTCGGATCTAGATTGAAATCGGTTTGAATACTGAAAAACAGGCGTTTTCATGGACGGTATCGGATTGAAATCGTTTTCAGAACGAACTCAATTCCCATGAAAACGTAGCAATTAATTAATAGAAGAAGAGGGAACTTAGAATAGGTAAGAACTAGGTATTACACATTTATTAGCTTTGGTTATTTATGTATTTTCGTAATTGATTTTTAAAACTCTTAACAGACCTTGCATTTTTAATATTAGGAGGCAACACATTACATTCATTCAAGCCCTTAAAAAACAGAGAAATCATAGTTGACCTATTTCTTGTTCTAGGTATGTAATCATATCAGAAAACTAAATTTTTCCAGTGGCGTAGTCCGATTTTCTTTTGAAAATGTACCAAAACTCTTTAATACGCCACTGTTACTGGATGTTATACTAGATAACACCTTCCGCTTGTATTTGCTGCTTCTAGTAATAACATAAGAATTTTTTTAAATTATAATTTTTTATATCTTTTTTAGTAAATTTCTTAAATGAAAGAGCCAAGGTCCTCTACTCTTCCAATACAATAAAAATTCTTATTTTATTACCATAGAGTACTCGGAAACAACTGCAAATTATTATTTTTCTCTAAAAACCAATTCTGATAGGTTCTCTCATTTTAAAACCGCTTTTGGAGTTACTGTAAGCGAGAAAAAAGTAATTTTTTGGGTTTGTTCGAAAAAATTCTTGTTTTTAGGCACAAAATTATGTTTTTAAGGAAAAATTTAAACTATTTAAATTTTGCAAAATTTTGCCAAATAAAAAATATTGGATACCAGGGACTCACTAAACTCCAAACTAATTGTCTTGTCTAAAATAGCCCCACTTACGAAATGGTCAGTAGAATTTTTGTTAATAGCAGTAGATGAACGATATGACAGTACCAACACATGCAGTGTCGATCGCCCCCCCCCCTTTGCTCCAGAAACAAAGATGCTGATGGTAATAATCCTGAAGTCTTTGGAGACAAAAGAAGAAATTACAGAACGTTCCTTTAAAGACATTCTAGAATCCCTCGACAGTATTTTGGAACAGTTTGAAATAGACGAAAACCACGTTATTAGAAATACAGAACAGTATTATAGAGTTTCAATTTATAAAGAAGTTTTAGACAAAATCGTTTCGAACATAAAATCAAGGTTCAATAACGAAACTAAGTATTTTTGACCTGAACATATTCATACCAAGTCTTATACAACGTGAAGCCAAAATCATGGCAAAATTAACTAATGTCGTTTCTTAATACTATAAACTGTTTGAATAATACAAAACACAAATTTTTGAACTTTTATTGGGAGAAGTCAGTATTTGGAAACAATATTGGTCAGAAGTAGGCAAAAGCTTAAATCAAAAAATATATGATAACGTTTTCGAGACAATAAAAAGATTCTTGGATGTTTGTCAGTAAGTAATCGTCAGAAGGAAGCTTCTCCTGCCTCAAAAGATTGAAAATATAAGTACTTAAGAACACTATGACGGACATTCGTGTGACAGGCACAAAATATGTACCTACGGGTACCTACGACTTGGGGCCCTGTTATAAGTTTTTTGCTACTGTTGCGCCTCTAGTGACTCGGTCCCGACGCTTAAATTAGGGTAGCGGCGCCGGCGCCGGGAAATTTGAATGCGGGTATTTTTTAAAGTATTTCTGTTCATTAGAAACAACATTATTTTGGAAAACCTAATTCATCAATAATTTATTTTATTTTCCAAAGTATTGTTGATTCTAATGACTATAAATTTAAGAGATAAACCAAATGCGTCGTATTTAATATATTATATTATTCTTTTAAGAAGATATAATAGTATCCATATCAAAACTATTGTATTTATTAATAAACTATTTATTCTGATTCCCATGCCGACCTCCATAGCATCAGTTTCTTTTAAAACTTACGAGTTTTTTACGTTTTTAAAAAATTTGATATAACTGGTTAAGCATTTTTGAACGGAATGGGCTAAAAAAAATGTACCTAATTAACAAATAGGCTAAATAAATGCCCTATCAGTTTTATTAGATCGTTGATAGACATCAAAATTGGTGATACCGTAGGCAAAATCGGTTATTTTTCTCCCGTATCCAAAAATAACCGAACCAAAATACGTTACTTACGGAGGCTTAACGGGGCCCGCTTGGTTATTTTTTCTAACCAACCAGATTTATTTCTGAGCAAAAGCTGCAGCTGGTAAATGATAATTCGTTTTTTTGTTTAGTTATAGGTTTTTAATTTTTTTGTGAAAGTGAATTTGCAAAAACAGGAATTATTGTTTTCTTTTGTATTCTATTTACATTGGCAGTTTGTATGTGGCATCGACCAACACCATTCTCAACTAAAAAGCCTGTTAACTCCTACCGCCTCAGTGCCCTTTAGCCTATTGTGGCTGCCATTTTTATAACCAAATTGACAAGTAAAACATGGATTTTCTGTCAGTTTGGTGTCAATATGGCACCGATCATAGGCCAAAGGATACTAAAACGAAAATGAGTTAAATGGCTTTTTAGTTGAGTACGGTGTTGCATCGACGTACTAGGTTAGTACATCGATGGTATGTGGGCAAAAAAATACGGTTACGGTAATTTATGTTTGTTGTTTTAAAACTCTTTTTAGCATCTCAATAAGCCACTTTCAATTGACGTCACACGCAAAACAATTGAACATCGGGTCACGTGGTACATCGAAAGTTTTTTTGGGTCAACCAACCAAAAGTCTAAGCTATGGTTTGTTTTGACAACACATTTGACATCTAAAAATACTTTGACATTTTCAGGTTAGAAACTCTTGTTTATTTCTAACCTCAAAATGTTTAGATGTCAAAATGTGTTGTCATAACAAACCACAGCTTAGACTTTTGGTTGCTTGTTCCAAAAAAACTTTCGATGTACCACGTGACTCTTTCGTGCCAAGTAGGTCATGCACAGCGTCACTGAAACTGGCTAATTACGGTAAGCAAATAAGGTGACGATAAATTACTGGCCTATTAACTCTCTATTATTGAATATGCTGTTTTTCCTCTGGTATGTAGAAACCTTGCCCGGTAGCCCGAAGGCTTCCTCCACAGTTTTTTGAATAGTTTTCTGGTTCAATGATCTCTAGGGTGTGGAAACCGATGAAGCAGAGGATCACTTCCGCATAGTTTTCCAATTGTACATTACAAAAATCCAAGAAATTACTTTAACAGTTTAAAAAAGGCCAAAAACACACAAAACTAAAAAACTTCAACAAAAAAACTTCATGAACGAAAAGACGATGACATTGATGGGCATTGATTAAGATAGATGTCATCGGCACGATTTGTCGCGTGAGCTTCGGGACCGAGTTCCCAGAGACGCTGTAACTTGTTTTTGCGATGCCCTTAGTAAGAGTTTTCTCTAAGTCCGTAGGTATATGCTTTGTGTCTGACAGGCTTAGCGTTGCTGCATATCAACAGACATATTGAAATTGACAGCGGGTCATTGACCGGTTTGCCCAAAAAAACTGGAAACAAACTTTTTTTTTGAGATAGGCATCTTATGTTTGAGATATGCAATATAAAAGGTAATGTTTCAACTTTAGATCTCAAAAAAAAAAATAGCTATTAGGTTTTGTTTGTGGTTAAAATTTTTTACGAAAATATTTAGAAGATAAAAAATAGGACATAAATTGCGGCGCTATAACATCTTTGATCAACACCATTCTCAACTAAAAAGCCTGTTAACTCCTACCACCTCAGTGCCCTTTAGCCTATTGTGGCTGCCATTTTTATAACCAAATTGACAAGTAAAACATGGATTTTCTGTCAGTTTGGTGTCAATATGGCACCGATCATAGGCCAAAGGATACTAAAACGAATATGAGTTAACTGGCTTTTTAGTTGAGAACGGTGTTGCTTTGATATCTACGGTATTAGTTTAATTTTGTGTGGCATTTCTAGTGTCACCTTAAAAATTTTCGCCTGCTGCGCTTTAAAACTACTGATAAACTTACAATTTTAGTTTAATTTTAAATCAAAAAAGTGCATTTTTCAGTGAAATTTTCTTAAAAATTTTTGCCTGCGCGCTATATTTACGATTCTAGTTTAACTTGACCTAAAAACTGCATTTTTCATGTAATTTTTTAAAATAAAAAATGTATTAAATAAACAACTTAAAATCTGAGTACCCCCTCCCCTAGATTTGCGACCAAATTCGCGCTTGTAGTTATACTAAGTTTTGTTTGCATACATTGATATGTCCCTCTTAAAAGCTATGTTTTTATTCTAGTTTTTTTTTGTATCGAAACCGCCCCCCCCCTTTTCAAATGGCTGGGATCGCCACTGACACATGTAACAATTTGCTAGCATGGTTATAAGAATATTCAGTTACTTAAGTACCAGTGTAGAACGGAAAGGTTGACAGTTATACTTTTTATTTAATTTTTTGATAGGTTTTTCCACATTTCTCATAATTCAAGGAGCTGCATGCAGCTCTTGCAATGCTTGCCGGCGGACTGTATAGAAAAAAACTTGGATTCGGTCTGGCTGGCAGCCCCACGATAAAACATAGTTGTATGAAAACAACAAACTATTTGACATGCGAACTGTTGACAACAAAGAAATATGGTTTCAGAGGCAAAATGACGTCAGTGCGCTTATCAAAAAATTAAACTATAGAAGGAGTGGTTTAAGCTAAAATATTACTATATACTTATTGATAGAGAACTTAATTTGCAACATTTTTCCTATTTGTCACTTTTGACAGTCTGTCATCGTTTAGGAGTTATCGAAGAAAATTGCTTTTTTGGAGTTTTTTGAAGGTTAGAAACAGTGGCGGCCCCAGCCATTTGAAAAGAGGGGGGCGTGTTTGATACGAAAAAAAAAATAGAATAAAAGCATAGCTTTTATGAGGAACATATCAATATATGCAAACAAAACTTGGTAACTGCAAGCAAGAGAATTTGGTCTCAAATCTAGGGGGGGGGTACTCAGATTTGAATTCGTTTATTTCATACATTTTTTATTTTAAAACATGTTTAACAAATTTTTTGAGAAAATTACATTAAAACTGTAATTTTTGAGAAATAAACCAAATTCGTAAATATCAACGGTATTATAGCGCCGCAGGCGAAAATTTTTAAGAAAATTGCTCTAAAAAATGCGTTTTTTGATTTGAAATTAAACTAAAATTGTAAATTTATCAATGGTTTCAAAGCGCAGCACGCGAAAATTTTTAAGAAAATGACAGTACAAATGCCATTTTTAACACAAAATTAAACTAATACCGTAAATATCAAAGGTCTTATAGCGCCACAATTTATGCCCTACTTTTGATTTTCTAAATGTTTTCATAAAAAATTTAAAGCCAGGGTAGGGAGGGGGTTAACTACCCCCCTATCCTCCTAAAATCCGCGCTTGAGTAACTACGTATAATTTTTTTTATCGCACATCTCAAACATAAGATGCCAATCTCAAAAAAAAAATCATTTCCAGTTTTTTGGGCAAACCGGTCAATGACTCGCTCAATATCAATTTTAATGTCAGTTGATATGCAGCAACGCTAAGCCCGTCAGACGAATTTCGACCCCCCCCCCTGAGACTGCCACTGTTAGAAATGACAGTTCCCGATGGGGTAAGAATGGGGACTTTTACACTGAGAGAAGTTATATAGTCCAATTTTTTGTCGTTGATTGTTTCAACTGTTACTTCAAATTAACAACAACAAATTATTTGACATGCAAACTGTTGGCAACAAAAAAATACGTTTTCAGAGGCAAAAATGACGTCAGTCGCTCATCAAAAAATTGGACTATACTAGCCTGTATACACCAGTTGTACTATTTGGGACAATTGAACTCGTTTAATACTAAATAGTATACAACTGGTGTATACAGGCTAATATAATTTCTCTCAGTGTAGCTTGTTAATTTAAAAAAATGGGTTCTAATTTTTTTGTAGGGTGGGGGGGGGTTAACTACCCCCCTATCCTCCTAAAATCTGCGCTTGAGTAACTACGTATAATTTTTTTTATCGCATATCTCAAACATAAGATGCCAATCTCAAAAAAAAAATCATTTCCAGTTTTTTGGGCAAACCGGTCAATGACTCGCTCAATATCAATTTTAATGTCAGTTGATATGCAGCAACGCTAAGCCCGTCAGACGAATTTCGACCCCCCCCCCTGAGACTGCCACTGTTAGAAATGACAGTTCCCGATGGGGTAAGAATGGGGACTTTTACACTGAGAGAAATTTTTGTCGTTGATTGTTTCAACTGTTACTTCAAATTAACAACAACAAATTATTTGACATGCCAACTGTTGACAACAAAAAAATACGTTTTCAGAGGCAAAAATGACGTCAAAATTTTTAAGAAAATTGCTCTAAAAAATGCGTTTTTTGATTTGAAATTAAACTAAAATTGTAAATATATCAATGGTTTCAAAGCGCAGCAGGCGAAAATTTTTAAGAAAATGACACTACAAATGCCATTTTTAACACAAAATTAAACTAATACCGTAAATATCAAAGGTCTTATAGCGCCGCAATTTATGCCCTACTTTTGATTTTCTAAATGTTTTCATAAAAAATTTAAAGCCAGGGAAGGGGGGGGGGGGTTAACTACCCCCCTATCCTCCTAAAATCCGCGCTTGAGTAACTACGTATAATTTTTTTTATCGCATATCTCAAACATAAGATGCCCATCTCAAAAAAAAAATCATTTCCAGTTTTTTGGGCAAACCGGTCAATGACTCGCTCAATGTCAATTTTAATGTCAGTTGATATGCAGCAACGCTAAGCCCGTCAGACGAATTTCGACCCGCCCCCCCTGAGACTGCCACTGTTAGAAATGACAGTTCCCGATGGGGTAAGAATGGGGACTTTTACACTGAGAGAAATTATATAGTCCAATTTTTTGTCGTTGATTGTTTCAACTATTACTTCAAATTAACAACAACAAATTATTTGACATGCCAACTGTTGACAACAAAAAAATACGTTTTCAGAGGCAAAAATGACGTCAAAATTTTTAAGAAAATTGCTCTAAAAAATGCGTTTTTTGATTTGAAATTAAACTAAAATTGTAAATTTATCAATGGTTTCAAAGCGCAGCACGTGAAAATTTTTAAGAAAATGACACTACAAATGCCATTTTTAACACAAAATTAAACTAATACCGTAAATATCAAAGGTCTTATAGCGCCACAATTTATGCCCTACTTTTGATTTTCTAAATGTTTTCATAAAAAATTTAAAGCCAGGGAAGGGGGGGGGGTTAACTACCCCCCTAAACTCCTAAAATCCGCGCTTGAGTAACTACGTATAATTTTCTTTATCGCATATCTCAAACATAAGATGCCAATCTCAAAAAAAAAATCATTTCCAGTTTTTTGGGCAAACCGGTCAATGACTCGCTCAATGTCAATTTTAATGTCAGTTGATATGCAGCAACGCTAAGCCCGTTAGACGAATTTCGACCCCCCCCCCCCTGAGACTGCCACTGTTAGAAATGACAGTTCCCGATGGGGTAAGAATGGGGACTTTTACACTGAGAGAAATTATATAGTCCAATTTTTTGTCGTTGATTGTTTCAACTGTTACTTCATATTAACAACAACAAATTATTTGACATGCAAACTGTTGACAACAAAAAAATACGTTTTCAGAGGCAAAAATGACGTCAGTCGCTCATCAAAAAATTGGACTATACTAGCCTGTATACACCAGTTGTACTATTTGGGACAATTGAACTCGTTTAATACTAAATAGTATACAACTGGTGTATACAGGCTAATATAATTTCTCTCAGTGTAGCTTGTTAATTAAAAAAAATGGGTTCTAATTTTTTTGTAGGGTGGGGGGGGGGTTAACTACCCCCCTATCCTCCTAAAATCCGCGCTTGAGTAACTACGTATAATTTTTTTTATCGCATATCTCAAACATAAGATGCCCATCTCAAAAAAAAAATCATTTCCAGTTTTTTGGGCAAACCGGTCAATGACTCGCTCAATGTCAATTTTAATGTCAGTTGATATGCAGCAACGCTAAGCCCGTTAGACGAATTTCGACCCCCCCCCCTGAGACTGCCACTGTTAGAAATGACAGTTCCCGATGGGGTAAGAATGGGGACTTTTACACTGAGAGAAATTATAAAGTCCAATTTTTTGTCGTTGATTGTTTCAACTGTTTGAAGTAACAACAACAAATTATTTAACATGCAAACTGTTGACAACAAAAAAATACGTTTTCAGAGGCAAAAATGACGTCAGTCGCTCATCAAAAAATTGGACTATACTAGCCTGTATACACCAGTTGTACTATTTGGGACAATTGAACTCGTTTAATACTGGGTATAAGATTTTCTATAATGGCTATACAATTTTTGCATACCCAGTATTCAACGATTTCAATTTGTCCCAAATAGTATACAACTGGTGTATACAGGCTAATATAATTTCTCTCAGTGTAGCTTGTTAATTAAAAAAAAATGGGTTCTAATTTTTTCCTCTATTTTGCCTATGTAGCTTAGCCTAATAGCGGAATTTAATAATAATAAACAAGTTGTTCAATTACCCGTATAGATTATGGACTTTCATCAAGTAAAAGCAGAATCAAGTATACTATACCTTATTATTGTGTTCTTGGTCAGCGGTATGTCATTTTCGCACGACAACAAAAACAGCACCACCATCTCGTCTTGCACATTCTTCGGGACCACCTTTAGTTCGAGAGCCGACCACCACGATTTGATCTCGTCAATGTTCTCTTGGGTGGTTCTCCCCTGGTCTATTATATCTTGCGGCGTCCATTTGTAGTCCAGGTGGAGTTTCATCCTTTTTTAGGTAAGGCTCTATAATATATAATGCAAACATAATTACAAGGCTGGCCAGAAATCCATAACCACCTACCACTTGACTTAAGAAGCCTAAATAGTTTTAAGGTTTTTAGGAAATCGGTTGCGAGCTTGTTAAAGGACAGAGCTTTAATGACCGATAATGTTTTTTTTTTGCCTTGGGACTGGTTTTTTTTAATGCCTTGTCTGTTTTTGTGTATCATTCCTTTTGATTTTTGATTTTGTTGTTTTTAATCTTAATTGTGAAGATGTTGTAGTGATAACTACAGCAGTATTTTTGAAACAAAATTAATAAATGTTTTCAGGGTATTTATTTTTTTATTTTCTTACATACTTGTGCGGCAACGAGATTTATAGAATGTTTTAATCTTATATGAGAATAAAGTTTATTTCAATTTAATTCAATTCAACTCAATACCTAAAAAATACCCTAAGCTTAAAATATCTCAAAAGCTATCCCCGACGACTTAGGTACTACAAATTTGATTGAAAATGTTATTTTGTTATTACCTACCTCAAAAATATATAGTTCAAAGTTTATATATTTTAAAATATGCACTTTGTGCTAACTGTGAAGCATTAGGATGCCCAATCTTATAGTGGTTATAATTAAAAGTTATAATAGGTATTGAAAAACTTACAAAGTTTGTAGATTCTTAAAAAATTTCAATCTGTATAATGTGTTTTTGTAGTTTGTCGCACTTGCCTGACTGCGTTCGATTGGTCAATTCATAATTAAATTAATGGGATAAATAGAAACGGTGTAAATTAACTTTTGACTTTGGATTAGTTTTTTTCAATTTTTTATAAATTTTTGCCTAATTGATTATTAAATTAAAATCAACTAATTATATGATGTACAGGTTTACCCATTATACATGTTACCCCCTCTTTGTTAATACAGTGGCGTGGCCAGGGGGAGGGGTTGAGGGTTAAATCCCCCCAGAAGGTCCAACCCAATATACAATAAATAAAGTTTTTTGATCCTTTACTCCGGTTTGTGACGTGTTTTTTCAAATTTTCATGTGCGGCGCATTTATGATTTGGCAACAAATCTATACACCACCGCAACCCACCCCTTCTTGGCATCCCCACACAACAATTAAACATTCCTGTAATGTAATAGTCATACAGACCGCTTCAAGCTACTGCGAACATAGGGCGGAAGAAGTCTAATTTGCCAGTGTACGTACATGCAGAGACACCGCACGCCTATCAGTGAAGCAACCAACACTCAGGCTTCCGATCGCCATTCGCTGCCGTTCACCGCCTTTCGCCTTGTATTTAGTACGCCTCTAACCACGGTGCTGTGTGGAGCGTAGTCAATGAAACCGGAATTTGGTCAATAAATACGCAAATTTTTATAACGTAATTTTCTTATTTTTTGTCACTGATAAATAAGAGCGTTTTATTGTCAACTGCTCAGATTTATCAGTGACGACGTGTTACAATGAAAATAATAACGAGAAACAAAATAAAAGCAAGTTCTCAAAATAAAATAATACATTCTAAAAACCAAAAAGATTCTCCCAGTCAAAAAAAAATTAAAGCAAATGTTCGAAAAGTCCTCCTTGCTCGGCTAGACAATATCCGAGCCTACTATAAAAACCCCTTCTAACGTTTCCAAGCATGTTAGGGGTGATAATTTGAAAAGCTTCTTCAAAAACAGATAGAAGTCATTAGGAGCAAGATCGGGAGATCGAGCTGGCCATAAAATAGTTCCCCGTGTACTTATAACCCGATTAGGAAATACATTATCAAGATATTCCCTAACAAGGCCAACATTGTGAGCGGAACAACCATCTTGTTGAAACCATGTTTCACCAAATCTTACACCTAACAACTGCCTAGCAGTTGGAATAATGTGCTGCTGCAGTAGATCCAAGTATCTAGGACCATTCAAATTGCAATTGCCGGTAATAAAAAATGGCCCAATTACGTGTTTCCCTACAATACCCCCCCCCCCCCCAAACATTTAGTTTTTGGGGATACTGTGTTCTTACGTCAAAATACAAATGCAAATTTTCCCTCGACCAATATCGAACGTGTGTTGGGTTATGACGATTTGACCATTTGACCATCTGCACTTTTTCGGCAACTTCGTAGACATCCATTTTTAGTTTTAAAAATGTATTATTTCAATTAAGAACTTACCCATCTGTTTCTCGAGCAAGGCAGAAATAAAACAAAATAATAAAAACAAAATGAATTTCCAAAAGATAACACTGCAGCGTGCTTCGAATCCACCTCGGTCGTACGGCACGGAGAGTAAATTGGACTTGATTCCCCCTATATTCGTAGTAGCTTGAAGCGGTCTGTATACTTAGAAAACAAACAATGTGATAGGAATGTTACATTTTACCATTGGGAATATTACTAACACATGCCGGCAATAAGTTACGTTCTAGCTCATATAGGCCATATAAATGTGATAGAAACGTGAGGTGAAACATGACTATAATATGACCAGAACATTTTTTTTAAATTATAGTAATATACCTGGGCACTGACTATAATATCCCACATAGCAAATATTGCATACATAGAGAACGTATTGATTCCAGTGCCATCTACCTAGAATAGATGACATTAAACTAAATTACAATTATAAATAATGTAAATCGCGTAGTCTTCACAAGATAGTAATATTTTCAGCAAACATGCCAAAATCCTGACAAAAATATTCTTTTTGGAAATATTAATAAAAATACCAAAGGAATATAACTATCACAAACTCTTAAAGAATATTCAACAAAAAATAGATCTGGAACGTTCCTGTCATGTTCGCAATAGAATATTCCAAAAATCCCTTTGAGGAAATATTCCTACAACATGAATATTCCTCCAATGTTATATGGGTCTAACCCAATCTACTTTTTCACAAATATTTACAAAAAACCTAAAAGATCAAAGTTTCTAAAGAATTTTTTGTTTTTTTTTCTCAAAATTTTCTCCTGCGGCGCTATACCAATATTAAATATTGTTACAATTTTGTTTTTTTTTGTCAGCAACATTTGAAACGCGTAAAAAATGGCATTTTAGCGTAATTTTGTGAAAATTTCTGCCTGCGGTGCTTTTAAGGGTTAATTTTAAAAATGAGTCTAGAAGAGACTTGCTTTTACAAATAAGTATTTTTTTTTCGTATACACTAACTCAACATCTATTAAACCGCCCCTGTCTCCTCCCTTCAGTTATAGGTAGGTACTTGATTTTTATTAAATGATGAAACCCCCCCCCCCCAGAGTCGATTTCTGGCTACTCCACTGTTTATTATGCATTTTACAAAAAAAATTAGTCTTTAACAAAACTATGTCCAATGTCATCGCATATATGTCAAATTTAAGCCTCAACTTTCTTATTTTAAATTGAATATCCTGTATATTTTTTAAACTTCGATAAGTTTTTTCTGGATTGAATTTTCCACAAAAATCCAAACTAAAATGGTTATTTGAGATTATGATGGTTATCCAGAAATCTCAAGCCCCCTCCAGGAAAAATACGCCACTGTTTGCAAAAAAAATCAGTATGGAGTTTAAATCTATGCATATATATATAATAAATCTGTAGAAAGACCATTTCTGTAATATTTTTTAAAGATTCTTGGTGGGGGCTTCTAACCAAATATATCGATATAGATTTTTAAAAAAGTTTTTAGAATTTTTGTCTTTCTGTCTATTCCAGCATCACGCAAAAACTACCGGACCGGACTTTCCCTCCTGCCTTCTTTCGATTCTTGGGGAGTACATAGGCGTTATTTAATCAAAATCGGTTTACGGGAACAAAAGCAAAAAAACGGAAAGAACTGCAGGCAATTAAAGCAGATATTCGAATGAATGGAAGGGGCGTGAAAGTGGAATAAGGTAGAGGGGGAGGAGAAATAATCTACAACTCAGACAGCACAACTCTGTCCCAAGGATGTCCAGTGGAGAGAGTTTTCTGGACAATGCAGCAGTCCATTGGACAACCAAATCTGTAAAGAATTGGACGGCTCTTGGACATCCCAAAAAAGTCCAAAAGTTTCAATATTTTGATTATTGTACCACGCTACTAAATCCAATGGTTATCCAGTGAAACGAAATTCTGTCCAAAAGTTATCCATTGGCTATCCAAAAAGTATCTTTATGGCTCACTGTTGGAAAAAATTATTGATATCCGTTTGTCTAATTTTCTTAGTCCAATGGATATCATCATAAGTCTGATTGTCGATCCTCGAGGATGGAGTTCTTAGCAAAGGATGGGTATTAAAATACTAAAATACCACTTAGTCTAAAATAATGAAAAATACTTACCTATAATATACAAATGATTCGGCTAGATATGAGAGAAATGTTATTGTTGGTAATGAATAAGAAAAAACATGATTCATTGGATATCTAAAACAGTTCGGACAAAACACATATTTATTAATGTGCCAACTAGGCCAAGCCCGATTGACATACATTTTTTGATAAATATTCAATGTGTAGTAAATGTATTAGCTAGTAGTAGCTAGTAAAATAATAAGACAGCTATATGGTAAAAAAGAAAAAATAATAAACTTACCTTTTTAGTTTTTTTTGTAATAAAAATTCAAAACTTTTCAAAAAGAAAAAAATTAGCAGAAACTGCACTGTTCATAAATTGGCTGTTCGTTACATTTCATTTGTTTCGCGTTTCAAACAATGGAAGGGGACAAAATAAATTTTAAAATTATAATTTTAAATATTTCTTTTGTATTATAGGAACTACATTGAAGGCTAAATCAACGTAGTCTATATTGTTAAGTAAAGGGAATTGTATTTTACTCTAGCTTCACTACGTATACAAGGTGAAATAATTTGAAAACGTTTCGCCCAGTATAATACTAAGGAATTTATCATAATTTATAAAAAACACATAAATTTAAAACGGTGATCTTCACATGCCTTTCCTAAAATCCCAAAAATTACTAATCTCTAACTTCCATAACGGCGACCAAATTTTCCCCCTCTTGGAATCCCACATAGTTGCACAATGGGCGTCCAGTTTAAATTCATTTTTGGTCAAGAACGTCCAGGACCTCAAATGGATGTCCATTGGACGTTCGTACACAGGGCGTTCATTGTAAAAACGTCCAATGGACGTCCAGCCTAAGTATATTTTTGGTCCAGAAATATAATTAGATCAAGGTCAATTCTACGATAGCCGCACATTTGGGCCGTATTCATAGTCATTCCGAAAGGCTCCCTAGCAAACACGGTTCCCTCGGGCCTTCGTCGGCCTGATGTCGATTGCCGAATTTGCCGTCGTCGGCACGACGTCGATTTACGACATTGGACCAGCAGTATTTTTTGTCCGCTTTGCGATGTAGGCCCAATGTATGTTTGCCGACGCAGCGTTAGACTGTAGCCCGCCGTCGGACCAATGGTAAATTTTACTTTTTGATGACATCGGCATCCCGTCGCAGTACGATTAAGGTCCAATATGGTTTAACCACATGGTACCGACCATCCGCCCATAAAGCCGCTTAATTTGGTCGGTCAAACGTAGGCAAGCTGGTCTCGGCCCGACATCGGTAAACTATTCAACAACGAAGGTCCGTCGGTGGTAGCTTAAAGCGGCCTGACAATGGCAAACCACAAAGGTCCGATAATGGGTGGATAATAAGACCCCACATCGGACTCTCAAAGCGGGCCGACGTCGGTGATTGACGAAGGTCCGTCGGTGGTTGCTTGACACGATCCGACATTGGCAAACTACAAAGTTTCAATAATGCGGGTGCTTCACGAGTCGGTGGTAGCTTAAAGCGGCCCGACAATGGCAAACCACAAAGGTCCGATAATGGGTGGAAATAAGGCCCCACATCGGCCTCTCAAAGCGGGCCGACGTCGGTGATTGGCGAAGGTCCGTCGGTGGTTGCTTGACACGATCCGACATTGGCAAACTACAAAGTTTCGATAATGCGGGTGCTTCACGAGTCGGGGTAAAGCGGTCCAACGTTGGCGATTGACGAAGATCCGTCGGTGGTAGCTTAAAGCGGGCCGACAATGGCAAACCACAAAGGTCCGATAATGGGTGGAAATAAGGCCCCACATCGGCCTCTCAAAGCGGGCCGACGTCGGTGATTGACGAAGGTCCGTCGGTGGTTGCTTGACACGATCCGACATTGGCAAACTACAAAGTTTCGATAATGCGGGTGCTTCACGAGTCGGGGTAAAGCGGTCCAACGTTGGCGATTGACGAAGGTCCGTCGGTGGTAGCTTAAAGCGGGCCGACAATGGCAAACCACAAAGGTCCGATAATGGGTGGAAATAAGGCCCCACATCGGCCTCTCAAAGCGGGCCGACGTCGGTGATTGGCGAAGGTCCGTCGGTGGTTGCTTGACACGATCCGACATTGGCAAACTACAAAGTTTCGATAATGCGGGTGCTTCACGAGTCGGGGTAAAGCGGTCCAACGTTGGCGATTGACGAAGATCCGTCGGTGGTAGCTTAAAGCGGCCCGACAATGGCAAACCACAAAGGTCCGATAATGGGTGGAAATAAGGCCCCACATCGGCCTCTCAAAGCGGGCCGACGTCGGTGATTGGCGAAGGTCCGTCGGTGGTTGCTTGACACGATCCGACATTGGCAAACTACAAAGTTTCGATAATGCGGGTGCTTCACGAGTCGGGGTAAAGCGGTCCAACGTTGGCGATTGACGAAGGTCCGTCGGTGGTAGCTTAAAGCGGGCCGACAATGGCAAACCACAAAGGTCCGATAATGGGTGGAAATAAGGCCCCACATCGGCCTCTCAAAGCGGGCCGACGTCGGTGATTGGCGAAGGTCCGTCGGTGGTTGCTTGACACGATCCGACATTGGCAAACTACAAAGTTTCGATAATGCGGGTGCTTCACGAGTCGGGGTAACGAAGGTCCGTCGGTGGTAGCTTAAAGCGGGCCGACAATGGCAAACCACAAAGGTCCGATAATGGGTGGATAATAAGACCCCACATCGGCCTCTCAAAGCGGGCCGACGTCGGTGATTGACGAAGGTCCGTCGGTGGTTGCTTGACACGATCCGACATTGGCAAACTACAAAGTTTCGATAATGCGGGTGCTTCACGAGTCGGGGTAAAGCGGTCCAACGTTGGCGATTGACGAAGGTCCGTCGGTGGTAGCTTAAAGCGGGCCGACAATGGCAAACCACAAAGGTCCGATAATGGGTGGAAATAAGGCCCCACATCGGCCTCTCAAAGCGGGCCGACGTCGGTGATTGGCGAAGGTCCGTCGGTGGTTGCTTGACACGATCCGACATTGGCAAACTACAAAGTTTCGATAATGCGGGTGCTTCACGAGTCGGGGTAAAGCGGTCCAACGTTGGCGATTGACGAAGGTCCGTCGGTGGTAGCTTAAAGCGGTCCGACAATGGCAAACCACAAAGGTCCGATAATGGGTGGATAATAAGGCCCCACATCGGCCTCTCAAAGCGGGCCGACGTCGGTGATTGACGAAGGTTTGTCGGTGGTTGCTTGACACGATCCGACATTGGCAAACTACAAAGGTCCGATAATGCGGGTGCTTCACGAGTCGGGGTAAAGCGGTCCAACGTTGGCGATTGACGAAGGTCCGTCGGTGGTAGCTTAAAGCGGCCCGACAATGGCAAACCACAAAGGTCCGATAATGGGTGGATAATAAGGCCCCACATCGGCCTCTCAAAGCGGGCCGACGTCGGTGATTGACGAAGGTTTGTCGGTGGTTGCTTGACACGATCCGACATTGGCAAACTACAAAGTTTCGATAATGCGGGTGCTTCACGAGTCGGGGTGGTGCCGGTGGTTTAAGTGGCGGAAGAGGTGATTCTTGTAGAGAAGTACCACTATCCTGTCAAGTCCGCATTCTAGTTTTGAAATATCTTTGCGCATTATATATATATATATATATATATATAATATTATCTTCCACTGTACGGGGAACATAGTGACATTAGCGCCGTCTCTACATACTAGGAAGAAACTATTAAGCAGTTTAAAAGTTTTAATGTGACGTACCATCGTCTGTTGCCGGTTATCGACCGATTAAACAAAGTTCCAATCGGACCGTCGTCGGCCGTAAAGCAGATAAAGTGGGCGTTGGCATAAAGTCGACTATAGTAAAATCGGACCATCGTCGGTCCTAAAGTGGTGTCGGCATAAAGTCGACTCTAGTAATGTGGACCTCCGTCAGTTGCCGATTATTGACCGAAAACTGAAAACGACGTTGTCGACATTGGCCTGATTCAATGCCGACGATTTGTGTTTGCTGGGTCCCTTCTTTCTTGGTTTGATTTCAAGTTATTAGAACACACTATATGAATTAATTTAAAAAAAAATATGTAAAGGGTTTTTTTTTGCATGTCCTTTTTATTTTGCGTCTACAATCCCAAACTTAAATGGACGTCCAATGGACGATGGACCAAAATTAATTAAAAAATATTTTAAAAATAATTGTCCAAAAACATGTCCATTGGACTTTCAATGGTAGTACATAACGTCCAGAAAATTATTTTAGCCCGAAAGAACTGTCACACATTTCTGTTCTCTGGTAGATTTTAGTTATTAGTCTGAGGTTTTGATCCAAACCTTTTTTCAATACCAAAGAAATATCTGTTTCTATGTATTTTTGTCTCAAAGTATCTTCAAAAACAGTTATCAAATCTTCGCAATTGTGGCAATTAAAAAACATATCTCCTTTTGGTAGAAATTTGGTTTTTCTGAGGCGAAAAAATTGAAATCTGGCATCAAGCACGAAAAGTAAAGAAACCAATACAATAAAAAGGAAACTAAAAATAATTTTTACAATCCAACATTTATTATACTTTAACATAATAAATCTTCACATGCTTTTCCTAAAATCCCAAAAATTACTAATCTCTAACTTCCATAATGGCGGCCAAATTTTCCCCCTCTTCGAATTGCCGATATTCCAAGTCCCACAGAGGGGTAAAAATGACATATTCCCCCACATATAGGTCGAAATTTAAAATTTGACATTCAAATTCGCAATTTTTTCTCGGAACAAGTCTGACATGAGATTTTCCGTGAATCTGACCAAAAACTGTAATTTTTTCGGTAAGTTCGATTTTTCTGTAATTCGGATTGGTGTAATTTTTGGTCCAAATCAACCAGTTATACACGGTGGGCGAATAAACTTCTGGCAAATAATCGGGTCGGTAGGTGAAATTTCGAAAAATTGTTTTAGCCCGCTTCTCGCAATTTTGAAAATGGACGAAAAAACTGTCAAACAATTCGGTTTTCTGGAAGATTTTTCCCACTGTGATCGGACCTTCGCTGTGTATGTTGCTGGAGAGTTTACAGGGATGCGAATACCAAAAGTCGTTTTTACTCGAAAGTTTTTCCAAAAAATCGTCGACATTGTCGTATCTCCAATGATCCAAACCTTTCTTCAAAACCAAAGGAATATCTGTTTCCACAAATTTTTTTATCAAAGTATCTTCGTCGATATCTTCGAAAACTCTGACAGTTATCAAATCTTCGCAAGTGTGGCAATTGAAAAACACGTCTCCTTGGTAAAAATTCGGTTTTTCGAAATAATTAAATTTTGGTATCAAACATGGCTCGTTTTTTAAATGTCTCCAGTCGAAATACGGTAAGATGTTTATCAAAAAAATGCGCACGATGGCGGAGAGGTGCCAGTAAAACGTATCCCAGTATGTCAAAAAGAAAATGGTCATGGTGAAGACGAAAAATACAGAAGTAGGGAGGAAAAATGTGTCCCTCTTTTTGGGTATTTTTGCCAAAATCGGTGCAAATTTTTTCCTTATTTGGTCTTCGGAATAATTCGCTTTCTTCATTTCGTAATACAAATCGTTCAATTCCTTGTTGAGTTCCTCGTATTTTGTCTTGAGGAATTTTTTTTCCCTCATCTAAAAAAAAAAATAAGTACACATAGTTTTTACAGCTAGTGGTTAAAAATTAATAGTGCTCTTTTACATAAACGAGGGCGGCGAGTGATTGAAAAACGCAAGGACAAAAAGCACAGTTTGTCTGCGAGTTGTAAACACTATTTTTTACAAGCTTTTATTTAACTTGCAATGTATGTAACTCTCTATGCAATGAGATATGTTGGTTCGGGTGGAATCTTGCAACTTAATTTTGACCAACTTCCCGACATCCGATCGACTTCAAATTTGGCATGCTTGTATAGTTGCGGTACTATTGTATGTCCTGCGATCATCCATGTTAGTACGTCGATGCCTGCGAAGACGTGAATTGGACGTAAAATTTACGATGTTAGATAAGGGGTACGTACAGGGGAGGTTTTTGGTACGCCTTGGAAGACGTACCCTAAGTCGTAAATAAATAAAATACAAAATATTTTTTATGCCTAGGAGGGAGGGGGTGGGGTTGCCAACTTTTAATTTTGCTTTATCTGGACATGTGTTCCAAATTATCAGGACATTTGATGCAAAATCGGGACATTTTCAAAAACGCTTAGAAAAAAAATAGAACAATAAATATTGATGTTTTTTTTTATTTTAATTTACAAGCTAGCTAAGAAATTTCAATAGAAACAAAACAAAGTAATAGTACATTACATAACAAGAAAAGAAGTGACAAATTTCACACGAGTCTGAATATTGTAAACGAGGCGTTAGCCGAGTAAAACAACACGCAAGTGTAAGAAAGTTGTGTTCGCTACTTTTCCTACGAACACTGTTGAATTGCACTGATTTTTGTGAAAATTGGTCTTTAATGCACATGTGCGAAATTTAACGTTTTCTAAGGATGCAAATCGTGTGAACTCCATTATTTTCATATGTGGTCGTAGGAAAAAATAGTTAAACTACACAAAAACCTGTGGTTTACCAATAATTTTCATAAAAAACTGTAAATTTTTCTTGTCCAGTATTTTGGCTAAAATTTTTAATAGATCATTTTCTAACTAAAGTTATGTGACCCCAATATTCAAAAGCGGAGATAAGTCAAATATTAAAAAGTACAGAGATATTTCAAAAATTTCTTGATTTCCTAAATTGTTTGAATCAATAGTCACAGATAAAATTGCACCATATTTTCAAAGCATAATTATAAACCATCATCACGGGTTTTCAAAAGGTAAATCATCAATTACTAATTTCTTGATATATGAAGAAACTAATACTTGATAAACTTAATGTCATGGGTATCCATGGCTCAGCTTTCAACTGGTTTCGGATTAATGTAACTGAAAAACGCCAGGCATAAAAATAGAGAATAATAGCTACGTTCGGTATATAGATCCGATCAATCAGACTGCTCCAAATCGTTCGGCAATTCGTAGCGGAGGTAGGGAAGGTAAATCTGGCGCGTTTGTTTAATGAATCCAGATCAATCGGAGCTAGATCGCTCTGCTCTGAATTTTAGATGGATTTTCCAGATTAATCTAAACTTTTAGGGTTATGTTTTTATTTATTTTTAGTTTTGTGTTGGAACTTTTTTGGATTTTAAGAAAAAGTAGTGGAAAATCAAAACCCAAAGTACGTTTTTATGTAAGCTTCAGTCAGACATAATATAGATTGAAGACGATTGCGCCATCGGCAACGACTGGCGCGAGCTTTTTGAATCGAAAGCTGAGGTGTGATTTATAAACTGGAGTTGAGTTGAGTGGCACATTCTGAAATGTTCTTTAAATTGCCTGTCTCTTAATCGTGGAGCTTTTTCTCCAGCAAAGTCAAAGAGCTATTACAGTCTTCTGAACAGTTAACCTTGTCATCATTGCTATACAAACACAAAAAAGAGTCAACAGGAGGAGAATGAAAATATGTAAGTATTGTTTATAATTTTTGGATTACCATTTTTGTATTTTTTACTTTGAGAGCTTTTTTGGTATAAAAGCTACATGCAGTCTAGAGTTGCTGCAACGTAAAAAGTCCAGTTATATTAAAGTTTCAATGCATAATGCCTAATGCTTTTTTGATTTCTATTTTTCTTTAAAAAGTAGAGAGAGAAGACAAAATTGTGCGTTGGGCATTAGCCATTAAAACTTTAGTAAATAGGCCTTAAGCCATAAGACATAAGCAGTAAGAACTAAAAAGCATTAATTTTTTGCTTACTTCTGTGAACTATAATCATCAACATTGATAAGCCCTAGTTCATTTTCCTTGCGTCTTATAGCTTACTTTTTACGGTGCAGCAACTCTAGACTGCAGCTTAACCTAAAAAGTCAGTCAAGGTAAAATTTAAGACAAGAAGAAAGTTGTAATTTTCTCTTGCTAAAATACAGTTCTTTGGGTTAAATTGTTGTTTCACTAACTCTACACCCAACCAAACAAGTACTATTGTTTTCTTACGATTGTATTATTCTTTTTTTACAGTTTCAAACAAAAAAACTTGCCAAAAAGTCATAAGAAAAATGATAGGCAAGGTATTCAAGGAACAACTTGCATATTGCCACCACAGTGTAGCTACACGGGACCAAAGAATAGCTTGAAACGCATCGGGATTTCTACAAGTTGGTTTATTAATTGGAGGTAAATAATATATTTTTGATTACTCAAAGTCTTCTGTAAAAATACAAGATTTGTTTATTTTGTAGTAGAAATGATCCTAAAACTAGTGGCTTAATTGATTTTTTATATCACTTTTTATAACTGAGAATTTTGATTAATAAATAAATATAATTAATATTAAGTTTAATCAATAAAACAGATACTACATAACTCAGTAAAATTTGATATTATACAATACATACACTTATTTTTTTTTAATACAGAACTTACAATTAAAATTGCAAGAGCTAGCCTACAACATTAAAAATAAAATTGCAAAGGACAGCCCACAGCATTAAAAAAGTTAAGTCTAAACATATCTGGACACTACAGCTACACCCTAATTAAATGAAAGTTAATTAAAAAAAACCCACCAAAGTCACAAAAAGATTTCCGTTCCACAGACCTAGTAACATTTTCTGAAAAAATGACTATGCAGTAAACGTAAAGTTTGTATCTTTAACTAACTATACTTATGAACCTAGTATAGTATAGTATATAGATAGAAAAAATTGTCTGCCCCTCTCCTCCTAGTTGAAAAAATTGAATAGGTGCACACGCTCCATAGGAAATTGGAAGGAGTTCTTTCTAGGCCTTTTTATGTAAAATAAATTCTCTATAGTTTTATCAGAATAATGTTCATCATAACTAAGAACAATAAAAAATATGTGCCATATTTTGTGAAACTGATTCTTAATAAAAAATGTAATTTGTAAAATCCTTTTTTTTTGCATTGTTTTAGATATAGCTTGATCACGATTCAGCCTGCAGCAGGGTGATGAGTTCTGGAAAACTGCAATGGACTTTTCTAGTGTGTTTGTTAAATGATATTTTTTCTACACCAAATCAAAGTGCCTGTACTAATTTTAAAGAATAAAAAAATTATATAAATTTCTGTTCCTTATTATTGCAAATTCGACCGCAGTGTTAAACTTGGTAATACTTACCAATGAAGAAACTAAACTTTCAATTTAATTGTAGTTTAGAATGTGTTTTCATAATAAATTAAGGTATCAAATTCTACACATCAATTAAATTTAAACTAGGTTTAACATTGCGGTGCAATATGCAATGAATATTTGTATAAATCACTACATTTAATCCACATGGCAGCTTATGGCTATCCTATGATACAAAAGTGGTAAAATCTGAATGGCCGAAAGCGGTAATCCCCTGTGGCTGATGTTTGGAATGAAGGCAGCACGCTCCCGCTCCAGCGCGCCGCTTCGGCGGGTACCCTCGGCCCGAATCCGTCACTTCGCAAAGTCTTCAGTTTGCCGATTTAGGCCCATGGGGGTTTGGTTTATTGGGTAATCTTCAAACATTATTTATTGTCCGTGCACTACAGCACAAATAGCCTCTAAAACCATGTTATTCATGGTACCTTTCAGGCTCAAAAACCCAGCATTCGACAAAAAAATAAAAACATTTAAACAAAAAAAACTTAGGTTAGAAAGCTTAAATCTGAACCCGTTCGGTAATGCGACTTGCTCGGATTAATCGACGATCAGCTGATCAAAAATCCGTCTGATCTGCGATCTATATACCGAACTTAGCTGCTGTCTCCGCCGAGTTTAACGTTTTGTCAGGTGTCCCCCAGGACGGACATTTGTCTACATTGTTATTTAAAGCATTTATAAATCATATATCTTCCGCTTTAGAAAACTAACTTTGTACTACTTGCTGATGATCTAAAATTCTTAAGAATTATAAGAAGTTTGAAGGATTGCAATATTTTGCAACAAGAGCTGAATGGGTTTTCAACATGGTGTGAATATAACAATTTATCCCTGAATGTTGACATATTTTTATAGAAAATTAAACCATACAGTACCCTCTCCAGATAGGCCGATCAACTCATACCGATTTAGTGTCCTTTTATCCACCTTCGCCGCCATTTTCACTCAAAAGTGACAGATAATCCATTAGTTTTCTGTCAAAATGGCGGCGAAGGTGGATAAAAGGACACTAAAACGATAAGAGCTGATCGGCCTATGTGGAGAGGGTAATGAACCATACAGATTTTACTTATCAGTTGTATAACTCCGATTTGGAAAAACCTTGCAATTATCATGCGTGACTTGGGTGTCTTTTTTGATAGAAAACTCAGTTCTGTTGAACACATAAATATTATTGCAAATAAAGCTATGAAATAGCTAGGATTTTTGTTTAAAACATTGAAACGTGGCTAAATAAAAAGAAAGAATTTAATCACTGGCCAATAGATATGGGATTCTGATTTTAATTGAAAACTTTTAGTGCCGATTTCGCTGAAAACTTTTCATTGGGACATTGGCGTACTGACAAGGGTCTTGTCAGTACGCAGGACATTTTGCTCCAAATCGGGACAGTCCCGACAAATCGGGACGGGTTGCCAACCCTAGGAGGGGGGAGATTTTAAAGCCCGAAAACTCCATACGTACAAAAAAGACCTAAAAATAACGTTTAAAGGGAATTTTATGCATTTCTTGTGGCGGGGTATCAAATTAAACGTAATTTTGTCTTGATTACGAAAATATAGGCAGATCCAGATTTGCCAAGGACCACAAAAAATTTCAATTTTAAAAAATCTCACCTTTTTTTATTACTAATTGCCTCTATCTAAGCTCAGTGCACCCTCCAAATTTTAATCTATAAACCCAACTTCAAACAGGTTGTTGCACCCTCAAAATGAACTTGGAACGCATTGAGGCTTAAACTTCAAAATGATCATTCCTTAATTTTTGAGTTGAAAATTGGTGCGCTCCCGATTATATCGTGTC
Source organism: Oxystoma pomonae (assembly GCA_963921995.1). Classification (NCBI taxonomy): domain Eukaryota; kingdom Metazoa; phylum Arthropoda; class Insecta; order Coleoptera; family Brentidae; genus Oxystoma; species Oxystoma pomonae. Next base: position 68,780,093 of record OY998171.1, read on the forward strand.
TCTTTCAGATGCATTCTAAAGAGGTGACTTTTAAGTGATCCGGCATGAGTTAGTTGAGGTCAAATGGTGAAACAAACAAGGAGTTTCGGGCATTCACCCACGCACGCTCGGCATTATCGACTATTTAAATTTTCATGTTTGCCGCCACAAAACAAAAACGAATAGGCTCGCCAATGGCGGCCATTGACCGAGATTTATTACGAATTGCCTAGCGTTGCCAGACTTATGTTTTTGTAGAATTCAAACAATGCGAAGAAGGAAAATCAGCCGAATGCAAAATAATACACAGCCATACTAGGGAGTTTTTGTCTTTTTTTTCACACGGAATAATTTTTTTATTATGATAATTCCGAATGTTGGGGAATATTTTTAATTTACATGATTTTTAGGCGTTTAGGGAATTTTCCTTTGTACAATATGGCAACGCCGCAGGGACCACGCGCTCGCGCATTTACGTCAGCTGTCATGTCAGTCTGTTTGACAGCAGACAACTTTACCAGTCAAGTTTCTGGTGAACAAACTGTTTATTAACAAAAATTCGCAATATTTCAAACAATCCGCACGGTAATATTTCGCAACTCGTGTACCTTTAACCTGTCCGCGTGCGACAAAACGTTTTTCGCACCGATGCAACGGCGTAAGGGGTGAGAAAATCGCTTCCAAAAGGTTACGTCACTTGCACCTCACGGGCCATTTTGATTTCTCCTCACTGGGTGCTAAAATCTCTTGGCTTTTGCGAGGAAAAACACGAGGAAATTTTCGAGAAGAACGAAGAGGTATCGACCTCGCAGCCGTTTTTCACATTATCATTCGAAGGCGGCTTAGAAAATAATCCAAAATTCCGGTGCCGACGAGGAACAGAGATACCGGCCTTCACGGTAGCGGTGGCAACGACCGAGACATGAACAAAAGGAAAAACAGGGGCCCCCTCAGGTCAGTGTTTACTAAAACATACATTTTTTGCCCCAAAAGACCATTAGTTTTGAAGTCATAAACCCTTGAACATGAGAAACATTTTCTATGTAAAATCTTTGAGGAAGGGCAATAAAAACAATAGAAATCAGAAATGTGCAAGTTTATTAGGTACTTTTAGCATGTTTCAAAATTTTCACTTATCCATATTATGCATTTAAAGTATCGTTCATAATGGTATAGTTATTGCAATAGTCACAATTTTGGTTATAAGGGACGCTCTGTCACTGTCTTGTTAATAGGACAGTGACGGAGCATGCATTATAACTAAAATTACGACTATTGCAATTACTATACCAATTATGAACAAGGCATAACTTGGCATGTGCAGACCTGATATGGGCCAGTCATTACATTCTATTGAATGGATCATTATGACCCCTGTCTCATATACATATACCGAACATAGGAAAATCAGTATTTATGCAATGGTTTTATTCCAATTTGTTTTCGTTTATTTTTGTAATTTTTTATCTTTAAAAAAAAATGAGTAGTGCCATCACTTAAAAAACAACAAAAGCCTCAAGTAAATAAGTTTGGAGGATATAAAATGACACATTATGCCTGATCAATGCATTTTGTCTCAAACAGCTAAAAGGTATTTTTTCACATCCACTTTCTGTAGGCATATCTCCAATACATATAAGTGAACAAATTTATTATTATTTTCTCTATTGTCTAGGGTACAGATTAGGTAAAAATTGGTGCTAATAAAAATGAAAAAGTCCAATGGTTATAAATATTTAGTCCACTCTACATGAACACAAAATTTGGGTCATAATAATAGAACTAAACATTACACATAATTTTTAATTTTCTACATCAGAATAAAGTTCAAAAACATTTCCTTTGTTTTGTTTCTGATAAAGAGCAATTCATTGTTGATTTTAATTGATAATTACCTTTAGTACACATTGTATTCATTAATATTATGAATATACTGCAGGAATAGATATAGAAGAAGAACATTTTACACAATTGTTAACAAAGAAGTTTTATTCTGAATAAAGCATGGGAAGTAATTTTGTCTTTTATTTTACCGATTTAGGGCACAAAGGCAGAGATCAATTGCAGCAGAAGGAGTATACAACAATCCACATTTTATGCATGCAGCTACTGGCCAGGTTGGAAATACGGCCAGAGTAAAGACAGCATCTGGGGCGGTATGGGAAGGTATGGCATATAAGTTTCGAAATATTTTATTGACTATATAATATAAATTTGTTTATTTTAATAATTTAATAGTATAGCCTTTGATAAAAAAAATGGTTTAATTCAAAGAAACAGGTCCTCTTGGATCTAAAAAATGCAATGTTGCCAACTCTCAGGTAAGTCTGTATTTGCTTATCACTTGGATTTAATAAAATTAATGGGAAGGTTAGGTTGCATAGGATTAGGTTGAATTTGGGATATTTTTTTTACTGATTTACTTATTTATATTCTCAAAAAATATTATAAAACACTATTTTGAGACCAAACCATTTTTTTCCCAAAATTTGACTTGTTAAAATTTCAATCCAGCCAAAAGAGCAGACCCTTTCCACTAAATCAAACCTGCGCTGAGAAAAAAAGAGAAGAGATGACCAAAATTTACTCAGATTCTCTGCACATCCAATTGAAAAATTTGCAAAGACTATACTTTTAATTAGGTTTATTGTTGAATAAAAGTTTCTAGTCACAAAAACCTAAATAAGTACAACAAAATTTTGTAATCCCTAGTGTTTGATCGGGCTTGTTCTATTGATAAAAAAAATGTGTGATGTTATCTCTGTTTTTGTGGCTTTTTACTAAAAAAATTCTTGGATTTGCCAGAAAAAAACAACTTTTTCTGTGATTGAGACACACACACTTTCACATTTATAATATTAAGATTAGTCGGATTTTTCTGTTTAATCCTTCTTTTTATATTGATTTTTAGATTAATATTTTTTATGTATGCCATATTATAACTTTTAGAGATTAAGTAAGCCTTTGTCAATATTTATTCACGTGCAAGTCAATAAGGCTACATTTAAATATGTATTATGTTTTTCAGGTATTTTCAAGACCTTCTCGGGTAACTTTGACGTAGTATTAGAATTGGCAGTGAAAGTGGCCAACCCGGACACACCTGACACCCATTTAATACCGGACAGCCTAGTTGATAAGCTAATCTTTAAAGCTACTGATATTTTAAGTATGGTGTTCAAAGATGTTGACCTAGATTTTCCTGTTAGAGACACTTTTCAGGTAATGGTTTGAGGGTGTCAGTTTTCTGCTCTAGACAAACTTTCATTTTTCTTACATTCTCTTGACTCCAAACTACTTTTGGGATCATAGGTGTTAAAAAAATCCCCATCTACTTTTTACCCAAATAGTATAGAAAATCTAATTATGTACAAGAATGTAAGGTCACCATAGAAACCAATGTTAAAAAAAAAACACTGTTTTAGCAACCAGTAGTAAAAACTAATTTTTTACAAACGATCAAGTTTTTCCAAGCCATATTTAATTTAGTTTGACAAGAATATTTTACCTCAAAAAATGCACTTAGTTGCTCAAAAAAAGTTTTTAAGGCCTCTTAGTTTGAGTTCAAAAAAAGATTGAAGTAGTAGAAAAAATTGTTGTATGTAAAACAAATCTCTTCAATCTTAGTTTAATTATTTATTTAACTAAATTTGCTAATACATTTTTTTTACATACCTTTAATACTCATATAGGTAGAAACAAAGTAGTAATACTTATATGTATAAAAATACCTTATGTTTAAAAAAAGATTAACATTTGCACAATATATAGTAAAAATTAATTCATGTCAGCAACAAAACAAGAATGCAAAAACTCCATTGTTTGGTAGGAAAAATTGAATAAAATGTAAACATAAGTCTTAAAAATTAATCCCAAAAATTACATGTTGAAGCCAAGGTTTGTCCCATCTCTGGTTTTCTTGCACAAAGCAGTTCTTTTCTTTTCCACAGACTGATACCGCCATCGCTGCCAGGCTGAACGGTAACAAACTAGAAGAAAAGGAATTGGAACCATGGGATTCAGGTGCCATGAACGGTACAGATGGTGGCTTGGAGTTGGATAATGCGGCCAATGGGTGGGACCCCAACGATATGTTTAGGAAAAATGAGCAAGAATATGGGGTAAGACCATTGACATATTAATTTTAGACTGAAAATTCGGTACATAAAACACTGACCACAATATAATCCAAAATTTAGGTACTTTTTATTAAAATAAGTAAGAGTGACCAAACAAGTTTTAAAAAAAAATACATATTTAGATTTTACAAAACAAAAAAAACATTTCTGTGGCACAATTAGTTCTATTCTTAGAAATTTATCTTACTAGCTTACTTAAAAACAGAGGTACTTTTGGTCCAAGATTTTCTATCTTAACAAAGGATGTTTGTGATAGATAATTTTGGTCTCATTTTAAGGTCGTAGTTACAATCTGGGGAATTGTTTTAGGAACACTGTATGTAATCAGTTTAACTATGTCAACCTGATTTTTTTGCAAAATTTTACGTCATCAAATTTGTTTTCCATGGCAACACAGAGACTTCATTCATGTTTATCCACAGTGGGACACCAGAGATTTTTTAGCACCGGGTCAAAAATTTGGGTATATGTTAATTTTGACTTTTCCCATTCTGGGCCGGTAAAGATCAAGTAAAATACTAAAATCAAAGAAAACCATTTATTGCAGAATTACCTGCTAAAAGAACGCTACCCAACTACATATTAAAGTAACTGGGTGTAATGTTTAAGGTTGCATTTACAGGTGCATTTATAATTGAATTGGAAACACTCCCACGCTAGCTGATACACACATACACATAAAGCATGCAGATTTAAAAATCGGCTACTGGCGCTCCAACCTCTAAATGGAGCTTTACTGACCTGTTTTGTTCGTACTCAAGTATCCGTGTGTTTTTTGGAAACTGAGGTTCTAAAATCTATCCTTTGCACTCCAAGATTTTACTAGTACACTTGCACATAACTATGCCGCAATAATTTAAATTAAAAAAAAAATGGTTGAATCAAAATAAAAACAAAATTATGTGGGGTTATGAGCGCCAATTGTTTCTATTCGAATTGCTAGTAATCCCAGAGAGCCAGTAAAGTTATCTTGGTTCTTTGATAGACTCGGGGTAATGCCTGCGCATCGCTAGGCCTTTTTCGGCGGGCTACCGCACACGCGGAGTGGTTTCATATTTGTTTTAGAAAAATGTTTTTTGAAAACACATTTTCGAAAGATAAACATAACCTCGAATGGTTTTCTGTCAGAAAACGTAAAAATACTCTTCTGTCCCACTGTGGCCCGATTTAAAGTTTGTTGACAAAACACCTGCAGTTACCATGGAATCATATAAATTCTGCAACTATCAGCAACACTTGCACTGCGTGTGTCTCCCAAATTCAATGAAGTGTGATTGATTGATCGGTTTTCTTTTCTGGAGTGCACAGGCTTTTAGTTAGTTTTTATTTTCGCTAAAGCAAGAAAATATAAAAAGGAAAAATGTAATCCAGAGGAAATTGTGAGTATTTCTCTATTTTTTTGGTAAATCGGGTTTGTTCTAAACTGCAATTATTTTGAGGCTTTTGGGATAGATGACAGCACCAGAGCTTTTATTTTGAAGAAAAAATAATTGAGAATTTTGAAAAACCCTTCAGCTAATTCTGATGTTTAGTTTTCCCTGTGCGCTCTGGCAAAAGATTAAAAAATTAAAGAACAAGGCGTTGCCAGTTGTACTTTTTTTAACTTAAAATCTGGGGAGAAACTATAGCCTTAAAGATGATAGTTATTTAGAGGTTCCCCCTTTTTTACTTCCCTCCCTAAGGCAGTAATGTAATCATCTAAAAATCACACCTTTGGATTTTGATGCATGACGAATATTTCCGAATCCAGATAAGCATGTTTCCAGACGCCACCGATTCAAATGTTTCAATATTTTGTTTAATGTAACAGTGGTGATAGTGACATTGAACATCAACAATTAAACAAACACATTTTCAAAAAGGGGAAATAATGTATTATTTATTTTAATTTTCCCATGCTTATGAAGGCATAAGGGCACAAGGTGCCTCTCTCTCTCTCTCTAAACAATGCCAGAGTCTAGAGAAGCGATATTGCCATCCTTTTTAATAAATTTGACTTTGGTGGGGTTATTGTGTCTCTCTTTCATCAAAATATGTCATTTGCATGCAGGGTTTCTAGTTTGGTTTGGCTCAAAAGGGGGAGGTTCATCACAATCTAATTTGACGAAAAGTATTAGGTTCCTGACGAGGGAAAACGAAGAATATGAAATAAAACTTAAAGGGCTGAAGGATGAGCTACGAGAAATGCGTGAAAAAATGAAACAAGCAACATTTGACCTAAATAAACCGACAGGTGATATACACAAAGAGTCTCGAATTAAAGACAAAACAAAACAAAAACTTTTAATATTATGTGATGAACAAGGTTCTAAGTTAAGTAGTATTTTGCGTGAAAAGATAAACTTTATTAATAGTACAGTGGAATCAATAGTTAAGCCAGGTGCATGTTTCAGTGACGTAATTTGCGATATTAAATCACTATCTAAAAATTTTTCAAAAAATGATTATGTTGTCATAATAGCGGGATCAAATGACTTTAAAAATAGTAAGTATCCATCTTTTCGGCACATAAATCAAAACATAAAGTTATGTACACATACAAACATAATTTTTTCATCTGTTCCATATTATAGTGGGAAATTGTCTAGTTTTAATCCTAATATCTATAAATTTAATGAAAGTCTAAACAAATATGCTTTTGAGCTAAACAAATATGCTGAGGCTGCTGTATCCTACTTTGAAATTAACGGTAAAACAACAAAAAAAAGCAAATTTCATATTGCAAATATGTTGTGTGATTTTATTAGTAATAAAAATAATTTTAGTAGAACAAATAAAAATCTAATACATGTTTTAAGACAGGAACATTTATTTAAACCTGAGACTAATTACCAGGAACAAACAACTCTTCCAGCACAACAAAATATTGCACAGGAACAACCAACTTTTTTAGGGCAAACTCCTCTTCTAATACAAATAGATTAACAAAAAAAGACCCTAATCTTAATTTTGGTGTCCTGCATTATAATATTCAAGGTTTGGAAGGTAAATCAAATCAACTAGAAATTTTTTTACATCAATATAAAATTGATGTACTTTGTCTTAATGAGCATTGGTTGCGTAGTCATGAGATTAACAATACAATAATTACAGGGTATGTGCTTGTTTCTAGTTTTTGTAGGAGTATGCATATTCGAGGGGGAGCAGCAGTGTTTGTTTCTGATGGATATATAAACATGGGTGATGAAATGCCAAAAATTGTAAATTTGTCTTTAGAGATGGAAACTGAGTTTGCTGCAGTAGATTTTAAAAATTTCCGAGTAGTAACTGTTTATAGATCAACAAGTGGTAATTTTGAGCTTTTTCTGGAAAAAATGTCACAAGTCCTAAATATAATAAGTAAATCTGATATAAAAACACCCGTAAAAACAGTAATAACCGGTGACTTTAACGTTCATTTTAACACAAACGAGAAAAGAGAAATCCTACTTAAAACTTTATTTCACTCATTCGGTTACTCTGCTATAAACACAGATAATACTAGAAAAAATAACTGCCTAGACAATGTATACATTAATTTTGATCCTTCAATTTGCAAGTGCTTCGTGGTAGATCCTAGTATGTCTGATCATGAAGCTATACATTTTAAACTTAAATATTATGAACCTAAAAGCACCAAAAGAATTGTTTATAGACCGATAAGCGATGTAGGGTTGTTTAATTTTAATAGTATACTTGGTGGAACAGATCTTAGTTTTATAATTTTGACAGAATTTGACATAGAACAAAAGTTTAAATATTTCCTTTCTATTTTAGATAAGTGTATGGAAGTCGTTTTCCCCGAAAAATCAAAAATAGTGTCCAATAATACTAATAGTAAAAAAATTATCTTAAATTGGTTTAATGATAATCTTCGTCATCAAAGGGATATGTTAAATTTTGTGAATGAGTTACATAAAAAATACCCTTCAGAAGCATTAAAAAATACTCTAAATTCAGTTAAAGGAACATACAGAAAAGAGCTGTCTGTGGCAAAAAAAGCAGCACATGATAAATTCATAGCCGATTCAGGTAACTCTCAGAAAACCATGTGGGAAATCATTAATGGAAACAAAAACCAAAAAAGTCACATTCCAAAAACAATTTCCCCCAACCATTTTAATAGTTACTTTGCTAATGTTCCCATTGAAATCATTAACGGTTTGGAAACCACTGACACTACTTTCAAAAAATTTTTAAATCATTCTCATATTAACAAAAATAATTGTAGTTTTAGCTTTAGACATGTAACATTTAATGAAGTGCGTGAAATTATTAAGACTTTAAAAAACAGTAAGTGCAGAGATGCCTATGGATTAAACAAAAAAATACTAAATTCGATTAAAGATATAATTATTATACCCTTGACAAAACTAATTAACGAATGTATTTCTAAAAGCACTTTTCCCACCATCCTTAAAATATCCAAAGTGCTACCTTTGCACAAAAAAGGTGACAAAGACAATCCAAGTAATTACAGGCCCATTTCAATAACACCTATATTCGGTAAAATTTTCGAAAAAACTTTAAAAAATCAAGTTTGTGAATACCTAGAAGAAAACAATCTTTTTTGTACTAGTCAGTTCGGTTTTAGAGCAAAATTATCAACATGCACTGCTATAAGCAGGTTGGTAGAGTTAATAAATAAAGGTTTTGAAAAATGTGAATATGTTTCTGCTCGATTTTTAGATTTAACAAAAGCGTTTGATTGTGTTTCACATGATATATTGCTAGTGAAGCTTTCGTCTTACGGTTTTGATACAAAAAGCAATGAGTTACTTAGGTCCTACTTGACAGGACGAGAACAGTATGTGTCGATGGGGGAAGTGGAATCTGACAGGCTTTCAATTAATTATGGCGTCCCTCAAGGGTCTGTGTTGGGTCCCATTTTATTCTTGATATATGTTAATGACCTTAATCAGGCTTCACCTTTATCAGAATTAATCCAATATTGCGATGACACAACTGACATCCAATCCCTTTTATGTGCCGATGAGCTTGACAGGATTGCTTCAACATCATTCACTTTATTAAAAGACTGGTTTCTGGCAAACAAATTGAGTTTAAATGAAAGTAAAACAGAGCGAATTATTTTTACTCTTAAAAATTTAAACAAAAATGGTGACATTGAACCAAATAAATTTGTGAGATTCTTGGGAGTACAATTGGATTCAAAATTAACCTGGGAAGGGCACTTGAATACACTTACAGACAGACTCGCTAGGAACATATATCTATTAAGATCACTCTCAAGCATTGTGGGGCAAAACACGCTTTTGACATGTTATTATGGGCTAATTAATTCAATAATATCCTATGCAATTTTAGCTTGGGGTCATTCTCCACATGCTGAATTGGCTTTTAGAATGCAAAGAAGAGCAATCAGAATTTTGGCAGGACTCTCTTATCATGAGGATTGTGTGGATGCTTTCAAATCTCTTAAAATATTGACGCTGCCGTGCCAGTACATTTTAGTGTGTCTTTTATACATAAAAGAGAACATTTCAAAGTTTAAATTTCATAGTGACATCCATGCTGTTAATACCCGAAGTAGAAATAATGTTGTGTTACCTTTGCAGCGTCTGACAAAGACTAGAAACGGCACTGACTACTATTGCATAAAGTTCTTTAATGCACTGCCAGGCAGGATAAGGGTTTTAGAATACAAACCATACAAAAAAATAATAAAACAATTTTTAACACAAAGGGCCTATTATGATATGGAACAATTTTTGACTGCTGATTTTTCTGCCATATAGAGCAAACGCCGGTTATGAGCGATTGGGTTAGTTTGTTTGATTAACGTCTACGCTGAAATATGTACCCTTTTGAATGGCTGTTTTCACCTTTATTTGTTATTTTTTCTTTACTGTTTTTATATTTATATTTTTAGCTTTTTTTTTTTTTTTTTTGTTTTGGTTTTTCACAATTTGTTAGTGCCAATTTATTGACTTTTTCTTTTAAATTTGTTTGTTGTATTTCATTTATTCAAAAGATAGGTGTTGAATTTTATTTTTATATTTTAGATGTTCTAGTTTTAACAATTTTAGATGAACTTTTTAAATTTCTTATGTTTCTTTTATCTTTTATCATAATTATTATACTTGTTTTTTTTTTTTGGTTTTTACGACTTTTAAAATTTGTTTTTAGATTTGTTAATGATTTTTTTTAATGCTAAATATTGTTATTTATAAGACATTGAGACATTATTTTTGTAAAATTTTTGACTTGTGTAAGTGCGTAAGCATTATTAACACCAATAAAGAATCTATCTAATCTATCTATCTATCTAATCCAACCAAAGAAAGTTAATGTAGGTTTAAAAGTGGGGGGGGAGGTCAGGGCTGCAGGGCAGATTCTCCACATATCCAATTTAAAGAATTTTCACTTTCAGTGGCTAATAATCAAATCCTTTTCACCTAGGTCCAATCTACGTTCGACCACTCGCTCCGAGGCTACACGGTTCCCTTGGAAAACAGAGACACGGCCGACTATAAAGAGGCTCAAGCGAGAGCAGAACAAATAGCCGCCGAAATAGAAAATCAGCCCATTCACAAAGTGAGGTCGGACTTGGAAAATGGGGACGAGGAGGAGAGATTCGCCGCGGTCGTCCGACCCAGCCAACCTCAAGAGTCTTCGGCATCTAATGGTGAGGAAATATGATGTCTTTTGACTTACTTGTTAGCATCTTGGGTAGAGGGAGAGGGGAGATGAGAAGAAAACTCAAATTTTTTTCTCTGGCAACATTTCGTGGCCCAAATTGCCACTTTTTCAAGTCCTACAGAGAAACGCCTCTACTAATAATCAAATCAATCATCAAACATTGATCAAAATCTATCCTAGGGCTATACCTGTACTTAGATCACGGCCTACCTAACTTATGTATAATCTAATGACTTACGTTAAGAAGATTAGTTGTCTCATGGTTACCAACGGCAGGATTTTCCTAATTCTCTCTTGAAAAATTTTTTTTTATTTAAAATTTTGATTTTTGGGAGTGATTATTTGTTGTGCATACTATATACAATAATTGATTGCAAATTTAAAACTATAAGGTGCCTTGTTTTTTTGTTTTTTTTTTCATTATTTAATGATGAGCCTTTTCACTAAAAAAACGCATAAATGCAGCTACCCCTGATGAAAATAATATAAGTAATATCACAGGGTATTTAACTAGGGCCAGACGAAAAGAAATGATGAACAAATACAATTTTTATTACAAAAATTTATGCAAAAATAGTATAACCCCAAATGTCACCCATCAAAAAATCAATAAAGAAAGCAGGCTATTATCTTTGTGTCATCATCAGGTGGGCGGAGCAAAAAAATTACTACTTTTCGAAAAAAAAAAATTATTTTGGTTTTGAAAGAAATAAAGCTTTATTAATGTTAGAGAAAAAAAATACCCTACTTTTAAACCAGGTACCCAAAGACAACTGCCCCCCCATGAGCAGGACGAACACAACAAGTCAATTATATTATGGTAAAGCCATGATGGTAATAAAATATTTTAGCATAATTTAAGGGGCAACGTTTTTGATGAAGCAATTTTTACTAGGTCTTTCACATTTTTATGCCATGATTTTGCTCACATTTTAATGCTTCTTTCCAAACTTTCGATTTTTAGAATAAAACACTCAAATTTTTAAAGTTTTCACTGTTTTTTAGGCATTCAAAAAAAGTACTCCCAAAAACATTTTTTCTCTGTTAAAATGAAAAATATTTAGATAGAGAGGGCAGAATTTTAGAGAAAGATGAAAATAATTTAAGGCAATTGTTTAATAAAAATATCTGTTATGTCATCTGTCTGTGATCTTGAGTGGTGTCATGCATATGATTTGTATTTTGCCATTTTTATACAAAAAACAGCAAAAATTGTAATTTTTCAAAGCACAAAGTGTGTGAAACATAAGGTGGTATTAATTTCTTTCAATCAAAGTTCTTTACAGTCTTTAAATTTACCAAAAAACGTGTTCTACTATAAGTGTATTTAATGGTAAAGCCATGGTGACCCTTAAAATGATTTAGTTAAATACCTGTTATGGGTCATTCCATATCAAATCAACCAAAAAATCACAAAAATTTTACGCGACCAATTCCAATTTTGATGATTTTTGGTATATATTTTCTTCTTACCATAAAAGTTGAAAATGCAAATTTTTAGATTTTTTTGATTCGTAGTTTTTTTTTTTTTAATTTTTCAAAATAAAAAAGTCAGCATTTTGACCTTAACAAGAATGTACAAAACTAGCAATATCTCGAGAACCACTTACACTAGGAAAGTAATAAATGGCTCATTTTAAAGTCATTTTGAAGCTCTTTTTTATGAAATATCACAACATAATTTTAACAAAAAAAAAATTGAAAATAAAAAATTGAAAAATTCAAAAAGGCCATTTTTAATTTTTTTGAAAAAAATATATAATTTTGGTCAAAGTGTTACTTAATTATCCACAAAATTTTATGATGGAGAAATGATGGGTTCAATGTCAAAAAAAATATCAAAAATATTAAGTACATTAAAAATCATGCATTTAAAAAAATAAACATATTTTAGGAGCACCAATAGTGCACTGGATATTAAAATAAATAAATTTGTTGGATGGATACAGGTTTTAAAAAATACCCAGAGGCTTTATCTACAAATTATTTTATTTTAAACTCGCAAAAGAAATAAACAAACTTTTCTACTTCGTTGATAAAAATTAGACAGAAAACACTAAGACTAACTATATACCTTAAATTTATTTTTTTAACTTTCTTTTAAGAATTTCTGATGAATCTGACATTTCTTTTTTGCTGACATTGTAAGTTCTGCCAGTAGCAGTGTTGGGTTCAACTTTTTTTATAAGACTTTCTGGTTTAATAATTAAAATATCTTGAGGTGTTGGGTAAAAAAATGATGAGGCAGGTCCTTGTGGATGAAGAAAGCTTACTTCCAGTTCTCCGCTCTCATTATTTTTCCCCAAGACACAAGCCAGCCACCAAGCACTGTCATATTCTACAGTGACAAACCCTGACTCGATATTTTGCAAAATAATGCTTCCACCTTTAAAAAGATTATGTGTTTCGACCTCTAAGCATGTAGAAAACTGTTTTGCCAAAAACGTGCTTTCTGTAAGAGGAATTACAGCATGAATTTTTTGTGTCCCCGGTATTGTTAAGACTTCCGCAAATCTTTTATTCAAAATTATTTCATGATTTGTATAATCTGCTTCTGTGCAATATTTAAAATCAATGCCAGATATGTTTTCTTCACACCAAGTAAACAATTGTAGAGGTGTCATTATTTGATTGTCATAGGGCCTCTGCAAACTGGCTTTGGCAGCAAGTCTTTTAACAGTTCCTCCCAAGCCATCGCAGGCACTTTTGCCATGCGAGGTGGCAAAATAATGCCACTCTGCTTCAACACCAAAATCTTTTTTATGCAGGCATATATTCAGAAAATTCTTTGTGTTTTTGTACTGCGCAGCACATCCATCCGAAAAATAAAAAATTTTGTTAAGTCCTGGTATTTTGATTTTTAAATCAGGCATTAATTTTTTTAAAAATAAATGAAATGCAATTGTATTATGTGTCAAGCTTTCCGAAATAAACACATAATTCAGGTTGTGCAGTTTACCATCACTTAGAAAATAAATGGCAAAAGGGTGGAGGGTTGCCTAGCTGTTATTCCAATGATAAGACTGGACTTCATCTTGCATAACAAAGGAATAATTTTCCGCAAAGTCGCAAGTGATCAAAGACTCTCCAGGTTTAAGGTTAATTTTTATTTCATTGTATCTATCTTTTTGCATTTTTGCAATAAAAGAATGTGATTTAAGTTTTACAAGATCATCAGTAAATTCCTGGACAAAATCATCACTTTTCTTAACAACGGTTTCCATAGTACACCTATCTACTGAGACCCACTTTTTAAATGAGACCTCATCAATTAATTCTTCCTCAAATTTTTCTATTAACGTATTTTTAAACTGTTATACTCCAGGACATTGCTTGCATCTATTGCTTAAAAACAGTCCACTGAAGGTGGATTACACATTAGTTTATAAAGGCAATCATGATAAGATATTGCAAGAGGCCTGTTATTTTCATCATATAGCTTATTTAATTTGGAGCCATTGAGCATTAGTTTTATATTTTGATGTATAGTACATACACATACAGTATGAGTCCCACTTTTTCCTGCCAGTATACAGTTTTTGGGTCGCAGTTCACAAAATTTTGAAAACCCAATTTTTTCATTGGGGTACTCAGTTTTAAACAATGCATAAATTTCTTTTAAATTAGCTAAGACTAATTTTTTTTGTACATATTCTTTTTCAGCTCCATATTTTCTGATAACAACATAATCTTTTTTACCTGGCATGGTCCTGCTAATGTCATCCCTTTGGTAAAAATCTACCACTATTTGGGCCACTCTATCACTAAGGGTCTTTCCCGGTTTGGGGTTAGGAGAACATAATATCCCATTGTCCTTAACTAACTGTTTTACAGCTCTGGCCAAATATTGAGAAACTCCAAATTCTTCTTCAATCTTCTTTCTACTCCAACTTTGAGGTAAACATGATAAAACTAGTATTTTCTCACTCCTCTTTTCGGTTTTTAAAAATTTTTCCTTTAACTGCTTAATCATTTCACTTTCGTCACTCTGGCATTCCTTTACTAGCGTTGAATCTGATTCCTTTGTAAATGCTTTCGCAATTGTATGCTGTACAATATCAATTTTTTCTTTGTATACATTTTTTCTTTTAATCGGCGACACACCAAGAAGCTCCAATGACTTGTTTAAAAGAGTAAATGATTCAGCAGGATCTTGAAAATCTGGATCATTTTCTGGAACTTGACTGGGTCTAAAAAAATTTAAAAAGTTAGTTTTTTATAAGAACATAAAAAGGGGGTAACAGCTGACCCAAAATGTGTACATAATGCCAAGAAATTTGTACATAATGTCTGTATTCTCAAAATGCCATGCAAAATAATGCCATGAGATTTTTCCACTCTGTACTTGACGCAATTGGTTTAGTTTATTAATTTTATATTAAAAAATACTATTTGTTACTTACCCTGCCTCATCTTCTTCAGATGCCTTAAACTCCTTTGAAAGCTTTAGTCTACAACCATCACAGATTTTCATTCCCATTTTGACATTTTTGTAACTGCACATCCACTTGGTCACATTTCTTAATTTCCCAAAATGCTTGATTTTTAACTCTAGTGGATCACAGCACTTTACTTTATATTTAGTCCATCCACTTGCCTCACCCATAGTTGAAACTTTTAAAATTACACAGAGATGACTTCTGATAAACCTTCAGTCGAACTATTATGTATCGATTATTTGGAGCTGTATCAGGAAGATACTTGCCAAAAATTTAAAATCAATTTATGCAGGAATTTTCATGTCAGCAAATCCCCACAATGTACCTAAACAGACCAATAAAATGAAGGAGGTGTGTCCTTAATGTTAAACAGAAATAAACAGGCAGTATTTCACAAAAGTATTGGCAGGTTTATACAGGCATATTTTCCTAAGAATTGGAACATCCAATAGTACGTCTCCGGTGGAAAAGAGGTTTTGTAAGTAAATATTACAATGGGGGGCAATGTTAATCTGATTACTGATACAGAATGAAACGTAGGATATAATTTTTTATTAAATAAAATATTGGTAAATATTTTTATAATATCGCTTTAAACCCCATTATATTCTTCTAATTACCAAAATGCATTGTCTATTTATAGGCGATTTTTCATGCATGTGACATTTTTAATAAATTTTTTCACATTGAACCCATGATTTGTCCATCTCAAAATTTTGTGAATAGTTTAATAACACTTTAAAGAAAATAATATAATTTTTTGAAAAAAATTAAAAATGGCCTTTTTGAAATTTTTCAAAAAAAAAATAATTTTTTTTTTTTTTTTTTTTCAATATATGTTATGCAATATTCTCATATGAAAGGTCTTTATAAGAGCTTTAAAATGAACCTTCACCTACTTTTCTATTATAAGTGGTTCTTTGGATATTCCTAATTTTGTGCGCACATGTTAAGGACAAATAAGTGACTTTTTCGATTTTCAAAAATTAATTCAAAATAAACAACTGGTCAAAAAAGTCTGAAATTTTGGATTTTCCAGTTTTTTGGTAGGAAAAACATGTATACTAAAAATCATCAACATCGGAGATGGTGTGGTAAAATACCCTGGTTGACTTGATATGGACTGACCCTTATGATTTTTAGATGTGCTTAAATACACTTATAGTAGGACTCGCTAGTTTTTTAAAATTTTTCATGTTTGTAAAGGCATTTTAAAGGGGTGTGTTCTACGAAAATTCCAATACAGCTCAAAGGCGTCCTTGAAAACCAAATTGACATGTTCAAGAGTTTTTTGAAATTGTATTGTTTTTTTTTTCTATTAAGTATTTGTGATATAATTTCCCTTTTAGCGTTTTTTAATTGCATTCGGGTCTTGAGTCAAATTGTAAAAAAACATGTAGAAAAATGTATGATCTTATTTTATTGTGTTATGTTATTGTTCCTCATTTTTATGTTTTCTGAATTTTCATCCATGTTAAGATCTTTTAAAAGAATCCCTTTTTATTTGTATTAACAACAAGTTTTTTATGTGAAAAAAAACTAATATATTTTGTAGGTAAATACATACCGCCGGCCAAACGGAAGAACCAGAACAACGGCAAACTAGTGAGGAGCACCCCGCCCCCCCTGAGCACCAGCAGCAATAACGGCAGCCAAAGTTCGCCCTCGCCGAAAGACACCAACCGGCCGCCGATGGTCTATCCAGGGCCGCACGAGCAGGTCTCCCATCAGCCGCCACCGACACATCAAAATAGCCATCATGTTTCGAGTAAGATACTTTTTAGTAGTTGCCTGTGGTTTCTTTGTTGCTTTTCTATGTTCTTTCTCCAGCTCTTATTTATTTATTTAGCAACTTATCAACAGCAGAAGCCAATTAAAGATCTATCATGCTTAAAGGGGCCTTCCAGCTCCTTTTTGCAATTAAAAAATAAAAATTGGTTTTTGTTGTAAGTTTGTAATCTGTCTGAATTATGTACTTAAAACTTTGATACATAACGTTGGTGTAAAATTTAAGTTAACAACAAACAAATTTAAATAAATACAACAATTTTTAGGCTTTTTTTGTAGAACCTGTTTCTGCAAAGTTTGTTGGCAATAAAGTTCTATTCTATTCACCACCAATGGCATTTGACTTAAAGTTTCAGAACAGTCAATCTTTCCTTTTAGTAAATTAAATATTAAATATTATCACATCCTCTTGGTGGATAAAAACCATATTTTCGATAATGCATAGCTTTTAAAAATTTCCTGTGAATATTCTTAATTGTTGAAATCCAGAATAGGTACAACAGTTTTGTCAAAAAGATGCAAGCTTAGTTCCACCCTAAAGTTTCTAGTGTTTCTCAATGCAAAACCTGCAATTCTCAAAAAAATTAATAATTTTGTGGTACACATTAACAATACTACCAGTATCAAATTGTGTAAAAAACCTCGGCGTGCATATTGACAGTCACTTGAAATTTGACAAACATATTAATAGCTTACTACCTAAATCCTATTACGCACTTTGGCTCTTGTACGCGAGCAGACAATTCTTGAAGAAGAAATTAAAAACAATGCTTTGTGAATCGTTAGTCTTATCTCATCTTGTTTATTGTGACACTGTTTATTGTCATTTCTTAAATGTTCTTGAAAAGGTCCGCATACAAAGAGTACAGAATGCTTGTTGTAGATTTATATTTGGACTTCGCAAGGATCATATTTCCCATAAACTAATGAATTGGTTTAATATGGAGTCGGGACGCAAACTTCACTTCTCTGTGTTTGTGCATAAAATAATTTCCACTCAAACACCTAAATACCTTGCTGAACGACTGATCAAAACCTCAGATGTTCACTCCAGAAATACTAGGAGTTCTAATCGCCTAACATTTCAGATACCCAGGCACAGATCTGCAATATTCCAAAAAAGTTTTGCCTATTGTGCAGTTAAATTCTATAACCAACTACCTCATGCTTTAAAAAACCTATCTGTTACATCCTTTAAACAAAAACTAAAACAACATTTACTGACCAGTAATTAAATAGTATCTTGCAGACCTAACATAAGCCTATAATTGTCTTTACACTTTTGTTTTTGACTTTTTAATTAATATGTACTTGTTATTATAACTTGTAATTATGATTTTAAAATATTATGCTTGTTTTGTCCTACTAATTAAATACATGTTTACATATATTTGGGTAGGAAGTAATAATTTATTTTATTGTATTTAAGTTTTATTTTGAGGTTAAGTGTAAGAATAGCACCTCATTAATTTCTTATTAATGAGGAGGCTTAACTTCACCTCAGGGTCAATTTTTTTTCTTTGCTTTGGATACTTTTTATTTTTTTTTCGTAAATATTCTATACTTTTTATTTTTTAGAATTTTTCTTTTATTTTTGTAACAAATAATTGGCCTAATAAAGACGATTTAAATTAAATTTGTTGAGCACTTTCAACTTTGCTGGTTCAAATATTACCTCTAAGTCCTTTTGTTGATTAACTCTTTGCCATGACATTGTTTAAAGTATAATCATATTTAATGATGTTTCTATTGCCTTTTCATGTTTTTTTTTTGGTTTCATAACTTTATGTCTTTGCTGTTTCCTAGTTTTCTTTTCTCTCTAGCATTTTTGTGAAAAGGTTTTTGCCATTTATTTCTTCTACGTTTGTACCAAACTCCATTATTCTCTTTTCAAAACTCTCACCCTTTTTTTTCGTGAGATCTCTTACAAAAAGTCCTAGAAGTATTACCATACCATAAGAAAACTTCTTTCAAATTTTGATCCGCCCCCATTCATTTGGTGCTCATTTTGCTTCATTTGCATACTCTAATCATAATGCTGTTAATTTTCCTGCAGATCCACACAGCAACGCTCCCTTACAGCAACACCAGCAAGCCCCTCCTCCTCCCGCTCAACACAGTCAGGTTGCCCCGCCCACGGTCAACATGCAAGCGCCTCCGCTGCCGCAAAGTCAGCAGCAACAGCTCGGGCCCCCGCCCCTCGGACCGCACCACCACCCCGCGGTAGTGGTGGCGCAAGTGGTCGCGCCCAATCAAATGGTCAACGCCCCCATACACGCCCAGGTCCTGGTGAGTCGATTTTATTAATTTAAGGCTACAAAAACGGCATAGATTTGACAATACTGCTTTGCTGTTTTTGGGCCAATCTTTACTGGGAATAATATCGGAAACGAGAAAACGGAATCTGTTGAAATTTGGCAGGAGTGTTTATTTTTGAATTCCTCACAACCGTATCCAGACAGTTTTTTGCTGGACTCTCCCATTTTCAAAGTAAAATAAACACGGCTAACAATAGTCAAAAATCTTACTTGGCTTTTTCTTCAGCTTCGTCGATAATACAGAAATCTGTAACAGCAACTTTTGGATTTTTTTATTCTTTTTTAAATACACCAAATTTTGAAAAATCCTTTGGATATGTTTGTAGATTTTTATAAATTCTATTATCTGATAACAAACAAGTTATGGTTTTTTTTCTTCATAAGCAATATCCTGCCGGAATTCCGAAACGCCAAGGTTACGCAATTTAGTAGGCCCATGGAAACTGAAGTGAGTTCGATTGGAGAATTGGAATTCAGGTTCTGCATAGCCACCAGCCACTTGTCTAATGGACCATTCAATTGCAATGCATGAAGCATGAAGCTGAGCATCAAAACCTTTTAAAGAAGCATTAATAAATGGTTATGTTCCTAATAAGTTATACTTTTTCTCATATATGGTGTTCGCACTGTGTTCTGATCACTGCACAATCTCACTCGAAATGGTATTAGTGATGCCACCTATCGTTGATCTTTCAAAAACATAGCAAAGCAGTGTTGTCAAATCTATGCCGTTTTTGTGGCCTTAGTGAAATTTTAAAAATATTTCACCGATTGAACAATCTGTGTTTTTGTGCCGCATAAAAATGACGATTTTTTTAAATTTGAGCAAATAAATGATTTAACAAACAATATCAACAAGTATTAAAATTTAATATAGGTTTATATAAACAGATCTGAATAAAGTGCCTTTTTAAATTGATAAAATTTCTTCTTTTTGTAAATCGGTAACGCGTTATTTTTCAGCAACCAATACCACACGCGGGTCCCCGGCCCCACGTGCACACGCCTCCCCACCATCAGCCGCCGCCTCAGACTCAATACCAACAGAACATCCCCCCTCCGCGGCAGGTGGGCGTGGTCCCGCAGCCCATGCTCCCTCCGCCCCAGCAACACCCGGTGCCCCACGCGGTTCCGATGCAACAGGGAGGGGTGAAGCCTCATAATCAGGTAGGATTTTATAGATTTTGAGATATTTTCTGATAAACAAGCTATAAGAGATAGAAAAAAAGAGTGCTAGAAGTATAAAGAAAAGTATGTGTACTCTTGCCATTTTTGGAAATTGTGTCAGACTGTTCATGGCAACATTGTAAACCCTCGTTCTGATTGGTTCTGAAGCTGTATTTAAAATATGGCGTTTTAATCCAGATAACTTGTTTTCAAGGCGTTATCCACCCCCTCAAAATATGTACACCTACTGCCCTAAATTAATAGGGATTCATTGTCAGTATTTCTACATACTGCCAAGTACTACAGTAGTGCGATTGCTACCAAATACTGCCAGTACTCAGTGGCGGTTCCTCCATAGGAGCACATGAGCATGTGCACCGCCACACAGAATAAGGAAGTAATAATAAAATATCTGATTTATATTATTCTTTGTAATTTTTTCGAAACGTGTATGAAGTAGGTGGAGCATAGCAGGATATCTGTATGTGTTCAGTGGGCGAGGAAGTAAATATTTATAGATATTATTATTGTAAAAATAAAAGTAATAAATAAATTGTCATTTAAAAAAAATTATATAATAAAAAAGTACTAATAATAATAATAATAATACTATTAAAAACCGAGAATACAATAATTACGTCGAGAATTACATCATTTTAAAAGATGTTTTTTTAAATCTTTTTTAAATTTAATTTTTATATTA
This sequence comes from Oxystoma pomonae, assembly GCA_963921995.1. NCBI lineage: Eukaryota > Metazoa > Arthropoda > Insecta > Coleoptera > Brentidae > Oxystoma > Oxystoma pomonae. Next base: position 68,801,268 of record OY998171.1, read on the forward strand.
TTTTTTATTTCTTCTGGGATTCTATTGTATGTATTAATTCCATCACAAATAATTGATTTTTTGACCAAAATTACTTACTGATGCGTTGCAAATAAGTTTTCGGTTTTCTTGTTCCATATGAGTGGTGAATGAATTAAAGGTAGCCCTTTGGTTTATAAATGTTTTCTGTGGATTCTAAGAATGGAAATTTATGAATGCATTTGATTGCTTATTTTGTAGTTTTTTAATGGTTTTATTGTGGTTTTATTTGCAAACCCCCAAATAGATATCATAGCATAATAAATGTTTTTTAGGTGTTTTAACGGTATGTAATGTCTTATTTTGTAAAAAACACCGATAAAGAGAGGAGTTTCTTAAATGTTCAATATGTTTATCCCAGCTTAATCTTTCATCGATCTATAATCCCAAAAATTTTATAAAATTTGTATATTTAATTTCATTGTTATTAAATTTGATTGGTTCTAGTTTTTGATTAATTCTTTGTTCAGTAATAAAAATATAAGATGATTTATTATAGTTAATTGTTAGTTTGTAAGAGCCATTTTTGAATAATATTTAGATCAAACTGAATATCACTATAAATTTGGGAATAATTATTTGCAAAATAAACTATTGTTGTGTCATCAGCAAATAATTTTATTTCAACATATTGGAGTCGATTTAATAAATAATTTTGAAACCATAAAAGAGCTTTGCCTCGAATTCCGATGTTGTTTAGACAATTTATTAAAATTTCGTGATTAACAGTGTCAAATGCTTTACACAAATCTAAGAATACTATGCATTACTTATTATTTTGATCAACTATGTTAGTTACCATGTCAGCTACTGCTATTTCAGTATCTCTAAATTTGCGGAAACCAGAATTTTGAATTCGGTTATTCATCATTTTCTCTAAAATTTTTTACATTACTGGCAGTACTGAAATAGGCCTGTAGTTATTGCTATTGTATTTTTCGTTATTTTTATAAACAGGTAAAACTTTTGCAATTTTCATATTATTGGGAAATTCACCTTTTTCAAATGATAATTTTGATAATTTTAAAATTATTGGAATTACATATCCTTTAAGCTTTTTATGATTTCTTCAATTTCTTCACAAGTTGGTTCTTCTAGATAGATTGAATGGAAAATCATTTCTTAAGGTTTTGGGTATTTTCTTTGGCAAATTTTCGCCTACATTTATTATATGGTTATTCATTTCTTCACAAATTTCAATTCTAGCCACAGACCCACACCATTTTAGCTCTTTGCGTATGGAGCAAAAAATTTAAATAAAAAATACCGGTAAACCTAAACCCAAAATTGACTTGGCGCAAACCACTAAGGGCAAATCTAGGGACTTCAACAGAAAATTTAAAATGGACATGACTTTTGGTCGTGAAACCTACAAAACAAATTCACTGTCAAGTTTTCAAATTTGTGAACCTCGCTCTTCATAAATCACGAGCCGCTACTGCCAGCACTGCCAAAAATTTGTATACCTACTGACAAGGTGGACAACCGCTTGGTTATTTACCTGTGAAAAGAGTTCTGACGACTTTTTAGCACTTTTTTCACATAGCACACACTTCTTTGGCATTTTTATAAGTCTTATTACAAAAATATGAAAATAACAATTGCAAAAAACAAACAATAAAAACCCGTCGGATCGGTCGGATCTAAGCAAGACAATTACTTTTTGGCGCTGGTTTTTAATTTTGAAGCAACACATAGAGAAACAAAAAACATTTCAGATGAATGGTGAAGCCAAGGCAGGCCCTCAGCAGAGGCAGCAGAGACATTATGAGGCCCAGCAGAGGCACCAACAAAGTATGCAAGGGCAGCCGCCCTTTCAAGGGCCGCCGATGGAGATCAAACAGGTAAACTGGTTTTTTTTTTTTAATTAAATTGTTTAAAAATAAAGTAAATACGTTAATAATGACGTAAAATTATCAAAATTCCCTACTTTGTAGGAGCCCATACCCCACCAGCTCCCGCCGAGACAACAGCAGCAGCACGTGGTAGTGCCCCCTCCCCAGGTGGTTCACAGACAGTCGTCACAGCAAGACGAGACCATGAAGGACTTGCATCAGTTCGCGCAGGAGTTCAAGCTGGCACCGATGCAGATGCAGCAGCAGCAACAACAACAACCTCCGCCGCATGTGGAGCAGGCCATCTCGCCGCATTCAGTCACCTCGCCGGGGCCGCAGAACATTGTGATTGAACAGGTACTGTAAATGGGTTTTTTCTTTACAATGGAAAGTGCTTGGTCATTTTTAGAGAGGCCAAACGCTTAGTGGGACAAGTTTAGACCAGATTGATATGTTACTTGTTAGGTTTATCTCTAAAAACAATAAAGTTCGGATTTTTTTGAAAATTAAAAGTGCTAGATTATTTTACTTGAAGTCAATTACTTGGCTGTGGAATTCTAGACCAGATCGATTTGTCACTTGATGGGTTTATCTTTAAAAATAAGAAAATGTGAATTTTTCTTGAGAATGAAAAGCACTTGATTGTTTTTAGATACACCAATCGCTTGGTAGGACAATTCTAGACCAAATTGATATGTCACTTAATAGGTTTATTTTTAAAAACAAGGAAATTAGGATTTATCCTTAAAATAAAAAGGGGCATACCGTTTTTAGAAACACCGATCGACAATTCTAGACCAGACCAAATAAAAAAATACGTTTTTTTAAAGTACAAATCGCTTTTAGAAATACCAATTACTTAGTTAAAAAATTCTGGTCCAGTTTGATATGTTTCTCCATAGGTTTATTTGTAAAAATAAGAAACATTTTTTTTCTTAAGGAGAAAGTGCCAGGCAACAATCTCGTATTTAGAAAATTAATCTAATTCACATGTCACTTTGTGCTGGTACCTCGCCAAACAGGAAAGTTAGAATTTGTCTATTTTTTGCAGGGTCCTCCTCAACAGCAAATAATCCCCTCTCCGCAGCCGCCTCCGCCGCAGCAACAGCAAAAACCGCTGCCTCAACCATCTCCCCCGCAACCCCCGCAGTCACCTCTTCAGGTAATCCCATTATTTCTAAAAATCAAGTTAATAAACCTGAGAACAAAAAATTATTAGGCAGTAAGTAAAAAATCGCCACTTTCCAGACGATTGAGATTTTCTGTTGTCGTCAAGTTAAATTTGGTTTTATCATCCCTCTGGTAAGTAAATATTTGTTTGTATTGGGTCATTTCAAATCAAATCAACCATAGGCAGACCATCTTCCCGATTTCGATAATTTTTGGTACATTTATTCTACACATAAAGAGAATGAAAAAGAAATTTTTTTTGACCATTAGTTTGTTTCTAATTAATTTTGGAAAATCAAAACAAACTACCATTTTGCTTAAACATGTACCTAAAGAAATGAAAATATCTCGATAACTAAACTAGGACAGTGGTTTATAGCTCGTTTTAAAGTATTTTAAATACCTTTCGAATGATGTATCACATGATGTACTTTTTGTTTTAAAAATAATTTGAAATTAAAAAAAACTTTTAATTTAAAAAAAAATATATATTTTGAAAGTAAAACTCATGGCATATCGGACAAAGCGTTTTTGTTTCTCACTTCATTACGACCAGGCCTCCAATGTCTAATGGAGAATCCAGACACCTACAGACCTGTTTCATCCTTATTAGGAATCATCAGGGAGTCATAGGATTATACCTGGCAGTTGAAGCTACACAGTGACCATGCACACCTCTAGAATTTAAAACAAAAAGTTTGTAATCCTTGGGGACGTAGTAACTGTGTGCGCCACCTGTCGAATAAACCGGTTTCTTGGTATGGTATTGGGGACTATTAAAATAAAGCACCCTAATCGACGAAAAAAAAAAAAGTTGTCTGTGGTCTTTCTGCATACATGATAACTCGCCTTAATCCATTTTAACGAAATTTGGTACAAAAATCCTCCAAATATTTAAAAAAATTGCAACTTTGGAACAAAAGCAAGTAGGATTATACATACGGTTTTCAGATTTAAGTTTCCATATGGACTACAAATTTTGTTATAAAGTCCAAATTCGTGGGAGCTTTAGTTTCAGAGTTATTTGAAAAAAAACGTTAAAATATATTTAAAAAAATTATAATTTTAGAAGTAAAGCAGCATATGTGGTTTTCTAATTTTGGTTTTCATAAATATTACCCAAAAATTTTGTTATAAGGTTCCTACAGTTCCTATCTGTTTGGTTGATTTCATATGTAATGACCCTATTGACATTTTTTTTTTATTGATTGTTTTAAAATTATAAACTTAAGTGGAGTGAAAAAAAAACTCATTCTTCTGGAATTTTTATAACAGAGGAATACCATAATTTTCAAAATTAAAAAAAAGTGTTGTTAGCACACATCCAATTAGTTACATAAATTTTCACTTCGAGGCAATGACCAAATATGATATCCATATGGCCAATTTTTGTTACATTGTTACACGATCTTATGAACACTTTTTTGGGCCAAATCGTCGCGAACTTTACAATTTATACAGATTTTATTAATTTTGTTATAAAAAATCCCTCTCTGATCACAGAGGAGCTCCCAGTCGCCGCCTCATTCGCAAACCGACGTAGACAAGATCACCAGCACGCTGTCAAAGTCCAAGCTGAACCCGAACGCCAAGGAATTCGTTCTCAATCCCACTGCCAAACCGTTCCAACCCAGGTGGGAAGGATCTGTGAGGTAAGTACCATAATACATACAAGGGAATTTGTTATCCTATACGAAAGTTAGGGAACAGGTTGGTTTTTTTAACCAAATGATCAAGAAAAAAATTGTAGTACCATGTTTGCACTTCAAAAGGAAAGCGCAAAGTTGCCATATTCTGAGGAGCGAGCTTTTTTTTACTTTTTCGCTCGCCGAGCTTCAAAGTAACCAAATTGCCGCTCGGCGAGGGACCAAGTAAAAAAACGCTCAGTCCATGACATAAAATCGGTTTTACATGAAAATATGAAAAAAAAATCTAGAAAGAGAGGACAATATGAGTTGCCCATCTCCGATAAAAAAAACAACTGTCAAATGTTTAGAGGACCTAAAAACCAGAGAGCATATAAAGCTAAATAGAGAGGACACATAATGATAATATCCGACCAGCAAGCCAATGCGATTCACAGTGAGTTTTTGATTATTAGCTGAATGCGCCAGGATAAACCGGGGTAATATTTATTTAAAATTAAAACGGCAAGTAATCCCGCGCGTTGAATGAATATCGATATATCACTAGCGTACATACTTATATTTAATGCAATTTTAAATGAACGTGTTGCTAAGGGAGCTGGCAGAAAGTTTTTATTGTATATATTTGTCAAGCCTTTATTACTTGTAATAATTTAGGAAAAAGCAGAGAGCATATAATTTAGGTTTTTTTTTAAATATTTTGCTATTTAAGGTTGCTTCAATTTTGCTATAAAAACAAATTTGCAGCAAACAACTCAAACTATGCTTCTTTACCAAATTTAATAACCCCTTCATTTAGGAGATCAGAATGGGTGAGAAGGTATGTGAAAACTAATGGTTTCATATGATAAATTTCCTTGGATATTCCTTCAATAGTTCAGTTCTCCTAATCCAAAAGAGGCGGTTGTGACGTAACCGTGTCAATTCCCATCATGGGAAGTCTTCTCCAAAAGGGAGAGACAAAGAAATTTTTTTCAGAAACTTAACACCTGATTATGATTTTTTTTTTTTAATTTGACCGCCGAAGACGAAACCTTGCAAAAGAGTAATGTTTAATTTAAAATAAAAGGAAAAATCTGGCCCTGGGCAACATTTTTTGGGAAGTTGGTACATAATTTCGTCGGAGAGGAGGAGGTCGATCGCCTCTCTCTGTATTCGCCACCTGTGACTGTACCGGCACGGGTCTGTTGTCTGGAGCGCAACGCGGGCGAGTGATATTATGGATAGTTTCCAACGCGGAACTCGTCCAAAAGAATGCTATTTTCCTGTGCGCCGCCACTGCTTTGGATCGATAAAAATAAGTAAGATCGATAGCGAAAGTGGCGCATCAAGTTTCCAAGCCAAGAACCAAAAATAAAACGATAGCTGCGCCACTTGGTTTTCAAGTTAGTTGAATGGGGTCGCAAATTTACCATAAGGTGTCCTCTCTATTTAGATTTATATGCTCTCTGCTAAAACTAACTACTGGAATTTTTTTAAGGTTGATTTTTTCACTTTTAGGTCTCCAAGCACTCCTTCGGCCAGTAGGCCCCACACGCCGCAGACCCCGAGTCACAGTCCTTATATACCTTCTTCTGTGGCAGGTCCTGGACCAGGTACGGAAGATAACCTGTATTTTTTCTCTTCAAGTGTGTCCCAAAAGTCTGTAATAATGGAGTTTTTTGGGAGACTATGTTTTTTTCAAAAAGAGTTTGTATAGGTAAAAAAAAACGGTTTCGAAAAATGTATACCCTTTTATAGAGGGTGTCCCACACATAAAATATGGCAGAAACTTATCCCTTTTTTAAATTGGACACCCTGTATATTATTTCATTTTCTGACTCCTTAAAAAATGAGTTTTTCAAACATTTTGGATCTATCTTTTATCTTCTCCAAGATATTCAAGTTTAAATTTGTGTGGAAGAGATAGGAAAATAAGTATCATAGGTATTAAAATTGGGTAGTTAATTTCGTTCCAGCCTCACACAAAAACTATTGGACTGATTTTAATGGGACTCTGCTGCATTCCTTGAACTCCTCGGCTCACAGAAATTGTGACCATTTAAAGCAAGAAAACTGGTAATACCGCAGGCAAAGCTGCAGGATCTTTGGATAGTTTAAAACTAATTATTTTTTCTTTCACATCCCCACATTGCTAGACAAATGCGTACTTTATGAACAGCCTCTAATCATGGTTTCTTTTTATCATTTTTGTTAATGATGTGGATGAAGTTATGGATGGTGTACAATTTTCTGACGACACTACAAACAACTACAATGCACTCTGTGAAGCAGAGTCAAGTGTTTCCTGGCAAACAATATGAGTCTAATAAATTAAACAAAAAGACAAAATATAACTTTTTTACTGCAAAATATCCCAGATGAAAACAATAAAAAACCAGTTCAATTCTTGAGATTGACTCTTGACTCAGGTCTTGTTTGGGAGGACCATATATGTAAACTAAACAAAAGAATCAGCAAAAATACATACTCAATAAGAAATCTAATAAATAGTCTCTCAAAAAATACCATACTCAATGCCTACTATGCATACTTTCGCTCTCATGTTATACTCGATTTTGACATACAGAGGGGTCATTGTCTGACAGTAATGGCAGGATTGGGCTATAGGGACTGCTGTCAGCAAATTTGTTGCATTAGGTATACTTTTGCTCCCATGTATGTATCTTTTGGCCTTTCTGGTAAACCTGGTTAAATCCAACTTATATACATATTCCAGAAATGCTGTCTCATATAACTGTGGTACCAGAAACAGAAATAATCTTCTCCCAAATAGGATGGAAAAATTACATTCTTTATGTTTTTATATAATGTGTATAAATTATGGTAACTTACTTTTTAGATGTTGTAAATTTATTGAGTTATTTTAGTATTCTTAATATTTCTATCGAACTGTTATATCAGTGGCGTTAAACCTCCCCCCCCCCCCAGGAGGTCAATCCCAATCCCCTACAATAAATTAATAAAGATCAAGGGCCCCAGGGAGAGCTTTACTGCCGTCAGAAGGAAAAACCCCGCAACCCGCAAATTTTTCAAAAATGTCTTTTTTGGTTTTTTAAACTTACTGGTTGGTGTAAAACAGGTTAAAAAAAAATATATTTGTTTTTATTTTTCACTTAAAAAAAAAATTAAATCACATATTTACAATCCTTTTATGATCTCTACTAAGCTATAACCATGTATATTGCCAGTGCTAAGAAAAAAACACGTAAAGTCTGTGGATTTACGTGGATCTTTCTTAGTATTCTTATATTTATTTTATCTGCAAAACGCACAATTATTAATTATTGTGTTTTATTTTTTGGTATTTTAATTCATATTTTGTATCTTTATCTATAGCCAAAAAAATCATTTGTCTATATTACACCTACAACGTTTTTAGAGACTTTATTACAATTCAAAGCTTCTTTTCTATTTTTCCACAAATCAAGTTTAGGTCCCTCACGGGGTTTTTCCTTCTGACTGCAGTATAGCTCCCCCACTTTTTTGACCCTTTACTCTGGTTTGTGACTTGTGTGTGACTTGTGACAAAGTTTTCGCCTGCGGCGCTATACCTATATTAAATATTGTTACAATTTTGTTTAATTTTAAGCAATTTTTTTGTCAACAACATTTTAAACGCATAAAAAATAGCAGTTTACTGTAATTTTTTCAAAATTTTTGCCTGCGGCGCATTTAAGGGTTAATTTTAAAACAAATCTAGATGAGACTTGCTTTTAAAAATAAGTATTTTTTTTTTGTATAAACTAACTCAACACCTATGAAACTGCCCCTCTCCCCTCCCTTTAGTTCAAGAGCTAGAACAATAGGCACCTACCTAATTTTTTAAAATTTGCCATAGTTGATTTTTATTAAATGATGAAACCCCTCCCCCAGAGTGGATTTATGGCTACGCCACTGGTTATATTAGTATTTATTTGACTTGTAAAAATACTTATTGTATGTACACTTGATTTAAAAAAAAAAACGCATACATGCTGTCACAAAATTGACCTTTCTAACAGTGTATAATATATACGGACTACCAGCTAAAATGCCTAAAAACTTCAAAAGTACGACAATTTGTCATATTGTTTAAAAAAGGTCTCTAAAACTGAAAAAATTTTTTACTTATATTAAAGGCAACCTTATTTTTATATTAAATTTTGCATTACACTAAAAAATCAGCAAAAATAATGTTTTAGTAAAGTCTTTATTGAACAATATAAAATTATCACTATTAACAATAATACGATGGAAACAGCGCTGGATTGAAAACAATTCGGCGAATAGGAAACTTGGATTAGGACAAAAACGATGGTAAACTTAATACTAATTATTTTAACTTAAAAAAGAACTAAAATAAATAATTTAGTATTTAATAGGATCACCATTTTTCTCTATTACAAGCTGCAAACGTCTGGGCATTGAAAAGGTTAAATTTTGAAAAAACTGATGGTCTTCTGAGAGCTGATGCAATTCGCGATAAATAGCATTGTTTAACTCTTCAGCATTTCGTGGTCTCCAGTTCCTTTGGTATATTATTTTAACGATTCGACCCCATATATTTTCCATTGGGTTAAGGTCAGGGCTGTTGGCTGGCCAAGGAAGTGTTTCTATCTAACATTAGCCGTGTGTACTGGACAGTTGTCCTGCTGATAAACGAAGTCATTATTTTCATGTAAAGCCTGTACAGATGGAAGCATAACGTTTTCAAGGATTTCAATATATCGTTTACTATTGAATCTTCCTTCGATTCTCCAAAAAAAAACCAAATCTCTAGCACTAAACCAGCCCCACATGTTTACAGAAAAATGTCCAGCTTTTTTAATTTGGTTTGTATATTCGGGTTCAAATCTAGAATTTGGTGGACGATAAACTAAAATTCTCCTGCTGCTTGAAGTTGATTGAAAATTTTTTTCAGTGAAAACCACCCTCTCCCATTATCACGAAGAACGTTGTTCAGTGCAAAAATCCCTCTGGTCTGTTTTTGTTCTTCTGTTAGAAAAGGCTTCTTTGCAGCAACTCGACGAGAGACTTCTGATTTCGTTACCTTTCTATTTACTGTTGCTAAAGAACCTGGAAATAATGTTACATTAGCTGCTTCAACCGGCGTTGAAAAAGGATTTTGTCTGGGATGGTCAATAAGTCTCTCATCTTGCACTTCAGAACTTACTTTTGGTCGTCCTGATCCATCTTTCCTATCTGTAGAATTATTTTCAATCCAGCGGTTTTTCCATCGCATTATCACCAGCCCTATTCTATAACTCGAGTGATAATTTAAACTTTTGTAAATGTTGATATCTGTGGCATTTTTAAGGATGTTGATATCTGTGGAATTTTAAGCTGTCAGGCATACTAAGCTGCCTTATGATAGTATACACTAATGGAAAGCTAAATTTTGTGGCATAGGAAAAAATGCATGTATGAGTTTTTTTTGAAATCAAGTGTACATCGTCAATAAACATCTATCTATCTATCTATTTTTACAGGTCAAATGCAGCAAGTGATGTTACCCGTTTACCCAATGATGCAGCCCACTCAGTACCAGGCCCAGCCCCCGCCCGGCAATAGGATTAAAAGAAGTGAGTATTTTTTTTGTTCATTTTTGGCCAATTAAAAATTTTGACCGTTTGTTATTTTGTCGTATATTCAGAGGTAATACCACTAGAGCCTTAAAATTACCGATAATTTTTCCCGATTGCGTGTTTTCGATAATTTCTTCACTGCGCAGGAGGAATGAAATTTGCAAAAAGAACACACATGAGTGAAAAATGAATTGGTTAATTTTGAAGCTTAAGTCGTATTAGGGGATTGTTAAAAAAGAAAACGACTTTTTTTTCTTTCAGTACCAAGCATCCAGATGCGCGCCGACATGGCCTCTCAGATGCAAGTGGCCGCGGCCACCGGCCAACCGCTTCTCGCCCCCGCGCCCATCCAACAGTTTATCACTTATCCGGCCGCGAGCGCGCATCAGATGAACCACACCGGCTATCAGCCGACGGCAGCGGCCGCGGCCGCCGCTATGCACGCTGCAGCGGTAAGTCTTTGAAGTTACACACTAACAGCGGGTTTATCAATAGCCGGTTAACCCCGGGTTAAAATAACCCTGGTAACGAAAAACTGTGTTTTTGACAGAAAGGTAATTAATAAGTTTCATAAAATCTTAAAAGTAAGACAATTTTTAAAGAAAGCATAACATTTTGCGAATTACAAAACAACTTTATTTTGATCTATCATAACGAGGTTAAAACATCCTTAAAATTATAAACCATCTTTATTTTGACAAACTTTAACCAAAAACTTAAAATAATTTAGTTAAATACCTGTTAAATGATATTTAGATATGCTTAAGGTCGTAGTTACAATCTGGGGAATTGTTTTTAGCAACACTGTACGGGAAATCAATGTCAGCCTGATTTTTTTTGCAAAATTTTACGTCATTGAATTTGTTTTCCATGGCAACGCGCAGACTTTATTTATGTTTATCCACAGTGGGACACCAAAGATTTTTTAGCATTGGGTCAAAAATTTAGGGTTAGATTACTTATTTTGACTTTTCGCGTTCTGCGCCGCTAAAAAACCAAGTAAAATACTAAAATAAAAGAAAACCATTTATTGCAGAATTACTACCCAACTACATATCAAAGTAACTGGGTGTAATGTTTAAGGTTGCATTTACAGGTGCATTTATAATTGAATTGGAAACGCTCCCGCTACTGGCGCTAGACGAAATAATCGTATTCTATTTTAAACAGGAGCGTCAACGACAAGCAAAAGTCTCTCCAACCTCTAAATGGAGCTTTATTGACCTGTTTTGTTAGTACTCAAGTATGCGTGTGTTTTTGAAACTGAGGTTCTAAAATCTATCCTTTGCACTCCAAGATTTCACTAGTACAATTGCACATAACTATGCCGTAATAATTTAAATTTTAAAAAAATGGTTGAATCAAAATAAAAACAATTATGTGGGGTTATGTACGCCGAATGTTTCTATGCGAATTCTTAATAATCCCAACGAGCCAGTAAAGTTCTCTTGGTTCTTTGATAGACTCGGGGTAATGCCCGCGTAGCGCTAGGCCTTTTTCGACGGGCGACCGCACACGCGGAGTGGTTCCATATTTGTTTTAGAACAATGTTTTTAAAAACACTTTTGAAAGATAAACATAACCTCGAATGGTTTTCTGTCAGAAAACGTAAAAATACTCTTCTGTCCCACTGCGGCCCGATTTAAAGTTTGTTGACAAAACAACTGCAGTTACCATGGAATCGTGTAAATTCTGCGATCTATTGGCCAACACTTGAACTGCGTGTGTCTCTCAAATTCGATGAAGTGTGATTTATTGATCGGTTTTCTTTTCCGGAGTGCACAGGCTTTTAGAAAAAAGGAAACTTAGTTTTTATTTTCGCTAAAGCAAGGAAACATAAAAAGGAAAAACGTAATCCAGAGGAAATTGTGAGTATTTCTCTATTTTTTTTGTAAATCAGGTTTGTTCTAAACCGCAATTATTTTGAGGGTTTTGGGATAGATGACAGCACCAGAGCTTTTATTTTGAAGAAAAAATAATTGAGAATTTTGAAAAATCCTTCAGATATTTTTATTAAGCATTTAAAAATGATCATCCCTGCAAAATTTCAGCTAATCCTGATGTTTAGTTTTCCCTGTGCACTCTGACAAAAGATTAAAAAATTAAAGAACAAGGCGTTGCCAGTTGTACTTTTTTTTACTTAAAATCTGAGGAGAAACTATAGCCTTAATTGCCTTAGGAGCATAATCCTACTGGAAATATTAACACGCCAGGACGAATCCGTATCAGGTAACTTGGATAAGTACCAGTGCGGAACGATGCCTATTTGTGAGTGATTCAAAGTTAGAAATCAAAGTGTATGATGGTGTTTAATGTGACCAGTGGAACAACTGACGAGCCTACGAGACCAAGGCAAAACATCGTTTAATCATTTCTCTTTTCACTTTGGTCCTTTGTGTGTTCCTTGTGTGTGATCTTTTGTTTTTAGATTCTTTTCGTTTGATGTAACTGATTTGGAGGTTTTTTAACTTGTTTTTTAGTTTTTTTTTATTGAACTTGGTAAAGTTATAGCAAAAAACAATTTATCCAGTTTTTTGCGGTTCACCTAGTATGTCCATATAATATATCTTGACTAGCCAGGTATATTAAATAGTGGTTAAATATAGATGGTCTCAAAAACAAAATAAGTTAAAATGGAACAGGGCCGTACCAGAAAAAAAATGCCCTGAAGATGATTTTTTTACGGGATCGAAACATTTTGGTCCGTATTTAACTTTTTGATCCTGATGATGGTATCTACGAAACGAAACGTCGGATTAAAATTCTGAAAAGACCACTGTGTTTTTCTAAAAAGGTTGCCACAGACATGTTTTTACAGAACTCAATTATCTCTTAAATTAAGGGAGATATCATCAATTGGTAATTCCGACCATTTTCCTCTGTAGATCAAAAACTACAAGGAATAAATCTGTTAATATAATTTTTTAAAGCCCAAAAAAGTAAGACAGTACAACAGAGTTTCCTATTGAATCTCATCCCTCAATTTTTTGGTCGAAATATCAGAGAGTTTGACTTCTGCTGTTATTTGATTGCGCCCATTGTATATAACCAGTCAAAAAAACTCTTAAATAAAAAAAGAATGATCTAACAATTACTTCAGTCTTTGTTTCATCTCTCTCCAACAAACAGTAAAAAAGTTATGGCGACGATGATGTACTTATATAAAAAAATGGACACCGTGCAGAAAAGGTCTCTATTTATTTTTTTTTTCTTTTAGGTACGCATGTACGACGCGGCAGCGGCGGCCGCGGCTGCAGGCGCCGCGCCCCCCCAAATCCAGTACCTGCAGGCGCACCCGCAACAATCAGGCACCCCCTCCCCCGCCCAATCGCAGTCCTACAACCAGGCCGCGGCGAACGCGGCGGCGGCGGCTGCCGCCTCCTTGGGGCAAGGGCCTCAGGGCCCCCCGACTCAGTATCAGGTGAGAATTTTGTTGTTTGAAAGTGTATACATGAGTCTATGGAGATCCTTCTACAAAAATGTCGACAATGCACTTTTTTGGAAATTCAAGTTGCGGTGTATTGTTTCTGCATCTTGAAGGTCCCACGATACTGTAAAAATATGCCCACTTTCCTTAAGAAATCGGTTGTAAAATTATGAGTTTTAAAAGTTTGGCAAAGACGAGGGCAAAAATGGGTCTATGAACAAAAATGTCGAAAATGCACTTTTTTCGAATTTCAAATCAATTTTTAGATACATATGTCAGCATTCAAACCCAACTCCTTAAACTATAGTCCTAATTTAACTAAAAAAGGGTGACCACTTGTCATAAAATCATAATTTGTTGTAGTTTTTGAAGATGTGTCCTAAAATTGGCTAAATGTCATATAAATCATAAAATGTGACAATCTACCCTTTGCGGATGACTATTTTTTATGACAGTTTTATAATTTTACAAATTTTATTTTGCAAATAGCCCCTGTATACATTGATTTTTGGCCACACTGATCACAGTATGGACAGGGCCTCATTCAGAAAATTTTCGATTTTGTTTAGTTTAAATTTTATCATGAGTTGATTCTAATAGAAAGTTTTTGAACCATTGTTTTGCCATTTTGTTATTGGTATCGTAAGACAATTGATCACAGTGTACTAGATATGGCCAAGGCAGCAAGTGTTGATCCAATACATAAACATAAATAGTGTGAACTCTACACATCATAGAAGGGACTGATTATGAAATCTCAAATGAATGAAGCTCAGACATTATTTGGGGCACAGGCATGGTGGACGCACCCACCCATTGGTCATTTTCAATATGTAGGCATATAGCCACAAGAGTAGCAAGATCAATAGAAATCGGTTTCGTCACAATTCCCTCTGATATTAGGAAGTAATTTGTTATTTTAAATCTAAAAAATGCAAATTCGTAGCAGCCTTAAGGCTCAAAATTAGAAAACATTAAGTTTATTATTACAAGCTTTTTTTTAACATCACCTCTATTATGTATATATGTTTCTACGTTCGGGTAAAAATCTTGCAATTCAATTTTGTCTAACTTGTAGTCCGATTGAATTCTAACTTGGTACGCAATTATAGTTCCGGTGACAATATAATAATATGGTAATGTTAGGCATTCCCTGGAGGGAAGAAAACGCCTAAGTTTGTCCGATTTCACCCAAAATTGGTATACGTGGGTTTTTGGCGGATTCAAGAAGGACAATTTTTGGTCATGTTTTGCTAACCAATTTTAACTGCAGACTTATACACATCCCATTGTCTTCAAATTTGGTATGCGTTTATAGTTCCGGCGACAATACAATAATATGGTATTATCAGGTACCCACCTCCCCCTAACGAGGAAACTGGAGGGGGAAAAATATTTAGCTTTTCCGACTTCAACCAAAATTGGCATACAGAGGTTTTTGGGGATAAACTACGAATTTTTGATCAGATTTTGAAAATTTAATATTGCGAATTCAACATGGACGATTTTTGCTCATGTTTTGCGAACCAATTTTAACTAAATTCAACCCAACTCGACCTAATTTACGGCCATCGCTTTTTATTATTATGATATCAGAATGCTAAAAATTATTTTCTACTTTTTAGTGAACTTTATATCATATAAAAGCTTGTATTTGAAAAGCTTCTTTATTATTTTTTAATACATATTTAGATTTGTACCCTAAATCGTCTATTTTGAATCCGCCATATTGAAATTTTCAAATCTGATAAAAAAAACTCATAATCCTCTTCCCTAAAAACCCCTGTATGCCAATTTTGATTGAAATCGAACAAACTAAATCTTTTTCCCTCTCCACTTTCCTCGTTAGGGGAGGTGGGTACCTGGTAATACAATATTATTGTATTGTCACCGGAACTATAAACGCATACCAAATTTAAAGACAATCGGATGTGTACAAGTCAGGTAAAATTGGTTAGCAAAACATGACCAAAATTTTCAAAATCTCATGAAAAATTCGTATTCCTTATCCCTAAAAACCCCCGAATACCAATTTTGGTTGAAATCGGAAAAACTTAGCCGTTTTCCCCCCTCCAGGGGGTGCCTAATAATACCATATTATTGTATTGTCACCGGAACTATAATCGCATACCAAATTTGAATTCAATTGGACATGTAGAGGTTAGTCAAAATTGAGTTGCAAGATTTGACCCGAACATATAAACATACAATACATAGAGGTAAAGTTAAATAAAATCTTGTAATAAAAAATACGCAAAATATAAAGCCGGTCCAGCCTTTTTAAACGTCTAAATTGAGTTTGAATTCATTAATTTTTGGGTGACTTCGCTCACCAGTCTGGGTCTCTCTCAGGCATATTGGGTCAGCATCGCGATTTCTTTGTTATGTTCGGTGTACAAATAAAAACGAATATCATGGCCGCCTTAACAGGCATATTACTTAATAATATATTTTTCATCCATAACGTATCTCTGGCATCTTGGTGTTTCACTCTGCTGCATTTGATTGATATGAAAGTGATTTAAAGATAGCAGTGTAGTGCCGTGGGGGCGTTTGATTTTGGCAACTTAAAAATCTGGTTTTTGTTCTATGGAAAGTGAGGTTATGTTTTGTCTAAAGACGTCTTTTCGCGACCGATGATTTCAAAAGCACATTTTAAAAACATTTGTCACCGTTTCGAACCATCGCCACTGATCGCCAAAATGACAATTATTGAATGACATTAATCAGCTGTGCGTGTGTGGCTTCTCATTTTTTGGATTTGGAAGTTTTTTTTGTGATTTTTCGAAATGTCCTAGATCCACCAGGGAGCCTTTTTTTGTGTCGCCGCCAGATAAACTTAGCCTATTTTCATTATTGCTTAAAATTGACAAGTACCGTCATATTGAACCATGTGCGAAACGGCGGCCGAGGCGCTTTCAAAATCCTTTGAAATGTTTTGAACCGTGACGTCACCGTTTCGTCGCCAAAATAACATTTTACGCATGTTTTCAAAGCGGTTTCGAAATCATCGGTCGCGAAAAGACGTCTTAAATAAAAATGGAATGGACTGTAGGTCATGTCAGAGAGCATATAAATCTAAATAGAGAGGACACGTAATGGCATTCGACCAGCAAGTCAACGCGATTCACAGCGAGTTTTTTATTGTTAGCTGAATGCGCCAGGATGAACCGGGGTAATATTTATGTAAAATTAAAACGGCAATAATCCCGCGCGTTAAATGAAGTGCTAAGTGAGCTTTTATGATTTTTTTTTTAATTTGACTGCCGAAGACGAAACGTTGTAAAAGAGTAATTTTAATTTAAAATAAAAAAAACTGGCGCCGCAGGGCAACATTTTAGGGGAAGTTGGTACGTAATTTCGTCGGAGAGGGGTCGATCGCCTCCCTCTGTATTCGCCATCTGTGACTGTACCGGCACTGGTCTGTTGTCTGCATCGCAACGCGAGCGATCGATATTATGGATAGTTTCCAACGCGGAACTCGTCCAAAAAATACGATATTCCTGTGCGCCGCCGCTGTTTTGGATCGATAAAAATAAGCAAGAGCGAAAGCGAAAGTGGCGCACCAAGTTTCGAAGCCAAGAACCTAAAGTCAGTTGAGCGGGGTCGGAAATTTACCATTAGTTGTCCTCTCTATTTAGATTTATATGCTCTCTGGTCATGTTTAACCTTTATCTCTCTAGAGATGTGTCGTATTGGAAAGGGAAATAAACATTTTGGACTAGTTGGTCTCATTAAATTTATGTAAACGAACTATTGCAGTGACTGAATTCTGCTATACCATGATCATTGTTTAATGCTTTTGAAAAGAGATGCAGAATACTTTAGTTTTTTGGCATCTAACTTAAAAAATTGTGTGCAATAGCGACTTTTTTTTAATGTAAAACAAAAACATGAGCGGAAGAAGAACAACATACAGACCGCTTCAAGCTACTGCGAACATAGGGCGAAAGAAGTCTAATTTGCCAGTGTACGTACATGCAGAGACACCGCACGCCTATCAATGAAGCAACCAACACTCAGGCTTCCGATCGCCATTCGCTGCCGTTCGCCTTGTATTTAGTACACCTCTAACCACGGTACTGTGTGGAGCGTAGTCAATGAAACCGGAATTTGGTCAATAAATACGCAAATTTTTATAACGTTATTTTCTTATTTTTTGTCACTGATAAATAAGAGCGTTTTATTGTCAACTGCTCAGATTTATCAGTGACGACGTGTTACAATGAAAATAATAAGGAGAAACAAAATAAAAGCAAGTTCTCAAAATAAAATAATACATTCTAAAAACCAAAAAGATTCTCCCAGTCAAAAAAAAATTAAAGCAAATGTTCGAAAAGTCCTCCTTGCTCGGCTAGACAATATCCGAGCCTACTATAAAAACCCCTTCCAACGTTTCCAAGCATGTTAGGGGTGATAATTTGAAAAGCTTCTTCAAAAACAGATAGAAGTCATTAGGAGCAAGATCGGGAGATCGAGCTGGCCATAAAATAGTTCCCCGTGTACTTATAACCTGATTAGGAAATACATTATCAAGATATTCCCTAACAAGGCCAACATTGTGAGCGGAACAACCATCTTGTTGAAACCATGTTTCACCAAATCTTACACCTAACAACTGCCTAGCAGTTGGAATAATGTGCTGCTGCAGTTGATCCAAGTATCTAGGAACATTCAAATTGCAATTTCCGTTAATAAAAAATGGCCCAATTACGTGTTCCCCTATAATACCCCCCCCCAAACATTTAGTTTTTGGGGATACTGTGTTCTTACGTCAAAATACAAATGCAAATTTTCCCTCGACCAATATCGAACGTGTGTTGGGTTATGACGATTTGACCATTTGACCATCTGCACTTTTTCTGAAACTTCGTAGACATCCATTTTTAGTTTTAAAAATGTATTATTTCAATTAAGAACTTACCCATCTGTTTCTCGAGCAAGGCAGAAATAAAACAAAATAATAAAAACAAAATGAATTTCCAAAAGATAACACTGCAGCGTGCTTCGAATCCACCTCGGTCGTACGGCACGGAGAGTAAATTGGACTTGATTCCCCCTATGTTCGCAGTAGCTTGAAGCGGTCTGTATAATCCTAGCTAATACAGGACAAAAATGATTCTTATTCTGAAGTTTTAAAATTGAAGGAAGTGGCATTGGTCAAGTCAAGGCTTACGGAAAAGGCGTTTTTATATAATGTTGTTCCTTTGATATTAGTATGGAGAGAGATAAAAGTTGGTTGGTTTAGTTATGACCATCGAAGGAGAATTTCAGAGGAAGTGACCATATAAACCAGGTAATCGTAGTTTTTTATGAAAATTTCTAATTTTTCTCATGTTTCAATTTTAGCACACGTTTCAGGCCGCCCCTCCGCAACAAGCCCCGCAACAGATTCCGATGGCGTTCTGCATACCCACGCAGCCCCACATCATGCCAAATATGCAATACATTCAACAGGTAACATTATTTTATTTATCCATGATCAATTAGTAATTCCAGTAATTTCCAGTTGGTAAAGCTAGAAACACACTATGCATCAAAACCTGTGCAATTTTTTCCATATCTTTTTTTTAATGCCGTTTGAAAAACGAGTTCAGTGAAGAGTCCAAATGGATTGTACTAGTTTCTAATTCCGCGCCATCTTTTTTTTAAAAGTATAACCACCAAATTACAAGCAGATGCATAGTATGTTCTTATCTTAAGGTCGAGTTCGCTGTTAACATGTTTTCTTTCGATCAGGCTCCCCCACCCAATCACCACCAGCAACACGCTCACATGCAGGCGGTCCTTATGCAGCAGCAGGCGCAAGCTCAAGCCCAGGCGCAGGCGGCCGGGCAACAACAACAACACGTGGTCTCCGCGCAACAACAACACCCGGGGCAGCAAGGGGGTAACCCGCACGGGGGTCCCAACCCTTAGCGGTAAGCGAAATTAAAATATTAGGGAGTTATCAGAACGCTTATGTCAAATTATTAGCTTCAATTGGCAGTTTGGACGTCAGAATTTGCATCACTGGAACTAATGACATGTTTTTTTTTATAGGTAGAGCCACTTGCAATCGCTGCCAACAGGAAGAGACAAGGCGAGACCTCCCCAGTCTCTCCTTGTTTACGTTAGGTAATTGTTCTAGTATGGTTTTTCCCGTCAAATTGAAAAGTGCGCGCCCCCCATCTCGGATTTCAAAAGGTTTTTTGCTCTGCACGTAGGGTGAGTCAACGCTAAATAAGTAAACGTTGGTTTTAGGGGTTACCCGGCGCCTCCACCATGCAAATTTTCTTAAAAGGGATCTTAAGGTAATCGTGGTATTGCTGCCTCAATATTTTTCGGCTGTATCTCTGGGTGACAAAAGATACTGCAAATAAAAAAGGAAGGCATCTAAACACTTTCCACTTCAAAAATGGTCAAAATGTTTATCTATATTTTACTTTTACTTATTCTACTTTGCCCTTTCTCCAAGATGCGTGCCCTGTAAAACCAAAGGCTTTAGGTGTTGACTCACCCTGTAAACGATAAAAAACAAACCCGGATAGGTTTTTTATGAAAAATTCGGCGCAAGCTTGTTTTTAAATCTATTTTTTTACTACTAGCAATCGAACGTTTTTTTGCGGAGATGATTTTTTTCTTAAAGAACCACTTTATACATGTTACACCACACTTCATTAGTGTCATTAGTCACAGTTTGGCTACATATACAGATATTTTCAACAAATTTATATTTATAAGCATAAACCTTAGCTTATGTGCTACCCATAGAAAATAAGAAGTAGGTTATGTGCTTTTTTATGTGGTAAACATAATAAATGCTTTATTTGGTTTTAAAAATGAAAATAATGATACTTCCTTTCAAATTAAAGAATATCGAAAAAAAGGGAAAAATATAAGATAAATCTTTAAAAATGCATTAATCTTTCAGCGTTGAACAAACTAGAGAGAGTGTGGTTAACAGGGGTTTAGGGGGGATTTATTATTATTGACTACCATTTTGACAATGGTCGGTTGGCGATTAAAAGGCGATTTTTGAGATTTAAGTCAATTTTTAACTATTTATAGTGACATGGTGTCAATTGTTATCTTTTCACAAGTGACAGCTGATATTTTATTACCACAATAGTAAACATACGTTTTTGTTTACATACAAATAAATGGAATTTATGTTGATAAGATTTTTGTTAATATAAGCACTACTTTTTAATATTTTATTTTAAGCTGATTATCACTTTTTTTATTAATATGGGTAAATTTTGTTGATGGAATAATTTGAGAAATAAAAATTATTATATTTGAGAAAATAATATGTGCAAAAAGAAATTAGAGCCTCGTTTATAAATATTTACATTGTGGTTTACCAACAACAATTTGTTTTAGGCAGACAACCTGCCTATGGTTTGGAATTACACTAGCTCTGGTCTGTTCAATGCTCGTACTTACTTTTAATTATTTGTATGATAACTTTATTTCGAGTCAGGGTTTTTTAACTGAAGTATGATATGTGGCGTAATGGATTTAAAAACAAGCTAATTTTTCGAGGTATTTTTTGACCTCGTTAGGCATTTCTTTATAGTTAAATGATTTTTTTTCTGATAACATGGTTTTTTTTGTAGAAAAAAATTTCTACAATAAAGGTCAATGTTTTGATATTTTTGAGTTTAAAACATTAACAATATTATTATTATTAGGAAACAAATCCCACATTTTCTACTTTTCTTTTCAAACTTTATTTTTTTATTGTCATTAAACATTAGAAGAAACAAAAACAGTATTTGAAACAGTAAATGAACAAAAAAATGTTGGCTAAGTTTAAATAGCGCAGTTTCTATTGTTATGTATCTTTTTTTTTATTCAAGATGGGCCTGGTTTTGTGTTTTCAATTTTGTAGCGTTTTCTATTTGCATCGCTCTCAACCGCTTTCGATGCTCTTGTTATGTTGGGAACCCACAAAAAAGCTGAATTTGCAAAAACCAAAACACAATTGAACAGAAAATAAAACGTCCGAAACCAAATATGAACGAAAGTAAACCACCCAGAAAATAATGAATATGAATATAATTTTATAGGATTTTAATTTACTCGATCCTTAAAAGACACGAATATAATTTAACCGATTATAATTTTCCCGAACTTACAATATCAGAATTACAAAAGTCTCGAAAATAATTTTCTAGAAACGAAAAACACCCGACCTACAAATTGATAGAAAATAACATACCCGACCCTTAAATGACCAGAACCACAATCCATCCGAATCGCTATTGGGCATGTGCCAAATTTAAATCTAGAGCGCCGTAGGCGTTGGATTGTGACGTTGACAAGTTTCTCTATTTGGAAGATGACACGGGGATTTTTTTTTAATTAATTTTCGGACAGATTGGGGTTTTTGAATTTTGTGGTTCGGCATTATTATGTTTCTATTAAATTATTTTCGTTGAAAAATATTTTCAGGCATTTTGTGTTTCTATAAAAATATATTTCGTTTAAATTTAATTCTATGAATTTTCTAGCGATTTGATTTTCCGTCACTTCATTTTCGAGACAATTTTTTTCGGACCATTTCTGACAAATTATGTTTTTATAGGGACCCGTTTTCTTGACCAACTTATCGCAAGCAATTCACTTGGCGTCTCAATCTCTTTAGAAAAATATTTTTGGTCTAAGAGTTTGAAAATTTACACGGCGCCATTTTTTACTTTAAGCAGCTCACCAAAAGCTCATTATTTAATTCTCATTGGCCAACTTTAGGCGATTTCGGCAAGCTTTGGTACCCTGTTTGGTCTGTCAAATGCTTGCCAACCGATTTCAGATACAAAAATGATGAAGTCTGATATCCTCAATCTCTTTAGAAAAATATTTTTGGTCTAAGAGTTTGAAAATTTACACGGCGCCATTTTTTACTTTAAGCAGCTCACCAAAAGCTCATTATTTAATTCTCATTGGCCAACTTTAGGCGATTTCGGCAAGCTTTGGTACCCTGTTTGGTCTGTCAAATGCTTGCCAACCGATTTCAGATACAAAAATGATGAAGTCTGGTATCCTTTTTGGTATGTCAAATTGCATACCGTGGAATGTAGGACGCTTCTGTGGTTTGGTATAGTGCTATTTCCCTCTTTTCGTTTTGTCCTGCTTTAGGAATGTAAACAAATAAGTTATATAAGTGAAATTTTTGTTGTTTTCAGTAACTTTTTTCCTAAATGAAATATCGTTTACTTTTACCGAAAACGCTGAGTTGATAGGTTACTTAAAGGTGAATATTTCTGTCTGATGTTTACGTTTGTTGGAGGGGTCAACAGGTGATAAATATTATTGAATAGAATAGATTTAAAGCCACAGCAGCATCTCTTTTAGCCGTTTGTTAAACTACTTAAATAGGAAAATAAGCACAAAAAAGTTTGGTTAAGGTTCGTTTCTCTTAGCCTACCCAACTAATTCGGAAGAAAATGTTACGTCATTACTATGACGTCACAATCACCAATTGGTTAACCAAATGGTATACCAAGGAAAGCTTGCCGATATCGCCTTTTAAAACCTTGCTTTTATTTTGGTAATCGTATTTCTTTAACAAGGCGAAAAGATAAACTGAACGATTCAAACTGACCCAAAACATTAAAAGCGCAAACATGCACGAGCGCCTGCTCGGTATGGCATCGGGAGTTATCGTGTTGAATCGTGAGTTTCGATTCCTGACTAGTCTGGTCAGGAAATAGCCCAGTAAATTTTCTGCACTTTTACGTACTTTTTAAAACTGTAGATGGAAAACGCTATGAAATTCACGTTACCCTGTAATTTGAAACTTCCTCATTTTAGTAGGCAGTATTTTGTTCCCATCTGATATTTTTCCCATGTTTGTTTCCACCCCTTGTTATTATTTTAAATTATATTTTGTTACTTGTTAAACATCAAATTTTCACTGATTGACTTTAACTGCACCACTCCTTTTTCTTGTATTTTTTTATATTATTTTTTTGTTACATTTATTTTTCTTTAAAAAAGAACACCAGTCCTTGTTAGTAACACATAGATTTTTTTAAAGTGTACTAATCTAGATCCTACCAATCACGCACCCGTTTGGGTGTCGAATTTTTTGTCATTCCATGATTTTCCGGCCAGTATTCGGAACGATTTCAAAATTTTAACGCAATCATTTAATCTGGCCATCGACATGATAATAGTCAGTTTAGGTTGTGCAAAATACGTTAACGTGAGGCATAATTTTTTAGATAAACTACATTTCATCAGATTAAACCATAGTTTAAACTTCAACTCAATCCTTGGATTAAACCATAGGTAAACAAGTTGCTCAATTTTGTGAGTCGCATTTAAACCACGTCCAGGAAGAAAAGAAGAGCGGTTGGATTAGCTGTAGGATTAGAAGCATAACAAGTTTTTTTCTAGTTTAAAGAGGCTACATACTATCTTTAAAATGGCACTAATTAGAGCCAAACCTAGCATAGTCGCCAAATTTGATAAAAATCGGTCAAGTAGTTTTTGAGATATCAGCGTCATAGCAATTGTCAAAAATGCAAATATATAAAGTATATATCTATAACGTGTGTGAACTCGGTGTGAGAATAAAACTTACTGGTCTGTGGGATGTTCCAGCTCTTGTTGAATTTCCTCGTGCACAATTTCGCATGTCTCTTTAGATAATCTAAACCTCTTTTTAAAATCTACGTCGTCGTACTCCTCCAAAAAAAAATATATATAAAAAATATTTTTTTTTCTAGGTTTTCTGGCGCCAGAACTTTTTTTAAAATCAATTTTTACGCTCACTGACTATTTTCCAATCAGAAAAAATTTAAATGACGATATTAACAGTGTTAAATTATTTATAAACTTATACAATATAAAGTAAAGACAAATTTACCGATCCCACGTTAACGTCTGTTGGTTCTGCACGACTTAAACTGCATAATATTTTAACGTTATATATTTATAAAATGACTAAAGAGTGCTCGACTAATTTTTGGGCGACCTGCACGACAAATCGCGCAAAAATAAAGATAACCTACGTTTTCATGTAGAACCGAATGCGTTTTCAATACGATAGTAAATTTCTGTTAAATTGATTGCGCATTCGCCAACAATACATGAACGTGATGCGTATATGCAGATGGCGCGGCGTTTCGATGCATTTGTCGCTGCTTGTGTATAGATGTCATTTGCATTCCAGTTAAGAACAAATTTCTGATAAACAACGGGTCTTACGAATTCCAGTTTTGAAAAATTAACGGTTTGACAAATTCCGGTTTTGATTAAAAATGAGTTTTACAAATTACATTGAATGAGTTTGATGACAATGGTTCGATTAAAAACGGATCTTATAAATTTCGAATTTGTTATTGAATGGGTTAGAAGAAATAAAGTTCGGATATAAAAATTGGTTTAACAAATTGCAGTTTTTATGGTTCACAGTCCTTTTATACGGTCGAAGTATAGTCCTTCCTAAAAATATCAGCCTTTCCAAAAACTCTTGTTTTTTTTTCGCGAGCTCTCCGACTGAAATGGCGGGGCAGATGGATGTGTCGTGGAGGTTGCCCAGAACAGTACCCTCTCCAGATAGGCCGATCAACTCATACCGATTTAGTGTCCTTTTCTCCACCTTCGCCGCCATTTTCACTGAAAAGTGACAGATAATTCATTAGTTTTCTGTCAAAATGGCGGCGAAGGTGGAGAAAAGGACACTAAAACGATAAGAGCTGATCGGCCTATGTGGAGAGGGTATTGCCTAGAAGATTAGTGGCGGATGCGCACGCAATTTTCCCAAAATAAAGTCTGTTAATGCTGCTTGCTATGGTGCAAGGGTGCATGCGATATTTCGACGTTGCAATATCGTGCTTGCGAGCATTATTGCACCATATAAAACGGCCCGTAATTTGAGAAGAATTGTTAAGTCAAGTTTGTAATATTTTGAGAGACAAAGGTGCCTTATTAATTTTTTTATATTAACATTTACTGTATGTTTTCTTTTGTGGAAAAAACCAGTGTCGGATATGAAATAATTTTTTTTGGGAGGGGCAAATTACATTAGTTTAAAAAAAGTTAAAACGAAAGAAAACTAGTTATTTGATTAAATTATTATTGTTTTATGGCAAAACCCTCTTTTGGGAAAACCATATCAACAGCGGATGTAAAATCGAGCCTCATTTACATTAAAGTCAAAAAGGTAGTTTTTTTGCTTTGTTTAGAAAGCGTTAGGTACGTATTCTTTTTAATAGCGTTTTCGATCAAACGAACTTCGCTTAAGTGAAGGTCGATCTTTATTCTACGAAGCATATTTTCCGAAATAGATTAGCAAAAACGTAGTACTAGACTCGACACTATGGTGAAGGCAACGTGATATCCAAAGTAAAGCAAAATGTTGCTTTTACTCAACCAACCGCGGCGTTATTTTTCATTTATTTTAAGCAGTTTTACAACGAAATGAAGGGAGAGTGTTGATCTCTTCATAGAATTAAGATCGAACTTCACTTAAGGCAAGTTCGTTTGATCTATTAATTCTAGCTACATTCAGCATATTTTCCTCATAGATCACCAAAAACCTAGATGTTTAGAGAATCAACTTGTTGCAAAAGCATATAATTAAACATGCTGTGGATTAAAAAAACCATATTTTCCGTTCTACTTAAAAAAGTACAAATGCAAAGTTAATTCGCAGTCCATAAATTGGTTGGTTAAGTAAAAGCAAAATTTTGCTTAGCTTTGAATATCACCATGGTGTCGAGTCTAGTACTAGGTTTCTGGTGATCTATCTAAGCGATAAACTTGAAACTGCATTAAAATTGGAGTGCAAAATGTCTGTCTTTTCATTCCGGCACTGTCGTTTTAATCTAAGAAGCTAAAACAAAATGAAAATAGCTTAAGGTCAAGTTTGGTCTTGTGGTCTTCTTAATAATATCGGATTTCGTAATATGTAAACAAACGAGTAATAATAGACACTTAAAGTTAATTTTCGTGTTTATCGGCATTTGTATCCTTACCTCTATCTAGTCGACCTATAGAGCAGGTGTACTTTTAAAGTAACGGCAAATGCGTGACAGCTCCAGCTGATCAAATGCGTCAAAACATCGTTTCGTATGCAGGGACGTTACGACTCCCTTATCGTACCTAACGAGTTTTTCGTGTATAAAACTGAAAAATAACTTTAAATGTCTAATATCGTAGAGAGAATATTGTAAGCTTAGATGTGGAATGAATATAACCAACTTAAACCATCTAATTAGATCCTAAGACATTGCTCAACAATCCGATATCATTTGGGCGCTCATTGGATCCCCGATTTTTGCGTGTAAAAATTTTAAGGAAAGATTTTTTGTAAAAATCTATTTCTTTAAAAACAAAAAGATACTAAGCGTTACCAAAACAAAACATTCACAATCTACAGGAATCTAAATATAAAGCTGGTATCTTTTTTTACTAATTTTTGGTACTGATTTTTTATGTGTATTTGTCGTCACTGAAATATTTACATTGACATTCAACACTTGAATCGATCTAATTTAGTGTAACAACTAGGCGAAAAAAATGTTAATTAATGTTTATATTGTTCTTTTACAATCAATTGTATTTGTTGTCGATTAAGTAAGGCCAACCAACATCGTTTTTTTTGGTCCTAGTGCGTAAAATATGATTTATATAGCCGAAAGCGTATCGTTTTTGTTTTTTTACAAATAAAGTAACAAAGTGCTTTTATTTGTAAAAACTTGTATTTTATTTACGCCAACCTTCCCCAGAGGTATAAAGAGGTTTCGACTTTCTATCAGTTTTTTTATACGGGCCTCATAAAGCGCTTTTATTTAAACAGGGTTTAAACATGTTGACCGTAAATAGAGAATACAGAATCCTGTACCTTTCAGCAGGTTATAAAGAAGAAACCTATAAAAGTATAAGGTCACTGTAACATGAATCTTAAAGAGGTAGCGTTCGCAGCAGCACCGCCCCCAATTGGAGCTTCATACTACGTGGCCCTAATTTTAAGGTATCAGCATTGATTAAACAGCAAGCAATCGCTCCGGAGGAGGCTTGTTGCGCAGAACTAAAAAGCTAAAATATTTAAAAAACAACAAAGTGAATCTCATGTCGGATAAAGTGTTTTTGTTTCTCACTTCATTACGACCAGGCCTCCAATGTCTAATGGAGAATCCCTCAGATTAATAAAAAAAATGAGATATAACAGTAAACAATATTACCCCGATCAACCAGCCACAATGTTTATTTCCCAAAAAAATACATGGTTGCCAATTTACTGCGGGGTTTCCCTAGAAACAAAACAATTCATAAACTTCTTGAAGCTCTTTTGATAATTAACTTTTTTTAATTTTTAATAAGTAGAATTTCGAGATTTATAAAAAAGAACACAAGCCGGCAACGTTTTTTCGACGAGCCGCGAATAAATGCCGACATGTTTGGTTGCAGCTGACGGCGTTGTTGTTAACGGGGGTTTGTGTTGTTCGGTGATTTTTGAATTTTATTGTGACTATTTGTGAAACAAGAACTGTATCAAGCTATTTTGCGGACCAACAAAATGGTTCAACATTGCCTGGTATGCAATAAAAGCGGATATTCGAGCCCAGAACTAATATTTCGGAGGTAAGAAAGATCCTGTCATTTTACGTTAGTCATGGGCGTAGTATGAGGTAAAAAACTGCGTAAAAAGCTTATGATTATGCTATTAATACATCAAAAATCTAAGAATAATACTAATCTTTTTTAAGAAACAAAAGTACCAGATAATTTTGCTCCTTGTGCAGCATGTAAAATATTTATTTATTATAATTTATACATAACAAGAGAAGACAATAAGACCAAGTGCTGATAGTCAGGTACTGGGGCAGGTATTTTTTGTATTTTAATGGGTACCTGGGTACTTTCTATAATGTGAATAAAACCGTTTTGGAGATATTTACTCTGAGCCAATCTTATTTTTATTTTCATTAATATTTATTATTTATTTTTTTGCCTTTTGACTCCTGTTTCCTGAAAAACTACTAGTAATTAATTTTTTACCTCTTCCTTAAATTTTTCTTGTGTTCTGTATTCAGAAATGAACATGCAGCCAATGTGTAAAGAATAAAATTTGTTGGCCTTAAAATTTTCCTAATTAACATCACAAAAAGTTCTCTTAATTTGATAAATAAAGTTTATATTCCACTAAAGAAAACTAAAAGAGACATTATTATCATAGTGAAAAAAACGCTTAATAAGCCGTTTATTAGCGTGTTTTTTTTGGACAAAAACGTTATAAAACGGGTTATTAACCGTTTTTTTTTTGCTATGAAAATATTTTTTTTACTTTTGTTTTGTGGGATACTGCACAATTAAAAAAAATATATAACAGCCATCTTGAATAATTGACCTAAAAATCATTTCAAGTGCTCTTTGGTAAACTTTTGATCTGTTCGTAAATACCTACATTCCTCAAACTAAACTTTATCCTTGAATAAATCTATTTTTTGTGGTTATGCAAGTTCTGGCAGTTAATTCTTTTGAATAAGAAAATCCGACCAACCCTACTTTATATCTCGTTTTCACATTTATATATTTAAATTAAAATTAACGCCGCCACTGGTTATGGGAAAACCAATTTTTGACAGTGTTGCCGTTTTATTGCTCTATCTCTTTTCTGTTCATATAATCGTCCAGAAAGGTGTTGGATTGTAAACATTAGAGGATTTCAATAGGGAATGTTTGGTCTCTCTTTAGTTATTAGTCTGAGGAGAATCCAGACACCTTATTAGGAATCATCAAGGAGTCATAGGATTGTACTTGGCAGCTGAAGCTTATTTAAAACAAAAAGTTTGTAATCCGCGGAGACGTGGTACCTGTGTGCGCCACCTGTCGAATAAACTGAGAAACAAAAACATCAAATTGAATTGAAAATTTTAAAACGGCAACCAACATTCTTAGGGTACCTTATTTAGTTTGTGAGATAATCGCTTTTAAAAATTGAAATTAGCAAGCGTCTCTAGATTCGACACGCAGTTCCCCGACTTTGGACCATACGATCGGGAACGTATGATTTTTATGAGATCCGTTCGGATCATCGCTCAAGAATATAACGTTTTCGTCCCATGTGGTCATTCGCCATAGATCTATGCCGCTCTCTGTTCAAGATTACACGTTTAGAGGTAAACCGCGAACGTAGTTTCGGATAACCCCGTCCCCGATACGGTCTAGTAATTTTGGCCCACTCTTCGACCTGATGACGACAAAGATAGCAGCTGATTTTTGTCGGCCATTTAAAAACTGTAAGAAGGCTTCACAAATTAAATTAAATTTTCGGATTTTTCTTTTTATTTTTTGTTTATCTTGTATTATAACTTTTACTGAACAAGTAAACAAAATTTCATGAGTTGATTTTGCAGAAATAGAAAATAAGATCAATAGTTGGTAATCGACTCCGTCAAGAAACCCATCGAATGAGTTGGGGTTAGTTCGAACTCGTCGTTCAGAAGTTAGGTTATGTAGTTGTTGTTTTTCCTGTTTTGGAAGCTATTTTTTTTGTATTAATGTGTTTTGCCAGGGATTTTTGGGAGAGTGATATTCACAACAGACCTGTTGTGAATACTATAGGCAAAAAAATTTGATTGTAAATTTTAAACTGTACCTTGTTTTTTTGATTTTTTTAGGAGCCTTTTCACTAAAAAAATGCTTAAATGCAGCTTCCTACGAAAAAAATAATGTAAATTATATCGTTGGGTACTTAATTTGAACCAAATAAAGAAAAGAAATGATGAACAAATACCATTTTGATTACAAAAACTTCTGCAAAAATAACATAACCCCAAATGTCGACAACAAAAATCAATAGAGAAAGCAGCTGATATCTTTGTGTCGTCATCAGGTGGGCGGAGCAAAAAATTTACCAGACCTTGTCTAAAACAAAGCATCAAATAGAGATCCAAAAAAATTACGTCAGTCCGCTCACCAAAAAATTGGACTATACGATTTTTGGCAGTTATTAGCTAAGTTCGGTATATAGATCACAGATCAGACGGATTTTTGATCAGCTGATCGTCGATTAATCCGAGCAAGTCGCATTACCGAACGGGTTCAGATTTAAACTTTCTAACCTAAGTTTTTTTTTTGTTTAAAAATTTTTGTTTTTTTTCGGCTGATGGGCTTTTGAGTCTCAAAGGTACCATGAATAACATGGTTTTAAAGGCTATTTGTGCTGTAGTGTACGGACAACAAATAATGTTTGAAGATACCCAATAAACCAAATCCCCATGGACCGAAATCGGCAAACTGAAGGCTTTCCGAAGTGACGGATTCGAGCCGAAAGTACCCTCCGAAGCGGCGCGCTTTCTCCAGGCGACCACGAGTCGGATACCCACTTGAAGTATGGTGCTTCCTGGGGCGTGCCGCCTTCATTCCGAACATCAGCCACAGGAGATTACCACTTTTGGCCATCCAGATTTTACCACTTTTGTATCATAGGCATGTGGATTAAATGTAGTGATTTATACAAATATTCGTTGCATATTGCACCGCAATATTAAACCTAGTTTAAATTTAATTGATGTTTAGAATGTGATACCTTAGCTTATTATGAGAGCACATTCTAAACCACAATTAAATTCAAAGTTTAGTTTAGTTTCTTTATTAGTAAGTATTACACAAGTGCTTTTACAAGTCAAACCAGGTTTAACACTGCGGTCTAATTTGCAACAATAAGGAACACAAATTTATATATTTTTTTTATTCTTTAAAATTAGTACAGACACTTTGATTTGGTTTATAAAAAATATCATTTAACAAACACACTAAAAAAGTACATTGCAGTTTTTCAGAACTCATCACCCTACTGCAGGCTGAATCCTGATCAAGCTATATCTGAAAGAATGCAAAAAAAAAGAATTTTACAAATTACATTTTTGATAAAGAATGAGTTTTACAAAATACGGTACTTATTATTTATTGTTCTTAGTTATGACGAACATTATTCTGATAAAACCATAGAGACTCAAGAAGTTATTTTACATAAAAAGGCCTAGAAAGAACTCCTTCCAATTTATTATGGAGCATGGGCATCCATTAAATTTTTTCAAATTTTAATATGTTATAGGATAGGGTCAGACAATTTTTTCTATCATTACCAGCCCCCCCTCCCTTTTTTTACTACTAGGTTAATAAGTATAGATAGTTAAAGATACAAACTTTACGTTTACTGCATAGTCATCTTTTCAGAAAACGTTGTTAGTAGGTCTGTGGAGCAGAAATCTTTGTGTGACTTTGGTACGTTTTTTTTTTATTAACTTTCATTTAATTAAGCTTTAGCTCTAGTGTCCAGATATGTTTAGACTTTTTTAATGCTGTAGGCTATCTTTTGCAATTTGATTTTTAATGTTATAGGCTAGCTTTTGCAATTTCAATTGTAAGTTGTATTGTATTAAAAAAAAAATTAAGTGTATGTATTGTATAATATCAAATTTTACTGAGTTATGTAATATCTGTTTTATTGATTAAACCTAATATTAATTATATTTATTTATTTAATGTACTTGACACAATCGACACCCTATGGGTAAAAATATAACTTCAATCAAATAAAGAGTCTAATCTAATCTTTTGGGTTATACAAGCCTTTACAAAATATGTCATGCTGCAATACTGACATAAGTTAATAAATACAATATGTTATTATTGTCATTTCTATATGGCACTTAACGTTCAAAAACCAGCCTACAATAGATTTAAAAAAGATAAACAGATGGTTATAACCTAAGGTTATAACGACCAAATACTGACCACCTTTAATTTTTAGAATTAAAGTTCTCAGTTATTAAAAGTGATATAAAAAAATCAATTAAGCCACTAGTTTTAGGATCATTTCTACTACAAAATAAACACAACTTGTATTTTTACTGGAGACTCTCTTTGAGTAATGACCAATATATTATTTACCTCCAATTAATAAACCAACTTATAGAAATCCTGATGTTTTCTCAAGCTATTCTTTGGTCCCCTGTAGCTACACTTTTGTGACAATATGCAGGTTGTTCCTTCAATACCTTGCCTATTATTTTTCTTATGACAAATCCTGATGTGTTCTCAAGCTATTCTTTGGTCCCGTGTAGCTACACTTTGGTGGCAATATGCAGGTTGTTCCTTGAATACCTTGCCTATCATTTTTCTTAAGACTTTTTGGGGAGTTTTTTGTTTGAAACTGTAAAAAAAACAATAATACAATATAGTAACAAAACAATAGTACTTTGTTTGGTTGGGTGTTAGGAAAACAACAATTTACCCCAAAGAACTGTATTTTAGCAAGAGAAAATTAGAACTTTCTTCTTGTCTGACTTTTTAGGTTAAGCTGCAGTCTAGAGTTGCTGCACCATAAAAAGTAAGCCATAAGACGCAAGGAAAATGAACTATGGGTTATCAATGTTGATGTTTATAGTTCACAGAAGTAAGCAAAAAATTTACTCAAGTTTTAATGGATAATGCACAATTTTGTCTTCTTTGAAAAAAAATTGACAGAAATAGAAATAAAAAAAGCATTTAGGCAATTTAATGCATAATTAGGCATTATGCATTAAATTACGATGCAGCAACTCTAGACTGCAAAGCTGTCAAAGTAAAACAACACAAAAATTGAAACCAAAAAATGATAAACAATACTTACATATTTTCATTCTCCTCCTGTTGACTTATTTTTGTGTTTGTATATCAATGATGATGAGGTTAACTGTTCAGAAGACTGCAATAAGCTCTTTGGCTTTGCTGAAGAAAAATTCCCACTATTATGAGACAGAGGCAATTTAAAAAACATTTCAGAATATGCCACTCAACTCAACTCGTTTATAAATCACCCCTCAGCTTTCGATTCAATCGCGCCAGTCGTTGTCGATGGCGCGAGCGTTTTCTTACGTACGTAAACTTACTTAAATGGTTTTGATTTTCCACTACTTTTTCTTAAAATCCAAAAAAGTTCAAACACAAAAATAAAAATAAACAAAAACATAACCCTAAAAGTTTAGATTAATCTGGAAAATCCGTCTAAAATTTGGAGCAGATCGATCTAGCTCCGATTGATCTGGATTCATTAAACAAACGCGCCAGATTTACCTCCACAACCTCCGCTATGAATTGCCGAACGATTTGGAGCAGTCTGATTGATCGGATGTATATACCGAACGTAGCTATTGTTTTACCAGAGGTGAGCCAACTGGATATGACAGTTGTTAGGGAAATGTTTAAAAACAAATTAAATTAAATTTTCGGATTTTTATTTTTTGTTTATCTTGTATTATAACTTCTACTGAACAAGTAAACAAAATTTCATGAGTTGATTTTGCAGAAATAGAAAATAAGATCAATAGTTGGTAATCGACTCCGTCAAGAAAACCATCGATTGAGTTGAGGTTAGTTCGAACTCGTCGTTCAGAAGTTAGGTTATGTAGTTGTTGTTTTTCCTGTTTTGGAAGCTATTTTTTTTGTATTAATGTGTTTTGCCAGGGATTTTTGGGAGAGTGATATTCACAACAGACCTGTTGTGAATACTATAGGCAAAAAAATTTGATTGTAAATTTTAAACTGTACCTTGTTTTTTTGATTTTTTTAGGAGCCTTTTCACTAAAAAAATGCTTAAATGCAGCTTCCTACGAAAAAAATAATGTAAATTATATCGTTGGGTACTTAATTTGAACCAAATAAAGAAAAGAAATGATGAACAAATACCATTTTGATTACAAAAACTTCTGCAAAAATAACATAACCCCAAATGTCGACAACAAAAATCAATAGAGAAAGCAGCTGATATCTTTGTGTCGTCATCAGGTGGGCGGAGCAAAAAATTTACTAGACCCAACTAGCAATTTGTCGACGACTCAACGTTGTGCACCGCGTGCCAACGTTGCGTCGCAACGTTTACTTTTACTCAAACACCACCCACTTTTGCACCAATTTGGTGGATGATTTTTTGGTTGAGTCAACGTCCCGATCGCGACTACAGTTGAAGTAATAGTTCAATGGGTTTTGGAGTACAATTAATTGTTCAAAATATTGTTCATTACGTAAAATGATAATTAAACTATTCGACTACAAATTAAACTATTTCTAACACCATAATATTATTAAAATAAAATGATTCGCATGTTTTGCATCATCAAAACATGCGAACCAATGCCAAAATATATAAACAGACGGCAGTTTACTGTCAAATGTGCAGGTCATAGCTTTAAAAAACAAGCGCGCCCTCGATTAAGATGATTATATGAAACGAAAAAAAAAATCATGACTTAAAAGTCGCTTCGAAAAACCTCTGAAGGTGTTGCTTAGGATTCCTAAGAACAAAATACGAATTTTTACATGCAAAAAGATCGTAGTTTATTGTAGAAAAAGGTAAAAAAAAATTTTTATGTTTGTTTACATATTAGCATACAGTGATTTTTACAATCAATCATGGCGGCACTTATTAGTTTCTATGACAACCAAAGGAGTCCCGTATCTCGACCGCTGTAACTACTTAACTTTGTTTTGAACTGATCCCCTAACTTAAAAGACGCGAACACGCCTCAATTTTTACCCAATCGAAATTGTTCCACAGTTTGGCTTTCTGCTGCTCACTTAATTTCCGTCCTTGTTGTTTACACAGGACCTTCCTTTTTCTTTTCCGCCACACAGAAGATGACACATTTTGATCCAGTATATCAGCTAAATGCTAGGCTAAAGCCTTCTGCGATGATAAAATATCGAAGAATATTTATACAATTTGTTCCTTTTCATAGCGCAAAATGTTGAAACAAAACTAATAGAAACTCTACAAAACACTTTTGACGTTTGTATGACAGACAGCAGTGCTCCAAAATTGGTTTGTTGCAAACGTAACAGAAAACTTGGTTAGATGAAAACAGGCGTGCCCGCGTCTCCAACAAACGGGCCAGAAAACGTGGGGCAAATTGATCAATTTTCGGTTTAGCACACACCGATTTGCAGTCGACGCCTTCACAACTAAGGAATTACTGTTAGTAAAATAGACGGTCATAAATAGTTGTGATGGTGACTGAAGTTGTGATAAACGTTTAGGCGTCGTATAATAGTCGAAGTTGTCGACGGTCGCCATGATAACTATTCTTTATCCGTAAAACAACGTTTAAAATTAGTGCAACTCTAATTTTTACAACTTGCACAACTAAAAATTGCTAGTTGGGGACCTTGTCTAAAACAAAGCATCAAATAGAGATCCAAAAAAATTACGTCAGTCCGCTCACCAAAAAATTGGACTATACGATTTTTGGCAGTTATTGTTTTACCAGAGGTGAGCCAACTGGATATGATAGTTGTTAGGGAAATGTTTAAAAACAAATTGTGTATTGGCAATGATAGTTGGTAACCCCTGACAACAAATAATTTTGTCAGTGTCACATTTTTGAATAAGAAACGTCCGGTTTAAAAATGGAATTTATCAAAAACTGTAAAACACCAATTTGTATTGTTAAAATTAATAAAAATAGCCGAATTTTCCAGGAAAGTGAGCTTCAAGTAGATACAAACTTACTTTACTTAAATAACACATTATGTTTCCGTTTTTTATTGTAACAAAAAGAATAACAAAAATATAAAGTTTACTAACCAAAAAAATCAATCTTTCAAAAGAGGCAACAAAACATTAGTCCATTTTATAAAATCCGTTTTACATGCAAATATGAAAAAAAACTAGAAAGTGAGGAAAATATGAATTGCCCACCTCTAGTAAAACAAAACTGTCAAAAATCGTATACAGGGCCTCTACCGGGGACCATACTAGGAAGTGACAAAAAAGTACTAAAATCAAAATTAATAACTTGTTTTAAAGGTTTATTCTACTCCCTGGCTGGCTCTTACATTAAATTAGGAGCATTCCCTCTATATATCACTTGATTTTGACTACTCCCTAATTAGCTCCCCGGGAGAATTTTGCTCCCTACAGGGCCTTTATTCTTGAACTGCCGGGAGGAGAACTTGCTAGGGAAGCGGGCGTGGTTTACAAAAAAGTGAGATGGAGATATGCCAACGGTTCAAGGTGTGAAGAGGAAAAGGATACTACCGCGGGAGCATTCCCTTCCCACACTTTCAAGAATACACCCCCAGTTCCCCGACAGTCAAGAATAACCCTTGAGTGCGAGAGGCATTTGGATCAGAAGCAGGCACCTCCTCGCGTTTATGTCGCCATGGTAGAAAATCCTACTATCAGGAGCGAACTTTAAATACATTATTTATTTTGACTTATTAGGCACTTATCGGACATTATAGGCTGACTTAAATAAAGTCGGCACTATTTTTGACAGTTCTTCGTCAAAAAGGTAAATAATTACCACATATTTTTAGGCACTTACACATCTGTTATAGTGCGGCGCTCTTCTTCGTTGCTGGGGCTATCTAAAATCTACGTTTGGGCTATCCATCCAGAGCTTTTTTGATCGCGGCGCTGTCAAAATAATGTTGACTTAACATAATGTTTGTGTCTACCTTTAATAAAGGACGATATTAACTTTAATTGTTGTAATTCTAACAAAAATGTCAGAAACATTTCAACCTTCGTGCGGAACTGTCAAAAATAGTGCCAAGTTAGGCTATGCCGACTTTATCTTTGGTTGACTGCTATAACTCTGGTCTAAGA
Organism: Oxystoma pomonae; assembly: GCA_963921995.1. NCBI lineage: Eukaryota > Metazoa > Arthropoda > Insecta > Coleoptera > Brentidae > Oxystoma > Oxystoma pomonae. The sequence continues at coordinate 68,838,524 of OY998171.1, forward strand.
ATTTAAAGACAGTTTACCAAATAATTAATCACTATCGAGGGAGACCAGTATAATTAAGATCGAACTTCACTTTAAGAAGTTAGTTTGATCTTTCAATTGTAGTTTGCACCTGAAGACGATCAGAGATTGTACTGATCGAAACGTCGTGTATAAATAAAGTATAGACAATGGAAGTCTGAAACACAGAGTTAATTTCAAATACATCATTCTTTCAAACAAGAAAATAGTTTTAACAACTAGTGGCTAAAATAGTGCTTTTTTTACAAGCGTTGGTTTAAATAACGAGCGCAGCGAGGTGAAAACTAGCGGAAATTACTTTAATTTTTAGGCAAAAATAATTGGATTTTTACAATATTACTATATTCCGCTATTTCTCTTTAATTTTGGGTAAAAAACGGACAGAAATCTTTTTTGCACCCGTGATAAAAAAGTTTTTTTGCATCGGTAACCAACGTAACGTCGATGCAAAAAAGCCATGCTTTAGTTATCTGCAGACAGTTACTAAAATCATGTTTTTGATGAAGGAATAAAAAAATAGGTTTTATAGTATAGAGGTTTAAACTCTCTCGTTTCCAAGATATTTGGTTTTTAAAGTCGAGGAGTGGAGGAAAGAGGACATTTCCAATTTTCAATTTATTACAATCCAAAAATTAAGGAGATAAAGATTTTGTCAAAAAAAAACCTCTGCCATTGATAATAACTAATATTTTTAATAATTAAATTTTTTGAAAAAAAAATGTTAAACTTCGAAAAATACCTAACCAGGAAATTTTCATGTTTAATGCAAGAAAAACATTCTAAAGAGCCATTTTACTTAAAAAACAACAATTTTTTTTTTGTGATTTCTAAACTGTATTTTAAAAACAAGGGACTTTTGATCCCTATATAATATGGCTTTTTTTCTGGTTTTGCTCTCCTCTATTAACAAGAAATTATTTACATTCATATCTTTTACACCTTGTATTTTACGTTCGACTGAATTCGTTTTTAATACGATTCACTTTTGAACACGATTTGAGTTTTTGATATTTGCCTGATGAATTTTGAGGTTAGTTTTTGCCAATTTTACTTCTGTTTGCTTTTTTTTTGAAGCCAATGTTACAGCACAATAATAAAAATAAATTTTGCAGAAATATTGGAAATGCTAACAGCTTATAATTGGTGTCATCAGTCAGTTTAATACAATACCTGTTTTCATGCAGTTTGATCCTGATACGATCCTAAAAAAAACGGTATTAAACTTGGGAGGACCAACGAAAAAAGTTCGATTCGCCGCGTCCTCATGGAAGGTTTGAAAGTGAATCGATTGAAAACATGTTCAGTTCTACATGAAAACGTAGTAATTATTTACCTAACCTAGGCCCATTTGTTTTTCATACTCCTCATCGGATATCTTCTTTTTTTTGAATTTCTTAAGTAAAGCTACATCTTTTTTTAGTTCCTCCAAGTCTTCTGCACTTATTCCCACTAAAAAAAAAGTTAAGAGTTAAATTTATTGAGAGTACAATAAAAAAACAGTTCGCTTCAGACGTACTTTTACCACAACATTTTTTGATAGTTTTGCTCTCGTCCCGAAAAACAGAGGGAAAAACAAAGAAAACAAAAGCCATTTGGGGATGGAACTCTCCAGGGTCTTTATTCTTGAACTGCCGGGAGGAGAACTTGCTAGGGAAGTGGGCGTGGTTTACAAAAAAGTGAGATGGAGATATGCCGACCTATAAAAGTGTGAAGAGGAAAAGGATACTCCCGCGGGAGCATTCCCTTCCCACACTTTCAAGAATACAGACCCAGACCGCTTTTTACTGGCCGGATAACCAAGCTGTGCAGACCAATCAGAATGAAATCAGAAGAAGAAGCTTTGATTATTAAATAAAACAATATTAGTCACTTGCAAAAAATTTAAAGATGAGGAAAAATAAAAAATTTGGCTTAATTTTACAAAATAAGTGTTTTATATGTTGGAAACTGGTAATATTTTATTATTTTTAAAATTAATTAAGCCAACTAAATGGATTCGTAGCTTACGGCAGTGGTAGTGGTTAATTACCACAACGGAATGACGTTTGGCTATTGCGCAGACGCAATAATTACCACAACAACTACGAAGTGTCAAATAAGCGTTCCAAAATATCCCTAATATTAAAAAAAAACGTTTGTAGTCTAAATTTTGGGCCAAAGAAACGCTTGCAATCAGGTGCAATTTTTCTTATTATATAAAATTTACCAGCAAAAGGAAGCATACGATTTTCACTCACTCGTGCCAGAGACCATATATAAATCTAAATAGAAAGAACAGGTACGGTCTGTTCCATTTTTATTTAAACAAAACGTAAGGTGACCATTTTTCCATATCAAAAAGCAGGACATTTTTCTGAACATTATTAACTTATCATTTTAAAACTTTAGCCTGTAGTAGTCTCAGAAGTCTTAGATAAGGTTTTTCAGACAATCAGATATATAAATAAAAATTTTCTTGCAAAATATATTATTTATTAACATAGAAACGTACATGTCAAACTTTAAAAAAAAACTTATTGCTTACATACTAATTCGTGTTTTTTGTATTTTTCTGATGAATGTATTGCCTTCAAAATTGAATCATTTCCTTGAAGAATTTTGTAAAATTCCAAACAGGGAATATTAAAGTTGTACTTTACAACCAACATAGATTTCAGTGTTTCAACCTTTAGTTGAGTTTTGTCACTTGTCCAAGTATTATTCATCAATGGAAAAAATCTCTCTGGGGGGGCATTAGTTCCAGACAAGCACAAACAGTATTGAACTAATTTTCCGGTGTTTTCGTATAATACATTGTTCTCATCTCAAATCAGAGCAAACCTGAATACTGTTATGAGTAGGTTGGGTATTTAATAAAATCCAACTGAATTTGTGTCTTTAAAATGTCCACCCCGTTCCTGTAAGTACTGGAGGCATGTTTCATAAAAATCCCCTACTTTTTTTAAATTTCTGGGTTAATGAGGCCTTCCTCTTCTAGATTTCTTAAATTTTGTCTCACCAGATGGGGCAAGAAAACATTTGCAATTCTGTCAGATAATTTGCCTTTTAAATCGCAGTAAATATTGCTGGTTTCTATCAGAGAAATGTCTTGCCCTTCTATTTTTAAAACAGCATTCTGAAATATTGATGAGACATTGTGCATTGTGATAAACGAGGACAAATCAGTACTTTTCTTTAAAAAGCAGTACAAAAAACAGGACATCAGGTAAGCAGGACAGACGACCCAAAAAACAGTACTGTCCTGCTAAAAACAGTACGAACGGTCACCTTACAAAACGTAACCTCTCCACTGAACAAAACCAGGTCTGAACGTTGACAGAAATCCAAACGTCCTAGATTGTTGTTATTGTCAAATTTGAAGTGTTTAAGAATACGTCCAGGTTACGTATATTTTTCTAAAAAGCAGCAACCAGCCAAACCTGTGTGCTTCTGTAGCAAAGAACCCCGTAATTTTCGAAATGTTTGAAAAATGTATGATTAGGAGATTAGAACGGGTAAGAAGGTATGTTAAAACTGATGGACTCATAAGATAAATTTTCTTGGATATCCCTTCAATGGTTTTGTTCTCCTACTCCTGCAGCAAATCAGCCAAACCTGTGGCTTCTGTAACAAATATGCCGTAATTCTGAAATTTTTGATTAGGAGATCAGAACGGACGAGAAGGTATGTTAAAACTGGTCGTCTCATAAGATAAATTTCTTTGGATATCCTTTCAATATTTCTGTTCTCCTACTCCAAGAGGCTTTTGGAGGCGTTGGTGACGCAACTGTCAATTCAATTTAACAGTATTCTTAAAAGTAAGAAAAGGGAACGCTCCCGGGGACCATACTGACATATTCTTACATTGGACTAGATATTTTTCAGAAACTTAATACTTAATTAAAATAATTAATTATTAAATTGTTTATTTTTTAAATTTGACCGCCGAAGACGAAACCTTGCAAAACAGTAAAAAAAAGAAAAAAAATTGGTGCCGCAGGACAACATTTTTAGGGAAGTTGGTACGTGTGATCACAGAAATTTTATCAAATTTTTATGAAATTTTGGAGAAGTCATCTATAAAGAATAAAGAAAGAATAAGAAAATAATACGATTTCCTCGTGTGCCGCCACTGCTATGGATCATAAATAAGATTGAAAGCGAAACCCTGAAAAAGTTTTTTTTAACAGTTGACCAGTTTTTTTTTTACAGTGACCCAATGAAGGTCGTTTAGTTCCAAGGACACCGCCTACTAAAATATAATAAGTTGTGTGACTATAATAATTAGAAATTCAAAATATAATACTACAAATTTACCAAAACAGTGGTTTCGTTTAAACAATACAATGTAAGCACGTACTTTTCCAAAATTTACAATAACAAATCCGTACTGGGCAAAAATTTTAAAATGATAAAACGTACTGGCCTAAATCCATACAATACTAAAACGTTACAAGGCAAAACCGTACAAACGTCAAATAGTATTTATATATATTGCCGCTGCGGTGTGACAGACACCGTTTGATTTTTTTAGCCTGACAGCGTCTTCTGTATTTAAGCAGAGAGCATATAAATAAATCTAAATAGAAAGGACACGTAAGTTGGGAAAAATTAAAACAAAAATAAATTCTCAAGAAGGTTCAAAGACAAATCTCACCTTTCCTCTTTTTCTTCCTTCCAAAATTGTCTTCGCTAATATCAGCGGCGGCCTGTTTGGCTTTCTTTCTTTTTAGCCTCCTCTCTTTCTTGCTCTCTTTGTTTTGCTTCGTCTGCGACCACGCCTCCGTTTGCTTTTTGATGTGTTTCTGCTTGTGGCCAGGCCAAATCCCTAAAAATCAAATATTATTTTTTTTCTACAAGTCATTTACTTTGTTTAAACACTTTAAAAACGCTTTAGCGCATCGCTTCCAACCCAAAGAAATACTCAACTCTGGTTTTACGGAAAAATCTGTCGTTTTTTTTGTTTAAAACTGACATTTAGGGCCAGTTTCTCAATAGCGGCTTACTTTTTGAGGTTAATCCTGAGCAGAGAGCATATAAATCTAAATAAGAGAGGACACGTAATGGTAATATCCGACCAGCAAGCCAACGCGATTCACAGCAGGTTTTTGATTATAAGCTGAATGCACCAGGATGAACCGGGGTAATATTTATTTAAAATTAAAACGGCAATAATCCCGGGCGTTGAATGAATATCGATTTATCACTGCCGCACATACTTCTATTTAATGCAATTGTAAATGAACTTGTTGCTAAGGGAGGTGGCAGAAAGTTTTTATTGTATATATTTTCCAAGCATTTATTACTTGTAATAATTTAGGAAAAAGCAGAGAGCTTATAATTTAGGTTTTCTCCGGTAAAAAATAAGTGTTTTTGATTTTTATTTATTTATTTTTTAAATATTTTGCTATCCAAGATACTATTTCGCTATAAAAAGCAAAAATTTGCAGCAAACCACCCAAACTATGCTTCTGTACCAAATTTTAATAACCCGGTCATTTCCGAATGTTTGAAAAATACATGATTAAGAGATCAGAATGGGTGAGAAGATATGTGGAAACTGATGGTCTCATATGATAAATTTCCTTGGATATTCCTTCAATGGTTCTGTTCTCCTAATCCAAAAGAGGCGGTTGTGACGTAACCGTGTCAATTCCCATCATGGAGTCTTCTCCAAAAGGGAGAGACAAAGAATTTTTTTTCAGAAACTGATCATGATTTTTTTTACCTTGCAAAAGTTATGATCTATCATCCAGCGTGCGCTCATTTCAATGGCGAAGAGTTCCGCCTGGTTGTTGCCATCTGTAGCCAGGACTATAATCCTGTATAATCCTCACATTTTCCTGGCTACAATAAGCTCCGGATCCAACGCCTGAAGGCATTTTGGATCCATTCGTGTGGCGAGTGATATAAAAACGCGGGAGAAAAAGCACAGTTTAGCCGTGAGTTAACACTATTTTTTACACCTTTATCAAAAAATCATAAAAAAAACCAGCCCCATCCTCTTTTTTTAATACCTGTATTTTTGTATTGCTCCAACTTCTTCTTTCGATTATCTTCTCTAACTTTATCCCTGTAGGGAACGCTGTTTATGTCCAGGTCCACTTCTGGAAAGTCTGTAACGTCCCGGTTTTTGAGTTCGGGCATTTTTGGCAATTGTAATAGGCCATATGTTGATCCTAAAGCACCCAAAGGTAGTTCCTAAAAACCAAATAATAAGTTCTTAGGGTCAAATATGTCAATTTTCTATTTTAATCGCAAAAAGCATCATGGATTGTTACAATTTTAGTTTGATTTAAAGCAATTTTAGTCAAAATCCTTTAAAATGTGCAAAAAATGCGGCGCATTTAAACAGAGAGCATATAAATCTAAATAGAGAGGACACCTAATGGTAAATTTGCGACCCCGCTTAACTGACTTGAAAACCAAGTGGCGCAGGTATCGTTTTTTTTTAGTTCTTGCCTTGGAAACTTTCTCTTTCGATCTTGCTTATTTTTATCGATCCAAAGCAGTGGCGACGCACACGAAAATCGTATTATTTTGGAAGAGTTCCGCGTTGGGAACTATCCATAATATCGATCGCCCGCGTTGCGCTGCAGACGACAGACCCGTTCCGGTAAAGTCACAGGTGGCGAATACAGAGAGAGGCGATCGACCCCCTCTCCGACGAAATTACGTACCAACTTCCCCAAAAAGGTTGCCCTGCGGCGCCAGTTTTTTTCTTTTATTTTAAATTAAATATTACTCTTTTGCACTTTGTCTTCGGCGGTCAAATTTAAAAAAAAAAAAAACAATCAGGTGATGGTTTCTAAAAAAAAAATCTTTGTCTCTTCTTTTTGGAGATTTCATTAGGATAACAGAAGCATTAAAGGAATATCTAACGAAATTTATCATATGAGACCATCAGTTTTCACATACCTTCTCACCCATTCTGATCTCCTAATCATGTATTTTTCAAACATTTGAAAATGACGGGGTTATTAAAATTTGGTACAGAAGCATAACTTGGGTGGTTTGCTGCAAATGTTTGTTTTTTTATAGCAAAATTGAAGTAACCTTAGATAGCAAAATATTTAAAAAATAAATAAGAAACACTAATTTTTTAACGGAGAAAACCTATATAGAGCTCTGTTTTTTTCTAAATTATTACAAGTAATAAAGGCTTGAAAAATATATACAATAAAAACTTTCTGCTAGCTCCCATAGCAACAAGTTCATTTGAAATTGCATTAAATATAAGTATGTACGCCAGTGATAAATCGATATTCACTCAACGCGCGGGATTATTGCCGTTTTAATTTTAAATAAATATTACCCCGGTTTATCCTGGCGCATTCAGCTAATAATCAAAAACTCGCTGTGAATCGCATTGGCTTGCTGGTCGGATATTACCATTAGGTGTGTCCTCTCTATTTAGATTTATATGCTCTCTACTACTATTCCGCACAAACGCAAATTATACGGAGTGTTTCAAAATTCACACTCAAGATGTTAAGGGCGTGTTCTTCAGGTCAAAATAAGACTTTTTTCTATAAATATGTCTCCGTAAACGCTTTGTTACCGTTCTACAAAGCGTTAAACATTTTTAAGTTATTTCTTGAAAGCTCCTGCAGTTTTTTTTTAACATATGTTAAGTCCTTTTTCGTCCCATAAACTTTTTTGTGGTGGGACGCTGGTGGATTCTAAGATACGAAGTTAAATCTTTGTTTTGCTTAAAAATATTTTTGTTTTTGTAACTTTTTGCGTCTACGACCCTTTATCGAGATATATTTTTAACAAAACCTATTTTAAAATTTTAACGCTATGTAGATGGGTAACGGCGGACACATACTTAGAGGAAAAAAAGCCTTACTGAATTTTGATAAACCCTGTATAAAATTCTTTCAATATTCCAGAACTAAAGGGCAACGAAAAATCTTTCATTATCACTTTTTTCTGCTTACCTTAACCATAAGCAGCAGGGAACATTCATGTTTTGAATAAGCTCTCACATGAGAAACGAAAGCTTGGGTCGCCTTTTCCATCAAAGCTCTGTCTCTCTTTAACATGTTTCTGATTGTTTCGCGTATACTGTCTATCTGCAAAAAAGAAATAGCACAAATAGTACAGGCAATTCCCTGACACTGCGGCCGATTGCTTATTGGATGCCTTGCTCTGTATTCTTTCACCTAAAAGAGGTTCGATGCCTTCGCTAGGTTCAACACCCTCTAAGAGCCGCCATCCTGAGAAAATGCCTCTTCTAGAAGGTACTGAGTTCTCCAGTAGTTAAGTGCCAGGCACTCGAAAGATAATGTTACAGAATACATAATACAGCACATAAGTACTAAAAAAAATCTTTATTAAATTCAAAAGAGTAATTATCACTCGAGTTACAGAAGACGGCTGGTCTATAAGGAGAGGGTGGTCTTCACAGATGAAAATATATTTCAGTCATTTTCGAGATTTTAGTGTATCGTCTAGGTTTGATCCAAAATACACCAACCAAATTAAGAAAGCTGGACATTTTTCAGTGAATATGTGGGGCTCATTTAGCGCTAGAGGTTTGGGTATGTTTTGGCGAATCGAAGGAAGATTCAACAGTCAAAGATATATTGAGATTCTTGAGGATGTTATGTTGCCATCTGTGCACATGTTTTACGAAAACAACGACTTCGTTTACCAGCAGGACAACTGTCCCGTGCACATGGCTGATGTTGTTCGCCAGTGGTTTGAAAACAATAATATTGAAACTCTTCTTTGGCCATCCAACAGCCCTGATCTCAACCCAATAGAACATATATGAGGCCGACTTGTTAAAATTATTTATCAAAGAAACTGGAGGCCCTTTTTCAATGCCAGGCGTTTGCAGAGTGTAACTGAAAAGAATGGTACGCCCACTAAATAATATTTTGAATCCATCGTTTTTTTCATTTTAGAATCGAATTTCATCAACCCCAAAATGAGTGGTCGCTCTCCTTATGGATCAGCCGTCTTCTGTAACTCGAGTGATAATTACTCTTTTGCAATTAATAAAGATTGTTTTTAAATATATTTGGTATCATTAAATAATTATATCCGAGATTAAAACATGATTTTAAAAACAAGAAACTAAACTTAAAACCCTTGCTTAAAATTAAGGCATTTTTGGATTTAGAGCCCTTATTTTTACTTTTGATTTTATCAATAGACATAACGTCATCGTAATACCAAATACACTAATAAAAAGTCAAATTTTGAGACAGGGAAAAATCTTGGAGGAATAAAGGGAAAAATGCATATACACTTCCGACCACATAAAATGCATACAGCAGAAAATAGCGCAGGTCTGTTAAATTTAAGTTTTGCTAATTGCGTTGCTTATTTTAACTGACTTTGACGTTTTCGAATTACAGGTTAGATCTTCTGACATTGTAAACGCAAATATAAGGAGACTGGCCACACTTTACTAAAAAACTAATATACTAATGAATAAAACAATTTTTTTAAATTATTCAACATTTTATTATAAAAAATTATTCTTAAAGCTCATTAGGGACAAAACAAGACCACAAATGTGCGAATAAGAAAAAAGTATCGAGAAGAAGGAACTGTTTGGCGAAAGGAAAGCAATAACTTAATCACAGTCAGCGCACCTCTGCAGGATCAATAAATTTGAGTAATGTCTTGCAATATGCAAGGTCCTTTGATGTCAGTATCCAGCTTCTTGGTGCTGCCTCTCTTGTGCCGACCGTGATGTTTAGGCCGGTGCTTCCTAATGCTCCTACTCTTGTGGTCCCTGTTAAAATATAAGGTTCCTGTATCAAAACAATCTGCCTGGCACTAGTGCCAGTCAGTGTCCTAGCGAGTTCCCCCGCAGGGCCCAGACTTTTATGCAGATTGATTTGACTCACCCGCAGTTTTCCCGTTGCCGTGTGCATCGTGGAGAGTGGGGGAACCTCCTACGGAGGGGTCGCCACCAGGCCTCCGGGAAGGGACAGGACTTTGCAAGTAAATAAAAAAAAAACAGGAAGAAGTTTCTTCAGTAGCGTGTCATTGCCCCGTCAGCCTCGATAATGTTTGCCAGTCTTCGTGGCATGGAATCTGCTAAATTTTGAAAAAATTTGGATTTGAAACAATGAGTTCGTCGTACCTTCTGACTATGAGCACCATTAAGTGGTTAGAATTTCTGGGAACAATATCCATTCGTGTTAACTTTTTTGCTATAATGCTCCACACATTTTCCATGGGATTGGCGTCAGGAGTTTTTGCCGGCCATGGCAAACCCTCGATGTTGTTTTGCTGGAACCACTGTTTAGAAATACGTGCGGTATGGATAAGACAGTTATCCTGTTTATACACAAAACCTTCTCATCATATCAACATAAACCTCAGCCGTGAATCTTCCATGGATTCTAAAGAGCCCCATGTCCTCTCACCGATATCCAACTCCACACATTCACGGAAAATCTTCCAGCCCGGTCTTCGTTCCCAGCAATATATTTTTCGGGATAGCGTGTTCGTGGCGGGCGATATGCCAAAATTGGTTTGCTGTCATTGTGGGACTGAAACATTTTTTCATCAGTGAAGACCACTTGTTGCCAAAATTCTAATTCGTGTAGTGAATAGTTTAGTGCAAAAATTAACCTGGGTTGCTTCTTTTCCTCACTAAGTAGGATTTTCTTGGCACCAACGCACTACCTAAGTCTAGGACTGCTTATCCGTCTGCGCGTCGTTCTTATGGATCCAGGAAAATGTACCTCAATTTTCGCCTCTGGGGCTATCGCAAATGGGTGGTCTTCAAGAAAGTCGATCAGTTGCTGATCCTGCTGAGTCGTACTGACTTGGATCAAGCCAGTACCTCGCCTTCGTCGAACAGTTCCTTCTTCTTGATACTTTCTTCTTATTCTTACAATTGTAGCCTCTTTTCGTCCATAATGGGCCGCTACTCTTAGAACCGAGCAACCACCGTCTAATTTTGTGAAAATTGGGGCTTTCTCGATTCGTTTAGTTGGGGCACTTTTAAATATAAGCGTATGACAACAACAAAATCTGACAGTGGCATTTTTTGTCAATTTGAAATACCTCATCATCATCATAGGCAATCACTCGATACCGAGTATGATTTTCCTCTAATCTGTATCGTCGCTATCTGTTGTGCGTTTTTTTTATGGCTATGTAAGCCAATTCTCGAGCCGCACACAATCCTGGCACACCCAGTCTCCGGCAGCAGCCGGGTGTTGTTGGTCATCCATTCTTCCATTTTGTCGCTCTTTTCTACGTTCTCTCTTTTCCGTTTCTCGTCTACGTCGTTGCTCTTCAAAAGTTTGTGCTCCCTCATGGACTGTTCGGCGCCATGTAGCCCTATCGTTTGCCGTGGTCTCGAAGTTGTTTATATCGATGTGACCCTTCATCATATTGCCTTTGAGAACGTCCTTGTACCTTTTTTGTTGACCACCTTGATTTCTCTTTCCCTCCTTCAGTTGTCTATAAAATATCTGCTTTGGGAGACGTATTTCAGGCATGCGGATAATGTGACCAGTCCAACAAAGCTGGTGCTTGAAGATAAAGGCTTCTATACTAGTTGTTCTGGCTTCTTCTAAAACACTTATGTTTGTTCGTCGGTCTTGCCATTTGATTCTCAGTATTCGTCTTAAACAACTTTGGTGATATTTTTCTAGTCGTTTGGTAGGTGGTCCACGTTTCGCATCCGTATATTAGAGTTGGTATTATAACTGTGTTGTAGCCACGAAGCTTGGTCTCCGCATTGATGTCGTGATTGTTGAAGACTCTCTCCGAAAGCCGTCCGAACTGCATCTATAGTTGCGTTTGATGATAGGTGGCTCCCAAGGTATGGGTAATGTTCCACGTTCTGCAGACGATGGCCATTTATGGAAATGTTTGGAGCTTGGGGATTCGTACCTGGTTCTGGTTGGTGAAGAATTTGCGTTTTGGCAAGATTGACCTCTAGGCCAATGCTTTTGTAGGCTTGGTTAAATGCGTTGATTACCAGTTGTAGATCTTCCTCTGTATCGGCCATTACGACGTTGTCATCGGCGTACTGCAGTTCGATTACCGAGGTTGTCGAGACCTTAGTTTTTGCTCGCAGTCTGCCTAGGTTAAGTAGACCACCGTCGAATCTATATAGAATTTCCACTCCCGGCGGTAGATGTTCCTCAACAAGGTGAAGCATGGCAATGGCACCTAAAAATATAGAGAATAGGGTGGGCGCAATAACACACCCTTGTTTAACGCCTGTCGTAATCTGGAATGACTCTCCTGGTCCATCGTTGCTCAGGACTGTTGCATTCATATTGTCGTGTAGTAGTCTAAGAATTTGAATATATTTTTGAGGGCATCCAGCTTTTGCCAGTATTTTCCAAAGAGCTTCTCTGTTTACCGAATCAAATGCTTTGACTAGATCTATGAAGGCCATGAGAGAGATGAAGCGATTTTGTTCTCTAGATTTCTCTTGCATTTGTCTGGCACTGAAGATCATGTCAGCTGTGCGGCTCAGTTAAGTTTGCCCCCCCCCCAGATCGATTTTCTCAAAAATTTTTATGCCAAAATTTTGCACACATTTTGCACAATTTTGCACACCACAAATCAAATTTTGCACACCTTCCTACGAGAAACTACAGCCCATTTTCTGTGGGGGGGGGGCAAACTTGACGTTGCCCCCCCCAGTCAATATTTTTCAAAAATTATGATGTCATTTGAAAGGTCTTATTTTGCACAATTTTGCACACCCATTTTAAAATTTTGCACACTTCCCTGTAACCCACACGAGGGTTCTGAAAATATCAAGTTTGCCCCCCCCAGTCAATATTTTTCAAAAAGTTTGGTGTCGTTAGAAAGGTCTTATTTTGCACAATTTTGCACACCCATTTTAAAATTTTGCACACCTCCCTGTAACCCACACGAGGGTTCTGAAAATATCAAGTTTGCCACCCCCAGTCAACATTTTTAAAAAAATTTGGTGGCGTTAGAAAGGTCTTATTTTGCACAATTTTGCACACCCATTTTAAAATTTTGCACACCTCCCTGTAACCCACACGAGGGTTCTGAAAATATCAAGTTTGCCCCCCCCCCCCAGTCAATATTTTCAAAAAGTTTGGTGTCGTTAGAAAGGTCTTATTTTGCACACCCATTTTAAAATTTTGCACACCTCCCTGAAACCTACACGAGGGTTCTGAAAATATCAAGTTTGCCCCCCAGTCAATATTTTTTGAAAAATTTGGAGTCATTATAAAGGTCTAATTTGGCATCATTTTGTACACCCATTTTAAAATTTTGCACACCTCCCTCTAACCCACACGAAGATTCTGAAAATATCAAGTTTGCCCCCCCCCCCACCGTCGATATTTTTCAAAAATTTTTGTGTCATTCGAAAAGTCTATTTTGCGCAATTTTGCACACCCTTCAGTACCCCACAAGAGCGTTCTCAAAAAACTTTGCCCCCCCCCCAGTTAATATTTTTCCAAAAATTTATGTCATTCGAGAAGCCTAATTTTGCACAACTATTTTTAAATTTTGCACACTTCCCATGCCGTTTTCTTTTTGTGGCGTTTACGGTTAAACTTAGTCCTAAAATTTCCCAGAAGTATAAGCAAACGAAGGAGACCTCGATTGTGTAATATCTTTGAATATTGTTTAAATTTACAGATAATTGTTTATGTTTACATTTTTCTATAATTAAAAGTTTTTAATTTTTATGAATTTCCGGATTACTTAAATTTTCATATCAAAAATGAACAGAAAAAATCGATGTAGACAGCGCATCCTGTCATGTTCGATGCCTTGAGAATCGGAACCAGCCTATTTTGCCGGTTCAGAATGGTTGCGGTTCTCAAGGTATGGATTTTTACAAGATGAAACCCAATTCTTTACTGATTTGTTGTCTGTCTGTCTGTCCGTCGCCTCGATATGCGCTACTGTAACTCAAAAACTCCTGCACCGATCATAACGAAATTTTACACAACGATTACGTGTATTGACGCGCGGAGCCCTATTGTTTTTGAACTTTCCTCCATTTCTCCCTTCGGAACTACTCCCAAAATACCTCATCCCTAAAAAAATCTTAAGACGTATCTCTATCTTGTCGGCCAATTAACCAAGTACACTTTTAAATTTATGGCGAATGCATGACATCTCCAGCTGATCGAAATGACACGTTTTTGTTGATAGAGCAACGTCTTGGGTGAAAACTACGTAACGTCACGTCTTCTTACGTGTTATCCTGACACGTATTGCAGGACAGGGTACCTATTCTTCAGTTTCTAGAGAACACTCCTATAGGAATGCTCACATTAGTGATTTGGACCAATAGGATAGTTTGACTGCTTGCACTAGCCATCCGATATCAGTCGAGCACCGCCGGACATTACCGGGCTACCGCATATCAAGAGAACTTTCCTACAACTTACATCTGCTGGTTATGAGGAAGAGAGCGGGTTCTCCTGCGCGGGCGCCGTGGAGCTTACAGCTTATCGAACGTTTCGTAACCGCATTGGGGCTTGCCTAATGGTTGAAATAAAGGATGTGATCGTTCCTACACGAAAGTTTGTCTAGAAACTGAACAATGGGTATCCAGGGGTACTTTGATCAGCTGGAGCTGTCTCGCATTCCCCATATATTTAAAACTGTACATGGTTGATTGGTCCACTCGACAGAGATACGTCTTAGGATAGTGTTAACTTTGATAATTGGCTTTATGTGTCTAATAAAATAAAAACGTTAATTTTAAGTTCCATAAAAGTCTTTGTCACGCAAGTTAGTCGAAAGTAAGTAAATCGTATTTGCGTGTTGTTGCACTTCTAATAGTAAACTTCGTTGATAGATAAAATAAACACTTTCTTTTTAAAAAAACGACGCTTTGTTTTCTTTCAGATCTTTCTACTTTCCCGCACGCATATTTTACTTCAATAATAAACCAAAATAAAAGTTATATATTATATATATTATATATATATATATATATTATACTTACGGGACCGTGGAGTTAATAGGAGTAGGCCCTAATTCACTCCACGTTTCCGTAAGCTTGTTTTTATACAACCTACACTTTTTTAACCTGTATAGTTAACTTATAAAAAAAAACAGAATTTTTTTCACGCCCAGACGTTTTCGTGCTTCTCGTCCATTAAATTCATTTCTTCCACAAATACACACTGCAAAGTGTAAAGACAAGATGACCAAGGTCCAAGAAACGTCAAAATTTGGTGCAGAACACCCAAAAATTTAGGTAGGTCCATTTGGGGAGTGAAGGACGAGGAAACTGTCACTTTCTATGACGCTCTTACCGAAAATGACTAAGAACGCCTATAACGCCGCATTTCTATCTTTCTCTTTTACATGTCAAGAATACCAAAGGCTTATCAAATTTCTAGAGGGCTGCACTTACCCATTTTGGGGCAAGTTTCACCCGATGTCGAACGCGCCTCCGATTTCATGGGTGCGTCCGAAAATTTTCATCTGGACAATGGTGGGATCACACCTTGCTATTTGCGGACAGCGGCTACGGTGATGACGCCCGCCTTGATTTTGCAGTTCACACCACGCGTTTGGCGTCTTGGTGTGTCATTAACTAGGTTTACATCAAAAAATTCCGTCCGTCAATAATTATAATTAGAAGAAGTCGTTTATTTATTTCTACACATGAACATAGACATTTTGTTTTTGTATTTCATGCACTTAAAATGGCAAATAAGAAAAAAATTATTATTCCTTTTATAGATCGAAAAAAAAATCAAATCGAATTCAAAATATATGTCATGTAAATTTGACTTAATTCTCAACCCAAAGACGGAAACAACGCCTGCTGCCAATGGGATGACACCAATAGGTAGAAAGTTAAAGTTCCATTCACACTTAAGGTCTTTGTTTAATTGGTCAGTGTTTTTGTCTCTTTCCTTATTATTATTGTTACTTCTGCGACTGCGCAGTTCCATAACAGAGTTCGGAATTTCCGGAGGAATTACTTTATGGTTATCGTTATTTTATTTTTTTCGTAATATTTTTGGAAAATTGATTGATGAGGTACGTATCATCGACAAAAAAAAGTAAAAAGTAAGTAAGAACGTTAGGTTATATTTGCCAATAACCACAAAGTAATTGCGTAAACTGAGAGGTAGTGCACTTATTACGTAACCCTTATTTTGCCCAATTTTGACCACAACCCGCGACCCCCTATATAACGCTTTGTAACGTTTGGGACTACTCCAGTCTAAAATAACAAAACGTTTTGCTGCCAGAGACCCCCTCTTTTTTTTCTTTTTCACTCCAAAAATCCAAAAAGTTGTTTTATTTCACAATAATAATTTAAAAATTGCGTTACGTAACGGAACCGCGAAACCCCGCTCACCCCTACATAACCCATATAAGCGTTACGCCTAGTTGCCACCTATGCGTGCTCACCCTGACATTAAAAACGCATCACGCGACACTTTTAAAAAATCGGCAAATGCATGGCTGATCACGTGATGCATTTTTAGAGTCAGGGTGGGCACGCATAGGTGAGAACCAGGCGTTACGTAATGTTATGTATTTTAAATAGAGGCGTTCACATTGACTTTCCTGCCGAAATGGAACGCCACCATTTAAAATACACGTTGCAAACTTCGGAAATTTCACTCGAAGTCATTCTGAATCATGAACACAAATAAAACTAGGCATTGCTAAGCGACATTTCAATATATTACATAAAAGGCCTTCGCGCGTGGTAGGTGTAGGTACGCACGCATTCCTCTTTACGGCACGTACAACCTCCCGCCTCCCGCGGATACCTGTCCCGAATTCAGATATAGGTGCATATACCTACCTACTAGTTTCTGGAGCTGTTTTCTTTTTGTAGCGGTTACGGTTAACCTTGGTCCTAAAATTTCCCAGAAGTATAAGCAAAATAAGGAGACCTCGATTGTGTAATATCTTCGAATATTGTTTAAATTTACATATAATTGCTTATGCTTACATATATGTGTCTATAATCAAAAGTTTTTAATTTTTATGAATTTCCGGATTATACTTAATTTTTTACATGCTATGACATCATCTAACAAATGGACGTAGATAGCACATCCTGTGAAGATCCATACCTTGAGAACCGCAACCATTCTGAACCGGCAAAATAGGCTGGTTCCGATTCTCAAGGCATCGAACATGACAGGATGCGCTGTCTACATCGATTTTTTCTGTTCATTTTTGATATGAAAATTTAAGTATAATCCGGAAATTCATAAAAATTAAAAACTTTTGATTACATACAAATGTAAACATAAACAATTATCTGTAAATTTAAACAATATTCAAAGATATTACACAATCGAGGTCTCCTTCGTTTGCTTATACTTCTGGGAAATTTTAGGACCAAGTTTAACCGTAAACGCCACAAAAAGAAAACGGCATGGGAAGTGTGCAAAATTTAAAAATAGTTGTGCAAAATTACGCTTCTCGAATGACATAAATTTTTTGAAAAATATTAACTGGGGGGGGGGCAAACTTTTTTGAGAACACTCTTGTGGGGTACTGAAGGATGTGCAAAATTGCGCAAAATAGACTTTTCGAATGACACAAAATTTTTTGAAAAATATCGACGGTGGGGGGGGGGCAAACTTCATATTTTTAGAATCTTCGTGTGGGTTAGAGGGAGGTGTGCAAAATTTTAAAATGGGTGCAAATTTATACCTTTCTAATGACTCCAAAATTTTTAAAAAATATTGACTGGGGGGCAAACTTGATATTTTCAGAACCCTCGTGTAGGTTACAGGGAGGTGTGCAAAATTTTAAAATGTTTGTGCAAAATTGTGCAAAATAAGACTTTTCTAACGACACCAAACTTTTTGAAAAATATTGACTGGGGGGAGCAAACTTGATATTTTCAAAACCCTCGTGTGGGTTACAGGGAGGTGTGCAAAATTTTAAAATGGGTGTGCAAAATTGTGCAAAATAAGACCTTTCTAACGACACCAAACTTTTTGAAAAATATTGACTGGGGGGGGGCAAACTTGATATTTTCAGAACCCTCGTGTGGGTTACGGGGAGGTGTGCAAAATTTTAAAATGGGTGTGCAAAATTGTGCAAAATAAGACCTTTCTAACGACACCAAAATTTTTTAAAAATGTTGACTGGGGGGGGCAAACTTGATATTTTCAGAACCCTCGTGTGGGTTACAGGGGGGGTGTGCAAAATTTTAAAATGGGTGTGCAAAATTGTGCAAAATAGGACCTTTCTAACGACACCAAACTTTTTGAAAAATATTGACTGGGGGGGGCAAACTTGATATTTTCAGAACCCTCGTGTGGGTTACAGGGAGGTGTGCAAAATTTTAAAATGGGTGTGCAAAATTGTGCAAAATAAGACCTTCAAACGACAACAAACTTTTTGAAAAATATTGACTGGGGGGGCAAACTTGATATTTTCAAAACCCTCGTGTGGGTTACAGGGAGGTGTGCAAAATTTTAAAATGGGTGTGCAAAATTGTGCAAAATAAGACCTTTCAAATGACATCATAATATTTGGCTGTAGTTTCTTGTAGGAAGGTGTGCAAAATTTGATTTGTGGTGTGCAAAATTGTGCAAAATGTGTGCAAAATTTTGGCATAAAAATTTTTGAGAAAATCGATCTGGGGGGGGCAAACTTAACTGAGCCCAGCTGTGCCTCGATTGGGTCTAAATCCACACTGTGTCTCTGGCAGACTAAAAGGTTACTGTGTACACTTCTCTCCACATAAAACTGATTCAGCAGAAGTTAGCAGCCTGTTTAATTTTTTAAATTTTTATAGTACGGCATTGTCTTACAAATTAAAAACAAAGCCGCCGCATCCTTCCGAATTTGATAAAGCTCAAATCTCACCAAACTAGACGGTGGTTGGTCTATTCGGCAAGTAGCTGTTCATTATGGGAGAAGCAAGTCTACGATAGTAAACCTAAAATACCTATTTCAAGAGGAGGTAACTATCCACCGAAAGGAACGCACCGGCTTGACGAAAGTTACTAGCCCGGAGGAAGACCAAGAAGCAATCAATTTTCTGGAAAATCATCCGTTTGCCAAAGCGAAAGAAGTAAAAATTGAATCAAATTTTCCACGATCCATTACACAGGAGGATTAAACGTTCGAGGCTAAGGTGTCGCA
The DNA here is from genome assembly GCA_963921995.1 of Oxystoma pomonae. Classification (NCBI taxonomy): domain Eukaryota; kingdom Metazoa; phylum Arthropoda; class Insecta; order Coleoptera; family Brentidae; genus Oxystoma; species Oxystoma pomonae. Next base: position 68,857,604 of record OY998171.1, read on the forward strand.
TCTAAACTAAGTGAGGAAAAGAAGCAGTCTCGATTCATTTTTGCGTTGAATTATTCTCTGAAGGACGAAGAAGAAGAAACCCGATATACTGCTGGAAACGAAGACCGGGCGGGAAGATTTTCGGTAAATGTTTGGACCTCATCGTAAGGGCATATAGGGAAGTTATTGATGAAAAAACTTATTTGAAAATTTAGCCAATTTAATGCCCAGAAAACTTCAAAAAATTATTGCAGCCAACGAACGGCGCAATGACGTGCTATTAAAAATAAGTACTTATTTTTTTAATGTTTTTCATTTTGTTATTTTTTTGTTAAATTTTATTTATTTCGATACTTGATGCCTTTTAATTGTTTTGGACTATTAACTTTCCTTCTTCTTGAAATCGATTTATTATGGTTACTATAGTCTCCTTATAAAAAGTTTATATATGCCAAAAATATAACCGAAAATGACAAAGTCAAAAAGTCAGTGTTGCACATAGGAAAATATAAAAAATCGTGTTTGCAGCTACCTTCTGCTGTACCAGTTTTATGTGAAGAAAAGTGTATGCGTTTTTTTTTAAACAAGAGTGCCAAACACAGTTAAGAGACTCAACGATTAGGTGTAAAAAAAATAAAATTAAACTTCTTTAAACGCCAAAATGGGCACCAACTAACTAAGCCATTATACCTTTTCTCTGGTAGCTAAGTCTTCCATCAGATTCAAGTTGACCCTCTGATTCGTCTCGATGAAATTCACATACGCTTCCTCGTTTTCCAATAATAAAATCAGGGCCGATCCCACGCTTCCTTGTCTCGCCGTCCTGCCCACTCTGTGCACAAAGCTTTGAGCGTTTGCTGGCGGGTCCCACTGGAGCACCCAGTCCACCTGACAAGTAAGGTTAAACATTTTTAAAACTCTCGACACCCATGCGAATTTTTCTAAAAACTACCCCCATTTGCTCCGCCGCTAAACTGATTTTTTTTTACTTGAACTGAAATAAACTAAGGCCTAATCTACATACACACGCCAAATTTTATCATAATCGGATAAACTGTTCCAAAATTACAATACATTTGTCAAAAAAATCTCAAATTTCCTGTACAGGGTGTCCCTTTTTCGATGGGATTCAATGGGAAGCTCCATTGTTATTGAAGATAGAGACATGCGGTTTTCGCATTGATGTCTTACTTTTTCGAGCATTAAAAAATGGTATTACCAGATTTTTTCTATCCCTTGTAGTTTTTGAGCTAGCAATTGATGATATCTCCCTTAATTTAAGAGATAATTGAGTTCTGTAAAAACATGTCTGATGCAACCTTTTTAGACAAACACAATGGTTTTTTCGAAATTTAAATCCGACGTTTCGTTGATACCATCATCAGGATCAAAAAGTGTTTTACTTCATATTTTAGTTTCTTTTAAAGTTTGTTTGATAATAAAATACGATTTTTTTTATTTTGAAGTTTCGACCCTGAAAAAAATCATCTTCAGTGCATTTTTTTTCTGGTACGTCCCTGTCCCATTTTAATTTATTTATTTATTATAATTACTATGTGGTAGAACAGGTATAGTCATGCCCTACTGGCATAATTAGAATCTTTTATGCTTTTTTTGTCCGCCATTTTGGAAAATAGCATCTAAAACACCTGGTCCAGTATATGGTAATGTATATCTAACTTCTGCTAACTCTCTTATAGGTAATTTAAATGACTTTGTTAGCTAGACAAGTGAGTAGTAGAACATAAAATTCACAGTTCTGAAACTTAATAAAAACGATATAGAGGCCATTTTTACCGGGTTATAGCATAAACACCTTGAACGACAGATCAAAAAAAAATGATAGGGAGGTTTAAAATGATGTGTTTAATTAATTTTATGTCCGGCACTTAAAGTTTTTGCGTAGTGGTTAATTGGAAAAAACACTACAAAAACCTGTTTTTTTTACTTGTACATGGTATTTTTAAAGTCAATCAAGGTCATACATCAACCTTAATTGATGGCCCCCATGTCATTTTGGTTTTTTTACTAAATTGTATAAAATAAAATGTGGTTGTAGGTCGGCATTTTGATATATCAGCCGCCATATTGAACGCGTCATAGCTGAACCAAATTTTTTTAACCGTGTTACTGGACTCGACCTTCTTATCTTTTCTACCTTCGCTTTAATAGTTGATTAATAGCGCCCTTTAGCATGTTATTTTTGCAATATGTTAATTTTACTGGGGTATTTTTCAAGGTCATAAAGCTTCAAACTGCATCAAACTTTAAGGATCGAATTTGACATATATGCCTAATAGTTTGAGGTACATTTGAAATTAGTGTGTGAAAACTTCGAATTATTAAGATTTTGACGAGAAAATGGCAAAAATCTTGTTTTTTGCGGTTTTAAAGGTCATTTAAGGTCGGGTGACCTTAAAAGTTAATTTTTTGGAATCCTCGTCCTCGAATTATATGGCATCGAGTATAATCATGCACCAGTTGCGAAAGTTGTATTTTTTATGATTTTTGGCCGCCATCTTGAAAGATGACGTCATATCAACCCCTTCTACACGGATGCAAACAAAACACCCGGTAACACTTGATGATTATGCGAATAAAGAGCTATCAATCCGACATAGTTACAAAACTCCTTCATTCAAAATCCCACGGGATAGAAATTATCGACATATGCCCCTACACTAGTAAGAGGTTTCCGTTTTATAAATAAACTTTATAAGTTTTATACAAAATTGTGATTGATTGAGTCTCAAACACAGTAAAAGATGGAAGAAAGTGTTAAAACCAAAAGTTGTGGGTTTTTATTAAAGAAACAAAAAGTCTGAATGATTATGGTTCTTGAAATATAGGTAAAATTTAGTTTGATTCAGCTGTATCTCAAAAATGGTTAAAGCATCAATGTATTAAAGATAGAAAGAACTGCCCAAACCAAAAGTTTTTGTTTTAAAAAATGGAACAAAACATGCCGAATGATTCTCATCTCTATTTTTAAGGGTTTTTAAAATAAATGCAATTTTATATTTATAATCAGAACAAACACTTACCTCAGGTATGTCTATTCCCCTCGCCATAACGTCAGTGCACAACAGCACCCCCCTTTCCGCCTCTCGAAATTTCTCCATAATCTTTTTCCTCTTGCCTTTCATTTTCCCATGTATGGCGAACACAGGCAACTTTAATTTTTGGGGAATAATACTTGGGAAAATTTTCGACCAGTAGTCCACACAGGCACAGGTGGGAAGAAAAAGCAAGCATTTTTGAATGGTTTTTTCCTCAAGGAATTGTATTAAAGTCCCCAACTTACCTAAAAGAAAAACAAGTAAAATTATCTACACAACAAATTTCATCATAATCAGATAAATAGTTCAGAAGTTACGCCCAGTTATATTTGTCATCATATCCCAAATTCTTTGACCCCTCTGGAAGTACTTATGCATAGCTAAGAACACTCCCTGAAAAATAGGATCCAAACAGAAAAAAATTGCTTCAAAATCGGGTCAGTGGTTCAAGAGCTACTGCCACACAGACACACACACAAACAGACATAGAGGTCAAATCGAGGGTCAAACTTACAAGACGTCGTGCTTTTGAGATATCAAGTCTTTTAGAGAAATTGACTTTTTGGTGTGTTCTGGAGGAAGCTAGGACAAAAATTTTTTGAGGTTAATAGGTAGTATCCCATTGCCCTTAACATCACAATGTTTTGTCCAAAATTTTTTGACTCATCCTTTAAAAATCTGGCAATAAAACTCTAAAAACCAACCTGATCTTGTTGTTTTAAGATTAAGCCAATTTTTTTATAAAATGCAGCTTTAATTTAGCTTACCATCATTTTGTGCCACAATATAATAATTGTTCAACATATCGGGTGTACTATTTTTGGCTTTGGCTGACACACTCACTAGGACAGGATTCCTTAAGCCTGCTCTGATCAAGTCCTCAACCTCTTTTGTTTGGGTGGCAGAAAATAGGCCAGTCCGCCTCTGTCTTGGAAGATAACTGAAAATCGTGTCCAGCGTTTTTTGGAATCCCATGTCCAGCAGCCTGTCAGCCTCATCTAATATTAAAATTTCCTACATAAAAAAAAATTGTTTGATTACTGGTGATTTATATTGGCGCCGTCTACCGTTGCCGTAGCCGTCGCCGCCGCCCGCCCGCCGTCTACTGTTTGCAGCAGCAATTTATACTGACGTCGCGTCGGCGCGTTGTTTTAGCCTCAAAAACATCATTTTTGTTGATATTTTCTCGAGTATTAGTTCTTCATACAGCTTACTCAGCTGGCTTTCTTCGGTATCACTCATTTTAAAAATTAAAAATTTTAGTTCATAAAAAGAAAACACACAAAAACAACAATAAAAATCACATGACCACTCAACATGCTTTTCTATTGGCCAGACTACGTGTGGCTACGGACGGCAAACGGAAAAAGATAAACTTGGCTGATCTCAGGCGGCAACCAGCAGTGGGTCGACGCAACTACGGCAAGGTATAAATAGAAGTAAAGGGTTCCCATATATTGATGTTTCCCAGCGCCGACGCGAACGCAGACGCAGACGGCGGGCGGTCAGTATAAATCAAGCTTTAGGCTTATTTCAAAACCAAGTAAGAGATGACAGATAGTGTTAAAAGCAAAATCTAAGAATAAAACTCGCTTTAATCAAGTTATTTTCTAAAAAGGGTCGCTTAAAAGAGAACAAATCAGCAAGCATCCTTAAAATGCTTCACTGCAAAAATCACATTTATCTTACCAAATTTTTGACAGAATTAGCCAAGTTCATGTCTTTTCTAGATAACAAATCCTCCAGCCTACCGGGTGTGCATATTACAATATTGCCACCATCATCTCTGTAGGTTTTCACATCGTCTTCCACATTATTTCCTCCAATAAACAAAATTGTCTTCAAATTCTAAAAAAAAAAGAAAATATAAGTAACGTCAGGTTTCACCAAAAATGCTTTTGAACCAAATATTCCTTACATTGACATATTCTAACAGTTGATCCAACACACTTTTGGTTTGCAGGGCCAGTTCTCTTGTTGGAGATATTACTATGGCACCAATTTGATGCTTTTTCCATTTCTCTTCTAATTCATGTCTCTTTAGAATTTCCAGGATAGGTATTAGAAATGCCAAAGTCTTACCAGAACCTAAAAAAATTTAATCTTAAAAATATTCACAATAAAACCTCAAATAAACACAGGTTAATAATGTAATTGATAAAACTATTAACTAATATTTCTAACCATCTTTAAGCAACACCGTTCTCAACTAAAAAGCCAGTTAACTCATTTTCGTTTTAGTATCCTTTGGCCTATGATCGGCGCCATATTGACAACAAACTGACAGAAAATCCATGTTTTACTTGTCAATTTGGTTATAAAAATGGCAGCCACAATAGGCTAAAGAGCACTGAAGCGGTAGGAGTTAACAGGCTTTTTAGTTAAGTACGGTGTTTCTTTAAGTAAGTATATTTTCTAATTGACTCTTATAGAGGATCTGACAGATAGGGCCCATCTCTACTACTAGAGAGGACCTGTGTGCACTTGAAATAACTATCCAGGTGCATAGTTGGTGTCTACCACTCAGCCTTGAGGTAATTATGCAGTATACGGTTTTCTGCCATTTTTGATTTTTTTTGAAACCTTCTAGGGTCCCTAGGACCCCAAATCCGCCTGCGCCCGATTTTTTTTTTTTTTAACGAGAAAAAAGGGTGCCCAGGGGGGGTTGTAATGTGTTTTTTTGATTGTTTTGGGTTGGTTTGAATTAGGTTGGGTTGGACTGTGTTGGTTTGGGTTGTTTTAGTGAAAAAAATTTTTAAAAAAACAAAAAAAATCGAAAAAAAAAACAACGGGCGCAGACGGATTTGGGGTCCTAGGGACCCTGGAAGGTTCCCCCATAAAGAATTTTTCAAAAAAAAAACAAAAATGGGAGAAAACCGTATACTGCATAATTACCAGCCTTGATTACTATAAAAGAAGCATAATAGTTGACTTTACCTATTCTTAAATCTACATACCTGTAACAGCTTCAGCAGCAACATCCTTTTTGTTGAGTAGCTGTGGAATGGTGGCCGCCTGTACGGGCGTCGTTGTGGGAAAATGAAATGACTGGATTCCGCTTCTGACCTCGTCATGGAGTGACACTGCTAATTCGTCCCATTTTTTTGGCATTTTTCGTTTTCAAAAATGTGTTTAAAAAAAGTAGGGTTACAGACTGACTGATGTCATACACAAATCAACGCGACCCCTTTTGAATGTATTTATTAACAATAAATTTGTGTGCCATCCACAGGCTGGCACAGGAACTAAAACAGTTGAATGAAATACTACGTACTCAAGAGATGGCGTCGTTATTACCTGCGAATTTTATGCAATTTTAGGACAATAGAGAAGGGTCAAATTTTTGATATACGCGGCATTCGGATCCCAGTTTTATTTTTCGTTCTCACCTACAAACGAACAGACCATTTCAACAAAATAAAAAAAAGCCCAATTTGTCTGCCGTTCTCTATTTTGGGAAAATATTTTAGGTTAAAAAGGAGCGATAATAAAGCGGTTTCTACTTAATCCATCCTATCTCTGTTTAGCCGTCCAAGAGTAGTGCAAATGAACATTACTACCAATTTTTGGGTGTGGAACACATTCTTGTCGGCCCTGTTTTTGGAAAAGCCCTTCGCGTAGTTTATTTGCTCATAGTGCATTTTGTAGCTACGTTCGGTATATAGGTCCGATCAATCAGACTGCTCCAAATCGTTCGGCAATTCGTAGCGGAGGTAGGGGAGGTAAATCTGGCGCGTTTGTTTAATGAATCCAGATCAGTCAAAGCTAGATCGCTCTGCTCCGAATTTTAGACGGATTTTCCAGATTAATCTAAACTTTTAGGGTTATGTTTTTATTTATTTTTAGTTTTGTGTTTGAACTTTTTTGGATTTTAAGAAAAAGTAGTGGAAAATCAATACCATTTAAGTACGTTTTTATGTAAGCTTCAATCAGTCATAACGATTAGCTTACTTCTGTGAACTATAAACATCAACATTGATAACCCATAGTTCATTTTCCTTGCGTCTAGCAACTCTAGACTGCAGCTTAAACTAAAAAGTCAGTCAAGGTAAAGTTTAAGACAAGAAGAAAGTTGTAATTTTCTCTTGCTAAAATACAGTTTTTTTGGGGTAAATTGTTGTTTTACTAACTCTACACCCAACCAATCAAAGTACTATTGTTTTGTTACTATTGTATTATTGTTTTTTTACAGTTTCAAACACAAAAACTTCCCAAAATGTCTAAGAAAAATGATAGACAAGGTATTCAAGGAACAACTTGCACATTGCCTTCACAGTGTAACTACACGGGACCAAAGAATAACTTGAGAACACATCAGGATTTCTATAATTTGGTTTATTGAGGTAAATAATATATTTTTCATTACTCAGAGTTTTCTGTAAAAATACAAGTTGTGTTTGATTTTTTTATATCACTTAATAACTGAGAATTTTAATTCTAAAAATTAAAGGTGGTCAGTATTTTGTCGTTATAACCTTAGATTATAACCATCTGTTCATCCTTTTTAAATCTATCATAGGCTGTTTTTTGAAGGTCAAGTGCCATTTAGACATGATAATAATTATGTCAGTATTGCAGCATGACATATTTTGTAAGGACTTGTATTACCCAAAAGATTAAATTAGACTCTTTATTTGATCATTGTATCATTGTATAAGTTGATTTTTACCAATAGGGTGTCGATTGTGTCAAGGACATTAAATAAATACATATAATTAATTTTAAATTTAATCAGTAAAGCAGATATTACATAACTCAGTAAAATTTGATATTATGCAATACATACACTTATTTTTTTTTTTTAAATACAGAACTTACAATTAAAATTGCAAAAGCTAGCTTATAACATTAAAAATAAAATTGCAAAGGATAGCCTACGGCATTAAAAAAGTCTAAACATCTCTGGACACTAGAGCTACAGCTTAATTAAATAAAAATTAATAAAAAAAAAATGTACCAAAGTCACACAAAGATTTCTGTTCCACAGATCTACTAAGGTTTTCTAAAAAAATGACTATGCGGTAAATGTAAAGTTTGTATCTTTAACTACCTATACTTATTAACCTAGTAGTAAAAGGGGGGGGGGAGGGCTGGCAATGATAGAAAAAATTGTCTGCCCCTCTCCTATAACATATTAAAATTTGAAAAAATTGAATGGGTGCCCACGCTCCATAAGAAATTGGAAGTAGTTCTTTCTAGGCCTTTTTATGTAAAATAAATTCTTGAGTCTCTATAGTTTTATCAGAATAATGTTCATCATAACTAAGAAAAATAAAAAATATGTACCGTATTTTGTGAAACTGATTCTTAATCAAAAATGTAATTTGTAAAATCCTTTTTTGCATTGTTTCAGATATAGCTTGATCATGATCCAGCCTGCAGTAGGCTGATGAGTTCTGGAAAACTGCAATGGACTTTTCTAGTGTGTTTGTTACATGATATTTTTCTACACCAAATCAAAGAACCTGTACTAATTTTAAAGAATAAAAAAATTATATAAATTTGTGTTCCTTATTATTATTGCAAATTGGACCGCAGTGTTAAACTTGGTTTGACTTGTAAAAGCACTTGTGTAATACTTACCAATAAAGAAATTAAACTAAACTTTGAATTTGTGGTTTAGAATGTGCTAAACATCAATTAAATTTAAACTAGGTTTAACATTGCGGTGCAATATGCAACGAATATTTGTATAAATCACTATATTTAATCCACATAGCAGCTTATGGCTAGCCTATGATACAAAAGTGGTAAAATCTGGATGGCCAAAAGCGGCAATCCCATATGGCTGATGTTTGGAAAGAAGCTGCATACTTCCAGTGAATCCGATTCGCCGTCGACTGGAGGCAGAAGGGTCAAAAAGTTAAGCGCGCCGCTTCGGCGGGTACTTTCGGCCCGAATCCGTCACTTCGCAAAGCCTTCAGTTTGCCAATAAGCCACTATCAATTGACGTCACAAGCTATATATATATACAAGGGTATATCTTCAAACATTATTTGTTGTCCGTGCACTACAGCACAAATACCCTCTAAAACCATGTTATTCATGGTACCTTTGAGACTCAAAAGCCCAGCAGACGACAAAAAAAATTAAAAATTTTAAACAAAAAAAACTTAGGTTAGAAAGTTTAAATCTGAACCCGTTCGGTAATGCGACTTGCTCGGATTAATCGACGATCAGCTGATCAAAAATCCTTCTGATCTGCGATCTATATACCGAACTTAGCTTGTATGTATTTCTCCAAAAAAAAGTCAATATAAACTTCAAACAAGATAACTTTTTTCAAGAACTTCAAGAGCACAGAGATGAGTGAGGAAACCTCTAATGCCCTCGAAAGGATGTCACCTTTTAAAAGGTTTTTTAAAACTGAATTTAAACAGTTGCCAAAGAAAGAAAAAAAATTCTTCTTTAAAATGAAGCTCAGCAGAGAAAAGAATGTAAGTAAAATTGGTAATTATGCAGTATACGGTTTTCTGCCATTTTTGATTTTTTTTGAAAAATTCTTTATGGGGGCACCTTCTAGGGTCTCTAGGACCCCAAATCCGCCTGCGCCCGATTTTTTTTTTTTTTTTTAACGAGAAAAAAGGGTGCCGGGGGGGGTTGTAAAGTGTTTTTTTAATTGTTTTGGGTTGGTTTGGATTAGGTTGGGTTGGACTGTGTTGGTTTGGTTTGTTTTAGTGAAAAAAATTTAAAAAAAACAAAAAAAATCAAAAAAAAAAAACCAAACGGCGCAGACGGATTTGGGGTCCTAGGGACCCTAGAAGGTGCCCCCATAAAGAATTTTTGAAAAAAAATCAAAAATGGCAGAAAACCGTATACTGCATAATTACCGTAAAATTCCGGGTGTTTCCTTGCTCTTATCGCACATTTTCTTTTTCTCAAATATAACAGACTATATTTTCTCTGGTCCTAAAAGCTCATAGCAAATTTCACTACCTGCCCTGGTGCCGAATTATTCAATTGGTTTTGATGTCACAGCTTGAGTTTTTGCATGTTTTAGTACCTGACCCAAGCCACTGTGCAATAAGCTGAGTTTATTTCACTAGACTCAAACTCCCATATACAGAGTGCCAAAAATTTGAGCTTTTCAGAGCTGTGGTTTTTGTTTGTTCTACTTTGTCGCATTTTGTAAGTTTGAAATTTCTCTGTTCAAGACTGCTATAGCTCAATTAAGAACTAGAGTTATGAAAAGTCGAGCTTTGTGAAATGCACTGATGAACAAAAAGAAAGATTATTGACCCCAATCCTATTTCTTAGATAGGTAAACCAAAAAGCTATCAGAATTACACCATTAGCAAATTAAGTGATAAAATCCCCCTCAGCATCAATGAAAATTGACTGCCCATCTGGTATATGACCAGATCTTTCACTTATACCTTACAAAAATTCTGGTATACTTATCATTCCCTCTTTTTTTCTCAGTATGTCTTGTATTGTCCAGTTTTTGCAAAATCTTTAAAAGCCTTGGTAAAAGCTATAAAATGCGACTTTCAACACAAGAGTAGATACCAAACTTGTGACTTATCTACTTATTTATAAAATTTTCTAGAGCCTTTCTTTGTCATAGTTCTAAAAATCTTTTAATTTTCTCTCGCGGCATTTTTGTTTCTCTCGCAAATTGTAACCAATGTGTCCAGTATTTTAATAAGGCACACCCCTAAAAAGGGCTGGTGTACCTTACCTCTTTTTTCACACTTTGTCTAATAAAAAAAGACAGAAATAATTTTTATTTTGATGAAAAAGAAGGCGGTAGAAGTTAGCTTCAGAAGCATTATTTTTAGGTATATGATCAGTTGCATAAATTTATGTTAAAGAAAATGAAAATGGAATGCAAAATTTATTACTTCAAGGAGTGTCTGAAGTATGGCATATACACACAGTCTATTAACAGGTAAGACTATTATTTCTTTGACGTCCCTGAAGCTAGCAGAGCAAGGTGAGCAGAACAACTTTTTTTGTAGTGCAAAATTAAGTGCCTCATTTAAAAATTTAGTTCGTCTTCTTTTAAAAATATAGCATGTTCTGCTAGCTTCAGATGAACTCAGCAGAGCAATACATTAAAAATCATCGGAATCAAAATTATCATAGTGCATAATAAAGTGCTAATTAAGTGCCCCATTTAAAAATTTAGTGCTTCTTTTTTTAAAAATACAGCATGTGCTGCTAGCTTCAGATGAACTTAGCAGAACAATACATTAAAAATCAGCAGAATCAAAATTACCAGAGTGCATAACTCAGTGCATAATAAAGTGCTAATTAAGTGCCCCATTTAAAAATAATTAATCATAAAAAAAAACTATAAATAAAAAACTTCTTCCAATCCTTGTTCTTTGGGTAAGGTCCCCAGCACTGAGGCCACATTCCGCCTTTGAATGGTGATACTGATCCGCTTGGTGATGAAACTTCTAGCATTTTTTGTTTCAATTTTTTTTGCTATTTCGGAAATTAATTTTTTAGCTTCATCACCCCATGGACCTAGGGTTTCCACTGCAAAAGTGTAAAACAAAAATCCTCTGTCTTCTAGCTCTTTATATTTTGTCCTTTTTTGTATGTCTCCTATCTTAGCCGCTTCTCCCGATTTATGAGAAGTTTTACCAAGATAGGAGCTGCAAAGCGTGTCTCAGCAGGTGGCATCCTAAACTAAAGTTTTTCTCCCCTTCCAAGGAATCAAAGTGATCCCGTCTGCCCGTTTTCCGTCACACCGTGACCAAGCATAGGCGGTATGAGAATTTAGAGATAAAAGTTTGTCGGAAAATTTTGTAAAAACAACAATCTTTGAGAAAATTTTTTTGCCAATTTCCTTTTCAAAGAAAGGTACTCCTAAAAGGGTAAGATTTTCAAGATCAATTTTTGATAAACTATCAATATTTGAGTCATAGTCTGTAATATTTAAACTGTGTTCTTTACTTAGATGTGAAAATTCACAGTTTGCTAAATTAATTTTTAAGCCAATACTAAAACATTTTTTCCTCAAAAATTCAAAATCTTTGAGTACGCTACAAGGATCCCCAGCTAAAGTTCCGTCATCAACCATAAATTGATATCAGATTTTAATTTTGAAATTATAGAATGTAAAGATGGGCAGAATAGTGGTGGATCTAAAGGATCACCTTGCTGGACTCCTCTTTGTGATAAAATGGTTTTTTCTCCAAATGATAAAAATGAAGGATTTCTATAACACTGTGAAATGAAACTGAAAAATTCTGGTATGTGCTTGTTAACTTGTCATAATACAATTTCTTGATTTATCATATTAAAGGCGTTATAAAAGTCTATTTTCAAAATAATTTTTTCTGTAACATGAGGAAAGGACAAAAATCGCCGGACCGAGTGGCTAATTATTGCGTATCTGCTTTTGGTACCAATCCAAAATCTGAGTTGGACGAAGCAAATTGCCTAAAGTTTCATAAATTGAAAAACAAACTAATTTTGCTGCTAATCTACGAAAGCATAAACCCACTGCAATGGGGCGTATTCTTCCATCTTTTTTATTTAAAGTGCAAAGTGAAGCCTCGTAAAAAATGGGTAAAATACTTTCAGGCACGAAGCCATTAAGAATATGTATAAGAAATAGCGACAATGAATTTTGAAGATTTGAAGAAAATGTACCTAGTTCGTCATTCAAAAGGTCTTTTAAATGTTGCGGACTCAGTGCGTCTAGACCTGCCGCAGAACCCGGTTTAAAAGAAAAAAATGATTTTTTTAATATTTGAATAAATAAAATCAAAACTGTTGTACTCATTCGGGACATCTTCGTGGAAAATTTGCATATCTTCATGGCGTGGATGTTTTTCTAAAAGTTTATTGTATATATCATCATTTTTCAAACCAAGGTATCCTCAGAACATAACAGACGAATCGCTACTCTGACATCTCCCTTAGAAACTTTTGTCTCAACTTTCTTTGTGAGGTAATTTGTTTTTAAAAGGTTTTGTTTCTTCTGAACTTGATTCGTTTTAAGGTAATCCATAAATGGTTGTAATGATAAATGTTTCTTATCTTTACAAATATTTAAATTGTCCTTTATCAATGTTGTTAGAGATCTCGATTCATTTTATTTGGATTTTTCGGTAATCTAAGAACGGCATATGCAAATGTAAAGAGATGAAACCATGCTTGGAAGTTGTTTTTTGAAACACAATCTTTTAGGAGTGAAGTGAGTTCTTCCGCAACTAATGGGCGGGCACCTTTTGGAATTCATTTTATTACTGGTACTGATGACTTTAGAGAACTTATAAAAACATTTACTGTATTCGAATCAGACAATATGTCCTGGGAAAAATCATGATCTTCTTGTAAATTATTTTTCTTGTGCTTTGATTTAATGTGTTGATTGAGGCTGCTTTTGCTTGTATAGGATTTGTCACAATGACTGCACTTACATTTTAATAAATTCTGAGAATTTTCTAAAGATGCATTGATGCAAGAAACCACATCAGAGTGCAGTGAGAATTTTGAGAACAATTATCGGTATGAACTCTACGGTTGTGAATATTTAATCCAGTCTTGTTTTTGAAAATTTTATCGCATGATAAACAAAAGTTTTCTTGTAATGGTACAATTAAATTATAATGTCCAGAGTCTGGATTGCCAACAAAATTTACAAAAATTGATGAGTTACACTGATTTTTGCTAACACATAATAGTGGGCTATTTTCTGTAACAAATAATTTTTTCTTTGAATTTTCCTTTGAAACATACACATAGAAGTTAATTTTATATATTTCTGAAATCGCCAAACATTCAAAATCAGTTCCAAAAGTACCTGATTTAGACATCCTGGATCCATATTCCTCTTTGCTAGTAACATTTACTTGAAAATTTTGAAAATCTTGCCAATTTTCTAAAGTGTACTGAACAGCTTCCTTTCTTACTTTCAAATAATCATCCTGGCTTCCAAAAACAAACTCGCTTACAGAACGAAACAGGCAGTTTCTATCTCCTTGAATCGAAATAATTTTAAAAACACTGTGACTGACTGCCATTACCATTTAAATTTTGACATCTTCTAAAAAGTCCATGTTCTTCCAAAATTCCAAATGCTCTGCTATCTAATTATTGTTTTTCTTATAGCTGTGTCCCTCAGCTTCGAAATGGTTACTGATTTTTAATTTATTTAGTGTAGAAAAAGGTATAAAATAGTAAATGTAAAAGGTAGATATTTTGAAAAGACTGACTTTGACTTTGTCAGAAATGATTATGATAATTTTGATTCCGATGATTTTTAATGCATTGCTCTACTGAGTTCATCTGAAGCTAGCAGAACATGCTGTATTTTTTTTAAAAAAAAGGAGCACTAAATTTTTAAATGGGGCACTTAAAAAGCAGTTTATTATGCACTATAATAATTTTGATTCCGATGATTTTTAATGTGTTGCTCTGCTGAGTTCATCTGAAACACAACAAACAACAAAACAAGCCGCATTAAATTTTTAAATGGAGCACTTAATAAACATTTAGTTAGCACCTAATTATGCACTATAAAAAAAATTGTTCTGCTCACCTTGCTCTGCTAGCCGCAGGGACGTATTTCTTTGTATTATTTTACCTTTACCAGTTAGAGAAAGTCAAAGTTTTAAGTAAAAATAATTGTTTAGTTTTTTACTATCATCATCATCATATGATATTTTACTATAATATACACCATAACAATAACAATATACAACCTCCTTTTCTTTTAGTATTACACGACTCATTTGTATAAATTTTTTGAGTTCTTTATTAAGTGATCTGTTGCAAAAACTATTATTTTTACTCAAGGTCCATAAACCGAGCCAAACAGAGGCATAAAGACCACCCCACATCTGACCGAGAAAAGGAAGAAATGGTGAAACATAACATAAAAGCAGCAGAGAAACACATTGATGAATGGGATATAAAGATTAAAATTTTAACTATGGTATTAGCAGGAAACAGTAAGGAGAGTCATGCAGAAAGATTGGTAAACAAAATCAAGGCCAAGGTTAAAGGGCAAGAAGGTAGGTAAATAATTAGTAGTAGTAGAAGAGGGGCTCTCAGCCTGCAATCTAACTTTAATTCAATCTTACCATTTTAGAGTCTGAAGGTGTTCCGGCTTGAATTTTTCCTCTTGGAAAATTTCTTCTATGATTCCTCTGTAGGCTGGACATCTTGTAAGGTAGTGGCATGGGCATTCATCCTCCTTTCAGAATTTTCTGCAAGTTGAGACCTGTTTTTCTTTATCCTTGCCAGGTGCATCTTCTTCAGGATTGGGAGCTTAAGATTTAAATTTTAACTATCGTATTTGACACTATCAAGACAAAGGTCAAGAAGGTAAATGATTGGAAATAGAGTCCCAAAATTAGTACCAGTAGTCGCGGCCTGGTGACTATGCTCTATGAAAGCTCTTTTCTCAATCCTCCATGGCACCCCAGTCACACATCGACTCTTCTGCAGTCAAACCTTCCTGTCCTTTGGATAAGGTGTTCCAGCTTGAATTCTTCCTCCTGGAAGGCTCCTCTAATTTCTCTGTAGGCTGGACATCTTGTAAGATGGAGTGATAATTTCTACGGCATTATCTACATGTTGAGTCCTGCTCTACCCACATCCTGAGCAGTTTTCTTTTCGTCGCGGTTACTGTTAACCTTGGTTCTAAAATTTCCCAGAAGAATAAGCAAAAGAAGGAGACCTCGATTGTGTAATATCTTTGGATATTGTTTAAATTTACAGATAATTGTTTATGTTTATATATATATATATATGCAGTCAAATGTTTTTAATTTTTATGATTTTCAGGATTGTACTTACACTTTCAAATCAAAAATGCTATAACTCATCCATATACAGACCGCTTCAAGCTACTGCGAACATAGGGGGAATCAAGTCCAATTTACTCTCCGTGCCGTACGACCGAGGTGGATTCGAAGCACGCTGCAGTGTTATCTTTTGGAAATTCATTTTGTTTTTATTATTTTGTTTTATTTCTGCCTTGCTCGAGAAACAGATTGGTAAGTTCTTAATTGAAATAATACATTTTTAAAACTAAAAATGGATGTCTACGAAGTTGCCGAAAAAGTGCAGATGGTCAAATGGTACTATCAAGGCAGACCATTGAGACTTATTCAAGAACTTTTTTTGGAGTATTTTGTAAATCGCCCAGAACCTAGTTTATCCACGATTTATAGGTTTGTGCAGAATTTTGAAAAGTTTGGTTGTGTAGCGCCAAGAAACCATAAAAAACCCACTGCTTTGAATGACGAGCAGGAAGTACGAGATGTGATGATTTGTGCTGCAGTGGAGGAAAATCGAAAGTTAACTAGCCACCAAATTGCCGAAGCATATACGTCTTCAGCCACTGTCTTACGTGTTCTCAAAAAGAATGGTTATCATTCTTACAAAGCGTCAAAAACGCATCAAATTTTTCCTGAGGACAACTATCGTCGTATGGAATTTTGCGAAACAATGATGGAAAGGGCTAATCGTGATGAAAACTTTCTGAGATCTATTCTTTTCACAGATGAAAGTACTTTTCCATTATTGAATCGTCATAACCCAACACACGTTCGATATTGGTCGAGGGAAAATTTGCATTTGTATTTTGACGTAAGAACACAGTATCCCCAAAAACTAAATGTTTGGGGGGGTATTGTAGGGGAACACGTAATTGGGCCATTTTTTATTAACGGCAATTTGAATGGTCCTAGATACTTGGATCTACTGCAGCAGCATATTATTCCAACTGCTAGGCAGTTGTTAGGTGTGAGATTTGGTGAAACATGGTTTCAACAAGATGGTTGTCCCGCTCACAATGTTGGCCTTGTTAGGGAATATCTTGATAATGTATTTCCTAATCGGGTTATAAGTACACGGGGAACTATTTTATGGCCAGCTCGATCACCCTATCTTGCTCCTAATGACTTCTATCTGTGGAGTTATATCAAAAATAAAGTTTACAGGAATGAAAGAACTAATAATTTGGAAGAACTTCGGATTAAAATTGAAGAACCTTTTCAAACTATCACCCCTAACATGCTTGGAAACGTTAGAAGGGGTTTTTATAATAGGCTCGGATATTGTCTAGCCGAGCAAGGAGGACTTTTCGAACATTTGCTCTAATTTTTTTTTGACTGGGAGAATCTTTTTGGTTTTTAGAATGTATTATTTTATTTTGAGAACTTGCTTTTATTTTGTTTCTCCTTATTATTTTCATTGTAACACGTCGTCACTGATAAATCTGAGCAGTTGACAATAAAACGCTCTTATTTATCAGTGACAAAAAATAAGAAAATTACGTTATAAAAATTTGCGTATTTATTGACCAAATTCCGGTTTCATTGACTACGCTCCACACAGCACCGTGGTTAGAGGCGTACTAAATACCAAAGGAAAGTCATGCAAGTGGTGATCGCAAGCCTGAGTATTGGTTGCTTCACTGATAGGCGTGCGGTGTCTCTGCATGTACGTACACTGGCAAATTAGACTTCTTCCGCCCTATGTTCGCAGTAGCTTGAAGCGGTCTGTATGTATGAGGTTAAATATAGGCCTTTCCCAGGCCAAACTTGTAAGCAAGATCTAAAATCTAGCAGGCCATGAAGCCGTTTTATCTCCGCGCCTATGCACATGCGCGAAAATTTTACGAGGCGGCCAGTTTCGCGACCTTCGTCTTCGCCCTTCGGTCACGACGCCATTTTTGTTGATTTTTTTTTTGATCACACATAGTCCTTTTCCGTGTTTTCGTTTATGCAAATTTCTTTATTGTGATATTTTTAAGCTTTGGTTACGCGAAAGTTTTTAGGAGTTATAATAAAATTTTGACAACTGCACAGCTGTCTTTCTGGATTTTGGTTGGTTAACCGATGACGATGGCCGCGCATGTGCAGAACCGCTAAGCTTTGACGCCAGAAAGAGTCATAAAAGAGTAAAAGAGAAAGGTATAGGCATATATATAGGACATCCTGCTTACAAAGTTGTGTACGCCGAAAGCATTGCAAGGGCGTATACTTAAGCTCATACATATATGGACTCACCTATCAGATGACATTAACAGAAAAAATGGACTTAGATAGCATGTCATGTGAAGGTCCATACCTTGAGAACCGCAATTATTCTGAACCAGCAAAATAGGTTGGTTCCGATTCTCAAGGCATGGAACATGACAGACGTCCTTCAAAAGTTATTGAATTATGATAGTCAATTGGTTTATCCTTGCCAGGTGCATCATATTCAGGATTGGGAGCTGAAGATCTAAATTTTAACTATGCTTTTTGACAAGGCAAAGGTCAAAGGAAACAGAGTCCCAAAATTAGTACTGGTAGTCGCGGCCAAGCTCTACCCAAGCCTTTCCCTCCATCCCCCATAGCACCCCACTCATACTTCCGCTCTTCTGTAGTCAAACCTTCCTGTCCTTAAAATTTAGGATGTCCGACCATATAAGTGTCAAAAGGTATTCCAGCTTGAATTCTTCCTCTTGGGATTCCTTCTCTAATTTCTCTGTAGGCTGGAGATCTTGCAAGATGGAGTGATAATTATTACAGCATTCTCTACATGTTGAGTCCTGCTCTACCCACATCCTGGCCAAGTGCTCTTGGCTTGGAGCGCACAGTGTCTTAGTGTCTATTCACCTTCAAAAGTTGTTGAATTATCATAGGAACTAGGTAGTTCTTTTTAGGTAATTCTCAACAGGTGCGTCCAAGTCGCCGGGGTGGACCCGACCGATTAAGTCGGTGACTAAATCCTGTTAAGGAACGTCATATGGAACGCAGCTCTTTGGGGTCGGTGTGCCGCAGATAGCGCTTAGGTGAACCCTAATACTCTGGCTCACTTTCGACTTCTCTGACTGGTGGATCAGGGACGGGTGTGGGGGCCTTGGCTTAAACGACAGGGCCGCGTGGATGAGGCACCACATTAAAAACCTTCCTCAGGGAACCAGGCGCACCATGTTGTATATAGCCCCCTCCCCGAAGTGCTGGGGAGGTGATTCTTGCCAATTTACTATGTCAGGGATCTCCGACAACCAGCAGGTAACACAGGGAACCGAACAGGTACCCAGTGGAACCTCTAAAGATAAGGATCAACCCATGGAACAGCAGCACCGACTCAGTTCTGCACTGGTGGCGCACCAGTTTTACCAATGGAAACCGCTATTATTCGCGTCTTGTGTTTTTTTTGTGAATCTAGAAATTCTACTGGTTTAACATTTTAGAAACATAATTAATGTGATTAAAAATTAAGTTATTTTCTCAAGGGTAATTATTTTATAGAAAAATATTTAAAATAGTCAATATATTATAAAAAGAGAGTTCAGAACTTTAGGAATTGTTTTTTTCCAAGAAAATTCAGCGGCGAATTGGCAACCATGCATTTTATGGGAAAATGAACCTTATGGATGCGTGATGGGTTTACTTTTATATCTCTTTTTTCGGTAATCTGAGTTCCACAGACCCTCCATAATCCAATTTTACTCTCAGGCTGCAATGATCAGCCACGGGCTGCTGATGGCGGAAAAAATGTGAGGCGTTTGGGATTCCTATCTAGGTAAAAGATACAATCCTGATAACCTAAAAAATATCTTGTTTAATTTTAGTAGCGAAATATCTCAATACAAACCAAAGATTGGCTGAGCTAAAAGAATCCAAAAATTTCAAAGAGGACATGGCTGATTTATTCAGTGATGATGACCAATTTGATGATGATATGATGGATTATCCTAGAGCCTATAATAAGGTTGATGATATGACGGATTATCCTAGATCCTATAACAAGTTTGATGATAGGATGGTTGATCCTAGATCCTATAAGGTTGATGATATGATGGATGATCCTAGAGCCTATAATAAGGTTAGTGAATAACCCTAAAATATATAAAAATCATTTAAACGTGAACAAATTCCTTTGAATTTTTCCCAAAAATCAAGAATAATCATGTCTCTAATCCCCCCCCCCCCCAGTTACTACGCCACTGCTGTCTTTCTAATCAAAATATACCATACATACAGTCTCTAGTGCGGATTATCTGAATGTTAGTTTTTTTAAATGTTTTAAGCATTTCTTTTGTTTCTTGGGAGGCAGATACTAACTTTTTTAAATTTTATTTTTCAGTTGCTGTCCAAGGTTAATAGCGCACAATATAAATGGAAAACTTCCTGCAATAAAATTATGAATAGACTTTAACATATTA
Organism: Oxystoma pomonae; assembly: GCA_963921995.1. Taxonomy (NCBI): domain Eukaryota; kingdom Metazoa; phylum Arthropoda; class Insecta; order Coleoptera; family Brentidae; genus Oxystoma; species Oxystoma pomonae. The sequence goes on from OY998171.1 coordinate 68,877,776, forward strand.
TGTTATACTATATATAAGTAGACTATAATAAAACAAGGTATTATTATATATTTCCCAAGATTCATCACTACCTGTACAGTATACATTTCTAGCAGTGTTGTCAAATCTACGCCGTTTTTGTGGCCTTAACAACACTGCCGTCAGATGCAAACAAATATGTCGAAATTTATTCGCGGCCCGTCAGAACAACGACGCCGGCTTGTGGTCTTTTTTTGTGAATCTAGAAATTCTACTCATTGAAGATTTAAAAACGGTAATAACTAAGATTGAAGATTAAGTTATTAACCTAAGGGTAATATATAACGAGAGCTAAGAAGTTTATGAATTGTTTTGTACCTGGAAAACTCGGCGCTGAATTGGCAACCATGCAATTTATGGGAAAAGAAGAAAAGTTATCAAAAAACTAATCTTATACATGTCAAGGGCTTGATTTTTGTCGAATTCGGACCACCCTGTGCAAACCTGTTTATGCCAGGCAAAAATATTGAGAAACACATTGGGAACTATACATAATATCGATCAACCGCGTTGCGCTGCAGACAACGGCCCGTGCCGGTACAGTCACAGGTAGCGAATACAGAGGGAGGCGATCGACCCCCTCTCCGACGAAATGACCAACTTCCCCAAAAATGTTGCCCTGCGGCGCCAGTCTTTTCTTTTATTTTAAATTAAACATTACTCTTTTACAAGGTTTCGTCTTCGGCGGTCAAATTAAAACAAAATCATAAAAACAAAAACGTCACAACCGCCTCTTGGATTAGGAGAACAAAACAATTGAAGGAATATCCAAGGAAATTTAGCATAATACACCATCAGTTTTCACATACCTTCTCACCCATTCATTTTTGAAACATTCGGAAATGACGGGGTTATTAAAATTTGAAGTAACCTTAGATAGAAAAATATTTAAAAAATGAATAAAAAACACTTATTTTTTACTGGAGAAAACCTAATTATATGCTCATGCTCTATGCTTAGTTATCACCCATTCATTTTTGAAACATTCGGAAATGACGGGGTTATTAAAATTTGAAGTAACCTTAGATAGAAAAATATTTAAAAAATGAATAAAAAACACTTATTTTTTACTGGAGAAAACCTAATTATATGCTCATGCTCTATGCTTAGTTATTACAAGTAATAAAGGCTTGAAAAATGTATACAATAAAAACTTTCTGTCAGCAACAAGTGCATTAAATATTCATTCATTCATTAAATATAAATATGTACGCCAGTTTACCCCGGTTCATCCTGGCGCATTCAGCTAAGAATAAAAAACTCGCTGTGAATCGCGTTGACTTGCTGGTCGGGTATTACCATTACGTGTCCTCTCTATTTAGATTTATATACTCTCTGGCTGCGATCTATATTACAACTCTTGAGCTACTCATCTCTCTCTAAATTTATTGAAATAGAAATGCTTAGAAAGCCTCCTTGAATGATTGATTATTTTTCGAAGGTGCTCCCAGGATTTTCGAAAATAACCTAGCATTTTTTTAGCCGAAGTAGGTAGTATAAAAGGGAATAACTAGCTCCATTTTTTTTTTTAAATCGGGTTTGTTCTAAATCACACTTATTCGAATTAAGAATTTAAAAATGAACAACCATGCGGAATTTCAGCTAATTCCGATGTTTAGTTTTTTCTAGGCACCCCAGCAAAAATGTAGTTTTTCTTAATTAATTTTTGGAGAGAAACTATACAGACCGCTTCAAGCTACTGCGAACATAGGGCGGAAGAAGTCTAATTTGCCAGTGTACGTACATGCAGAGACACCGCACGCCTATCAGTGAAGCAACCAACACTCAGGTTTCCGATTGCCATTCGCTGCCGTTCGCCGCCGTTCGCCTTGTATTTAGTACGCCTCTAACCACGGTGCTGTGTGGAGCGTAGTGAATGAAACCGGAATTTGGTCAATAAATACGCAAATTTTTATAACGTAATTTTCTTATTTTTTGTCACTGATAAATAAGAGCGTTTTATTGTCAACTGCTCAGATTTATCAGTGACGACGTGTTACAATGAAAATAATAAGGAGAAACAAAATAAAAGCAAGTTCTCAAAATAAAATAATACATTCTAAAAACCAAAAAGATTCTCCCAGTCAAAAAAAAAATTAAAGCAAATGTTCGAAAAGTCCTCCTTGCTCGGCTAGACAATATCCGAGCCTACTATAAAAACCCCTTCCAACGTTTCCAAGCATGTTAGGGGTGATAATTTGAAAAGCTTCTTCAAAAACAGATAGAAGTCATTAGGAGCAAGATCGGGAGATCGAGCTGGCCATAAAATAGTTCCCCGTGTACTTATAACCCGATTAGGAAATACATTATCAAGATATTCCCTAACAAGGCCAACATTGTGAGCGGAACAACCATCTTGTTGAAACCATGTTTCACCAAATCTTACACCTAACAACTGCCTAGCAGTTGGAATAATGTGCTGCTGCAGTAGATCCAAGTATCTAGGACCATTCAAATTGCAATTGCCGTTAATAAAAAATGGCCCAATTACGTGTTCCCCTACAATACCCCCCCCCCCAAACATTTAGTTTTTGGGGATACTGTGTTCTTACGTCAAAATACAAATGCAAATTTTCCCTCGACCAATATCGAACGTGTGTTGGGTTATGACGATTTGACCATTTGACCATCTGCACTTTTTCGGCAACTTCGTAGACATCCATTTTTGGTTTTAAAAATGTATTATTTCAATTAAGAACTTACCCATCTGTTTCTCGAGCAAGGCAGAAATAAAACAAAATAATAAAAACAAAATGAATTTCCAAAAGATAACACTGCAGCGTGCTTCGAATCCACCTCGGTCGTACGGCACGGAGAGTAAATTGGACTTGATTCCCCCTATGTTCGCAGTAGCTTGAAGCGGTCTGTATATACCGTTTTTTTTTTTCGGAACGTCCGCTTAAATAAAACGATTTTGTCATTTAAATTGTCTTTCTATATTATTACAAAGATATAATAAATTTAAGCTTTTTAAAACCAGTCATTTGAAAAAAGTTACAACTTTGTTTATTTTTTAACAATAAATAAATCCTGCTTAATCCCTACCAAAAATTTTTTTTTAAAGTAATCACCAACAAAATAACGCCCAACTTTTAACAGCCTCAAAAATCATAGAAATTAAGAGGGGAATAAAACGAATTTTGACGAGTGCACGATTACCGCCATTTTTATGTTAGCTTCCGCTGAAATTCTCCTTCAATTGACAGAACTAAGGTTGCTTGACTTCACTCGCGTTCATTTTCGGTTGTTTTGATTTTTTTTTTTGTTATGCTTTGTATCTGTTTTTTGAACTATTTTTTACTTACTTTATCTTTAGTTCCACTGTCGCTGGAGTTTGGAGGTTAGATTTTCGCTTAAATAACACCATTAACCGATGAACCTGAATATGTTAATTATTTTTTATCTTTGGCGAAAAGCAAATTAAGGGATATACCCGCAGAAGATCAGCCTTAGTATTATTTTACTTTCTTTGGAACAGAGGACCATGCAAATTAACTAAAAAGTGTAACAAAACGAAACAATTTGGGACAAAAACACGGGAAACCTCTCTAAGTATGAGGACTGTTGCGGCTACAAGAGAAAAATTTGAAATAAATTTAACCCTGCCAGCGTCTGGACCGGTATTCTCGTAACTAAATACGCTCGGCGTTTCGTACTCGCTGACCGTATGATAACGTAATATTCGTATACCACGTGACCAAAGTAACAAAAATGGTATTCATGTATATTGAACGCAAGACGTCGACGAAGTGCGCTCAGCGCGTGGCGACCGTTTGAGAAACACCTACCATTTGCCAGCTGTTTTGCCCTCCGCGCGTACGATTTTCCTACCCTACAATACTTTGTAGAGTGCTGCAGAGAATATAGTAGTTTTTTCAGTTTGCGTTTTTATTAATAATTAGAAAAATAAAAATCTGTTATTAGTAGCTTGGGGACGGGTGACAAATATGTACACATCAACCTTACTATTTGATGCTCGATGTAATACAACTTTTTTTCCAAAAAATTGCAACAAAAACTTTTCTTATCAAAATCGACATCGAAATAATTGAGCATCCGTATAATACTAGAAATAGAAGTAATCAAAATTCTGTAAAACCAAGGGTAAAAAAAGCCATTGGTCAACGGTGCTTTTTGTATCTTTCATCGGATGTGTACCAAAAAATATCTGGTTTTGTTAAACTCCTGCCCACATTAATTGTTTTCTTTTAAAAATAAACTAAAAGCTTTCATGAGATATGAAATTAGCAAACATGAAATATATAAAAAATAATTAGTAAACAATATAGGTAACTGTGTTTTCGTCTGTATTTTCTTTACTTTTCTGAAATATCACATTTTTCACATTAATTACCATTTTTATGTTTTTTATCTTTTGTCATTTTATTTATTCATAAATGTACTAAAAATTATTATTTTCTTTTTTTAATTCAATAGTTCCATGAAAACATACATTTTTCCACGCGCGAGGTTTACCCTTTCTGAACTACGGATCGAAATCGATCACGTAATGGCCTCTTTCTTACACATAGAAAAAGAAAAGGAGCGACAAGACTAACAAGAAATAAAAATGCAAAATTCGGTGATGCCAAGATGTGTTAAGCGAATTTGATTCTGTCTGCTCGCAGGGCAGCGCGTTCGGCAGAGCGAATACGAAAAGTCGTCGGTCAGCGTGCCGCTGAGCGAGCTGTTCGCTATTTGTTTCGCTTAGCGACTTTAAAACGTTACGTATTACGAGAATACCGGTCCAGATGTGTCATGGCTACCATAAAAATGGTGGTCTAACAAATTTTTAGGCGTCATCTAGTCCCCTCTTCTATATCTATGCTTAAAATTGATAAAAAAACTGATCCGAAGACTATACTTTTCATTTTATTTTAATTTCTCTCCTATGTTACAAGATTAAGGTTTTTTTTGAAAAAATTTTTAAGTATTTTTTTAAAATTTGTTTCAAGCAAAAAATGATTTCGATGTACACATCATCGACTATTATATTGTAATATTAAAAATTCCTATTTACAGTGTAAAATACATTGAAAAGAGTGACTAAATTTTATACATTTTCACAAAATAAACTTGTAACACATTTTAGTCAAACGATATGGTGAGTATTTTAGCCTCTGTCTTATAAAATTTAGTCACCGCGCTAATATTAAATCTCCCGAAAATTCAAAAAAACACTATTTAAAATGTATATAAATCAAAAAGGCGAAGAAAAATCTAAGGGTAAATTTGAAGATCCGCGTTTACATTTTATTCGTCGAAATTTTGCGATAGTAAGAAATTGGCTGCTAAATTCTCGTTTTTTTCGCACGCAAAATATGCCTAAAAAAAGAAAATAATAATAATATAGGGTTCGAAGAAATGAGGTGGGTATTTATGGGTGTTGGGTTAGCTTACCAACTTACTGCAAGCAATTGAAACTTCAATATTTTTTTGGTCTACCCAAGAGTTCGCAAACTTACAGGGCTCCGTTTTTTAGCTTAAAAAGCTCACCAAATAGCTCAGAGCCGAGGCCAACAAAATATAATCAAATAGAACTTCATTGGCCCAATAAATAGAGTATTTATTTAGTAAACCTTGCATTGCTTTGATAAACAATTGCCTCTAAACTAATCATCTATTTCTTTCTCACTTTGTTCTATGCACTTTTACAAGGAGACAAGATAAATTAAACGAAATGGAACTGACCAAAGACGTTAAACCAGGAAACACGCACGAGCGCCTGCTCGGTATGTCATCTGCAAATTTCGGTTCTTTACTAGCCCAGTTAAGAAATAGTAGTCTTTAACAATAGGTCAGTAGATTTTATGACCTAACCTCCATTAACCTATCGACCCCACCCCAAGAAAATCAAAATTTAGTTATGCCATAATTATGTGCTAATTTCGTCCCCAATCAAAAAATTTTGTGCTCCTTTGGTTTCTGAGATAATCGAAAAAGAAAATGGGGTAGCTAGGTTAATATTAACTTAGCAACCCCACCAGGAAAAATGGAGCCAAACTAAAAATTTATGGTTTTAAAATTATGTGCTAATTATGTGCTCGACGAATATATAAGAAAAAAATGAAATTTTTCATTTTAAATTATGTTTTTTAAAAATAAAGGGTGGGGTAGATAGGTTAGGTAGGTATTACGGAATTTAAAAATTTCAAAAACCAGTATTATCTGCAAATTATGTGCTAATTTCATCCATGATCAGAAAACTTTGTACTTGTCTGGTTTCCGAGAAAATCAATATAAAGAATATTACATTACATCATTTGTAATAACCTAGCATTCGCAATCTAAAGTAGCATTCCGAAATAATAATATATTATTACAAAATTATGTGCTCCATGAATATGTGTAAGAATTATCTTATCATTTTAAAACCAACAATTTTTAGCTTGGCGCCATATTTCCTGGTGGAGTTCCTAAGTTAATATTAAACTAACTAACCCACTTTCTTTTTCGATTTTCTCGGAAACCAGACGAGTACAAAATTTTCTGACTATGGACGAAATTAGCGCATAATATGCAGATAATGCTGGTTTTTAAAATTTTTAAATTCCGTGATACATAAACATATAAAAATTATGTGCTCCATGAATATGTGTAAGAATTATCTTATCATTTTAAAACCAACAATTTTTAGCTTGGCGCCATATTTCCTGGTGGAGTTCCTAAGTTAATATTAAACTAACTAACCCACTTTCCTTTTCGATTTTCTCGGAAACCAGACGAGTACAAAATTTTCTGACTATGGACGAAATTAGCGCATAATATGCAGATAATGCTGGTTTTTGAAATTTTTACATTCCGTGATACATAAACATATGGGGTCGCTAAGTTAATATTAACCTACCTTTTTTTTAAAAAAAAACAATTTAAAATGAAAAATTCGATTTTTTTATTATATATTCGTCGACCACATAATTAGCACATAATTTTAAAACCAAAAATGTTTAGGGTGGCTACATTTTTCCTGGTGGGGTTGCTAAGTTAATATTAATCCTGGTGGGGTTGCTAAGTTAATATTAACCTAGCTACCCCATTTTCTTTTTCGATTATCTCAGAAACCAAAGGAGCACAAGATTTTTTGATTGGGGACGAAATTAGCACATAATTATGGTGTGACTAAAGTTTGATTTTCTTTAGGTGATTTTATGCACTTTTATGTACTTTTTTAAAAAAAGTAATACTTTCATGTACCAGCTTGTAAAAGTGTATTGAATATGTAACTACAAAAAGCATTGGTAAAATTGTTACACATTAGCTTTGAGGGTGTAATGGATTTAATCGACTTTTGCAGTAAGGGCACTGATTGACAAAATAACCTCGTTTTTAATTCACTGTTTATTTGGTGAGTTTCAGCTGCCAAACAAAATTTTCCATCTATTTTGGCCTAGTTAACATGTCCATTAATAGAGATATCCGCTGAAAAGTGTCAGTTAATAGATGTTTACTAAACAACCTGACACTCCACCATACCATTAAATATAAGAGGAAGATTTACACATACCTGCACTACCAGGTGTTCGGGAAAACCCAAAGCCTTCAGTCTCTCAATGGCGTCCTTATCTTGCGGCGTGACTTGTATAGGAATACCGACTGGACCCCCGCCGCCGCCCCCTCCACCACTTTGGGGCGGCTGTTGTCCTACTAGGGGATTCGTTGGAGGGGCGGCCGCGGCTGCTGCGGGAGGATTGACCCCACCACCTCCTCCTCCTCCTGCCTGAGGTTCATTAAGCATCCTGTTCAAATTTTTAAAATGTTTTTACTTGGCAATAATTGTGATACTTATAGACGAAAATCTCGCGAAACAAAAGGCGCAGCGTTTGGGAAGGCTGTTATTTTTATGGTGGATTGATCTATTATTACTTTTTCGGACACCCGATTATAAAGTAACGTTGATGACAGGCGTTTTATCATTTGAGTGTTTGTTTGGAGTGTAATATTGCATCAGCATCATAAATAAAAGAATTTTTAGCCTTTTCAAAACATTTTGAGGAAACCAATTAATTTCAAGACTTTACTAACGTTCCAACCTCAGGTGTCAGCCTGGCTGAACTCGCCAGTTCCCCCCCCCCAGATGTCGGCCTTTTTCGACTTTATTTCACTATAACTTAAAATCTGGTCATTTCCTCTCTACCTTGAGTATTTATTTATAAACTGTCAATCTTCTGTCACGAAAACATTATTTCTCCCGCCAATTTTGTTAACAGATACTTTGATCTAGATTCTGAGGCATCATGGGATAGTGAAATTTGGTGGAAGATCGGAACCAATAATTTAAACGATAAGTTAAATAATGCTTAAATGGTATTTAGATGGTTTTGTACTATTTTTTATTGAAAAATATACTTAAATTTTACGTTAAAATGAAAAAAAATGTAAATAATTAATTTTGAGGCAGTAAAATGAAGCGGCCGGTGACTGGAATTTTAAGTTAGGGAACTTGCCGGTGGCCGGCCCCTATGGCCTACCACTGAGCTTTTTCAAGCTTTCGGATTGTAAAATAAGGATAATTATTTTATGGTTGTAAAGAATCTATTTTAAAAAATAGGTTAGGCAGTATGCGGCCGGGTCTAAAGTGCCAAACAAATTATTTAAAGGGCATTAAAAATAGGCCGAGCACTGGAAATTGTCCATGTAGACTTAGTTTCCAGTGCTCGGTCTTTTTGGAGTAGGTATTATAATTCTGAAGTTTTCTTGTTTCATTAGTTTATTTGAAAGTTTTTTTTTTATTTAATTAGTGTTTAATATTATTTATTTAGAATTAAGTAGAATAGACACTTTTTACCTGGTTTAATTTTGTACCTATACCTTTGTAAATGTTGCAGGATATTACCTTATGCTGTTTTTAAATTGATACAATTTAGTGTAGTACGTAGGTATTATTAAAAATTTAAAAAAATCACTCGTTCAACTTTTGTGCTTCTTTTACCCTCTGCAACATTTAAAAAACTAAGCTCAGAATACATCAGTCCTGCTTAAAATGCTCACACTTTAGGGGGCCGAACACTGGCAAATTGACGGCTGAAGAATGGTCATTTAAGGGCCGATCTCTGAAAACAGCGACATTTTTAGAAAAAAAAACTTTTAATCCTAGTTACTATCTGCCGTTTTCTAATGAAAGATAAATAGACAATCTAAAGAAAGGCCCAAATAATACCTTGATAAGTTGAAATGGCTCTGAGCTACAGGGATTTAACTTTAGGACATGGCATAAAAGGCCGACCACTGGCGAGTTTACCCTACCGTCTTTTTATAGAGGTCAAAATATAGTTCATCCTAAAAACATCAGCCTTTTTAAACTCCTCCACTTTTTTTTCGCAAGCTCTTGGACTATTATAATTCGTCTGTTTCACTGTCAAGAAACATATATTTTTCTGGCATTTTTTTTTGTAGTTTTGATGAAAAAATTAACCCAACAAAATAAGATTAAACTTTCAACATATTTATATAATGGCGGCAATACTGTAATAGGCCGCCAAGCGTCCCTAAGGGCACTTAGTGCGCCAAAAATTGCCAATACTCTGGTGGAAGAGTGCGTCAAAGCACTGGAAGCCTTGAGTCAAGATAACGAGTTACAGTGATGTGGGTACCGGGACACACGGGAGTGTCGGACAACGAAAAGGCGGATGTACTCGCTCGGATCGGGGGAAAAATTAAGAGGATGCAGACAGTCCAAAGAATTCATCGACGGACCGGACGCGGCCAGACTCAAATGGTTCCTGGGAAGGACATGAAAACATATTGGACTACTGACCGGCCACAACCGACTCAGTAAGCATCTGACTCGTATCGGGATCGGGAATGACTCTATCTGACTTATACTTGGACAACCGAACCTAGATGCAGAGGACCTACGAGCTCTCAAGTGGGCCAAAGTACTGGACTTCATGAGGAGAACACGAAGGCCTGGAGAGCCCACTGCCGTACAAGCGGTACAGGTGCTGGATTAGGGGGGCTGGGCTGGGTTAAGATAAAAACGGACCGATTGGGCCGCCCCCCCTGTTTACTACTACCTAGTACTACTTCAACATATTACCCAATTTTTGGCAAGTTTGGCCCAAAAAACGTTAAAAATTATTAAAAATTCACCTTGAGATAGGCGATTTATGTTTCCTGGCACTAATTGTAATAGTGTTTCAAAAATAATAAATATGACTAACCTAACAAAAGACTCCTGGTTTTGCGAGATAAGCTGCAACAGGGCAGGATTGGTCTGTCCTATCTGAAAACAACAAATCGTAATGTCAAATGAAATAGAATTTTTAAAATGACGTTAAGGCTGCCCAATAAGCATTTTCAGAAACTTCTGGTGACAGATATTTATATAATTATTATAAAGAGGGTTCCATTCCATACCTTAGGGTATTTAGAAGTTTCCTACAAGAATTGAGTTTGTATATTTGTTTTATTAAAGGCTCTAAATTGATGGTACCCTAAAGTAACATAAAACTGGCGTTAACAATATTTCCACGGACATCTTTATAAAAATTAAAGTCATCGGTTCAAATGTTATATAAATTGGTGTTAACAATGTTTCCACCAACATATTTATAAAAATATAAGTCATCAGTGACAAAAGTTATATAAATTGGTGTTTGAAATCTTTCTGTCAACCCACCTATAAAACCGTAAGTAACTATCAATTAAAGATATATAATAGATTGGTTTTTAAAATGTTGCTATCAACCCACTTATAAAACTTAATTAACCAACAACAAATTTATATAATATAAGATTGAAAATATTTCGAGAGACACTTATAAAAACTTGGGAACTCACACACAATAGTTATATAAATTGGTGTCTGTAATATTCTTATGAACCCATTCATAAACCTTTTTTGCCCATAAGGTTTTTTCTATAATGTTGTTATTAATTTCTTTATACAGTGATTATAACACAACTGTTTTTAGAACAAAAAAAACAATTTTAATTTATTTTGGCAATTATAATAACAAAACAAACAAGATTTTTTAAGGTTAATTTTGTGACATCAAAAGGCGCGTTTTTGCGAAATCAAAAGGAGCGTTTTTGCGACATCAAAAGGCGCGTTTTTGCGAGATAACATACCATTATTATCTTGTTTTAATTACATCAATCTGAGAGAGACAAGAGATCCAAATCTTCTTGAGATAGTTGCCGATGACAGATATCGGGATCGAATGCATTTTACACCCGATTCCCACCAGCGTTTCCGATGCGCAGTCACCCTGACTCAAAAAACTCATCACGTGGTCCGACATGAACTTGTATAGGCAAATCTCGCTTAGACCACATGATATTGATTCGGGGGACCCACGAATGAGAAACGCATAGATGGGAACCGTGTTTTAGAAAAAGAGAACAATATAGTAACCGTGTTAAGGTCGCAAAAAAGCAGCGTGAAACGTCGAGCGCATACGCTGATACTGCTGGTCGGCGGCAAATGTGAACACCCCGGAAAATACTCGCCTGTACACCCTTCGACCCCGCAATCTAACTATATTCTTGAGATAGTTACCTCTGATAGTTATGCGGGCTTGAAGTGTGTGGAGGCAGGTATTTTTCCTGGTATGTGTAATATGCTGGATCTCTCGAGGAATGCATTTAGGAAAAGAGAACAATGGTAACTATGTTAAGCTCGCAGAAACAGACCATCAGTGTTCAACACTGCGCCATCTGTAGTCCTTTGTTCCAAGTTGCATCATTTTTTAAAAGGGTTATAAAATAGTGTTGACGAGGTAAACAGTGATATAGTTGTATTGTTTTTTTTTATAGAATTGTCGGAAATTTTCGCCATTTTGGATTACAAAAATAGGTTTTTGGCCTAATTAAAAACGTTATTTATGGGGTTTCAATATGTGTTTCAATCGAAATATTGCTTGTTAGGGTTAAGAACAACATACGAAATTCAATATTTGTCCCAGAAAGAAAAAAACGCGTATGAAAAAAAGAACTGATAGTTAAATGAATATTTTTTTTTCACGTTTTCTCAAGTATTTTTGGAGCCCATGAAATTTACGTGAGTGTATTCGAAAACTATACAGTACACACGGGACCGCAGCTGATTTTCAGAGAAGGATGACCTGAAAAACAGCTTTTATTTGACTAGTATATAAATATTCATATTCCTGCTTCAACTTATCTCACTTTCATTTTTATTTATTTTAGAAGATTGCTAAACACCATTTTATAAATTTTTTTATTGTAAAAAGAAAAAGAATAATACATAACCAGCAAAGGGAAGAAAGATGGAAAATCTATATTTCTAAATCCATAAAAACCTTTAATTTGTTATGTAGTATTGTTAGAACAGTTGTAAAACCTTTTTATAATAATCTCTATACTTGAGGGCTCATAAGGAAGTTTTATAAAATCTATATGTTGTTTTTCTATCCATTACTATGTAACATAAATTTTTATAAGCTGGTGTTGAACAGTTGTTTTTCAAGTCTTTTTTACTCATTTAAGAGATATATTAGAGTTATAAAATTATCACCAACACTAAATAATATAACTTTTGGTTATTTTATGAAGGTTTTATATTATTTGCTGTAACTTTTATATAGACAAAAATGTTCATTGGGTGTCATGTGTTTACGTAAATAGTGGAACAGTATCAACCCTTAAACTACCCATAAGTTCAATAAAATAGAAACGCTTAGAAAGGGCCCATTATAATTCCTTAATTTTCTTTGCCAATGTGCCTAGGTTTTTAGAAAAAAGAAAGCTTTGCTAAACTAAGGAAATATAAAAAGAAATAATTTAATCCCATACAACTATGAGATGATATAACGGCCCTGCCCTTGCATTTCCCGAGAAAAATGCGTATCGATAACAACTCTCCCAATCAAGCTAGTTAGAAATTTATTAAAAGAGTGGACACTAACGTAAAAAAATTAAAAAAGTGTTGCTTAGTGTTTCTCATAATTTGGTATCAATAGAAAATTGGATTACTCTAGATTTAAACATGGACAAAACAAGATTAGAAAACAAAAAGCAGGATCTTTGAAGCCTAATATTTTAAAACACGAAAATACCACAATAACATGAGTGTTCTCAGGAAGAACGGGTTCACCTTATGGATTGAAACCCTCGAGTAAGGTTAAACTATAACAAATAACAATTCAAAGTTTTCGGACAGATGATGTCGTAGTACCTGTCACTCAAATGAATACCTTGTCATTAAATTATTGTAAGGTCACTACAACACTGGCATAGCTTTGTTAGTGCATGTGCAGTAGATTTTTCTCTTATGGCCTGGCGGCCTAAACACTGCTAAAGCCATGAATTTTCTTCTTTGTTTTTCAAAGTTATTTTCGTTACACATTTTGCGACACTTGGGCCGTTATAGTATCTCATAGTTATATGTGTAATCCATAGCAAATTGTAGATAAACCTATAAATTTTTTCTAAACGATATAGTGTTTTTTTTTTAATCACTCATTTTGCAATCGACTTCAGTCACTATTAGTGAGAGGTCGTCTAATAGTGGTACGCCGTATTCCAAGTCGTTACTAATATTTCTGATATGGTATGTTCGCCAACTGACCTGCTGCAAGACCGCATTCAGCAACTGCGGATTCTGCTGAATCACCTGACGCATTTGCTGAAACTGCGGCTGATTGCGTAAAAAGGCCAAGGGGTCGTCCGAGTCCGATTGCCGCTCATCTACGCCAGACATGTCGGCCGCCGATTCGTTCACCTAAAATGTTAACCAGACACCTTTTGTACAATCCCCTAAGACATTTCTCAATTTATTCTAAGGTCTAAGACACCCCAAGACATTCGTAAATTTAATCTAAGGTGGCAACATCGAATGCCTATAATTTAGCAAAACAATACAATGTAAAAACATACTTTTCCAAAATTTACAATAACAAATCAGTACTGGGCAAAAATTTAATGACAAAACTATGTAGCGGCAAAACAGAAATTGGTCAAAATGTACTGGCCTAGAACCTTACAATACTAAAACCCTACAATTAAAAAAAAAATCAATAACAAGTGTTACCGATAATAGTATAATCTATTGCCGCTAGATGGCGAGACGGACACCGTTTCATTTGTTAGCCTGACAGCGCCTTCTGTATTTTAGGTGCAGTCCTCCCTTAGAGGGAGCCAACCCAACCCATTCTGTACAAAAAAAAAAAAAACAAGCGCGGCAAAAGCCGTTACGAAAAGCTTGTCCGCTATTGGTTGAACACCTTACCCCTATCTACTGCCATCTATTATAGCGGCAATATATTACACAGATTTTCCTGTCCAGCTGTTGTCGGCTGTATACTGTGTCGCCATCTAGCGGAAATATGTTACATAGGTTATCCTACAGGCCTTCTATACATTTGACAGTTGTTGTTTTACCAGAGGTGGGCAACTCATATTGCCCTCTCTTTCTAGTTTTTTTCATATTTGCATGTAAAACGGATTTTATGAAATGGACTGATGTTTTGTTGTCTCCTTTTATAATTTCCCCAGACAGTTCTTGAAAGATTGTTTTTTTTTTTGTTTAGTAAAATGTCAAGCTTTGACAAAAAAAAACAAAAACAAACAGTGAATACACAAGTTAGATATTAAAAATGTAAATAATAGGTAAAATATAAAGACTCCTATGATCTATATTTTTGTTACTCTTTTTCTTACAATAAAACATGGAAACATAATGTGTTATTTATTAACGAAGTACATGCTAAATGCGTATGTTTGTAACTACTGCTTGAGGCTTACTTACCTCGCAAATTGGGCTATTTTTATTAATTTTCCAGCTTGGTAAATGCATGTTTTCTTTTCACTTTTCCTGAGATTCTTTCTCCGTTGGACAACGTATTTTTACAGTTTTTGATACGGCAAAATTCCATTTTTAAACCTGACGTTTCTTAATCAAAAATCTTCAAACATTTCCCTACCAACTGTAAAATCCAGTTGCTTACCTCTGGTAAAAAAATAACTGTCAAAAATCGTATTCAGGGCCTCTAGGTTATCCTATTTTACGTTTGTACAGCTTTGGCCCTTGTAACATTTTAAGGCAGTTATGATCTATTTCGATTTTGTGATAGTACAGTTTTGCATATTTATTGTTTTTATGCAGTACTGTTATAAACCTGTACTTTATTATAATTTTTGTTTTTTGTAATGTACTTTTAGATAAATTATGCGCACCTGCGACATCCATAAATTCCACGGTCTTTGAATAAACAAATACTACGTTTTCACTTCATTTTGATTAATTTGTGTTAAAGAAGAAATAAAACCCACAATCATCAAAGGCGTTTTCTCGCGTTGCAACGGTGGCGTCACATCTAAACGGGTTAAAAATATTTTGAAACGGAATCCAGTCTAGTTTCAAAACTGACGCGTGCGTAGAAGATAAGTCAAAATTCTACATTTTTGTTTTAACCTAAGATTTGTTTTGTTTTTGCGTGAAAATGGATGAAAAATCATATTCTAGATATCTTGTTAGCCATTCTTCATGGTATCCCTGTGGTCTTATATGATTTTCGGGGCTTAAAAGAACAGTAAATAAAAAAACTTCACTCTCCATGTAGCTTCCATTGCTTGCCATCCATGCTACTAAAACTGGCCGTACACCCAAAGGTTTTGTTAAATAAACCAGTAGTTGATCCATCCAAAAAGTGAGGTTACACTAAACTATGTCAGCGTGTTGAACTACTAATTTTTTTCTAAATAGTTTCAAATAATATTTCAAAATAATTTGAACGCGAGAAAACGCCTCAAGTAAATAAGTTATGTTTGACAGATGACAGCGCGTTATTTTTAACATTTCTAGAGTACCAAAAATTCGTCTATTCTTAACAAAAATACTGTCTACTGTAACTACTGTCAAATATGATTTTATTTTCGCTGTCCCAAAAACTTCCTAATGCAAATTTCTACAAAAAGTCTGAATCAGTGACTTTTTTGAATGAACAAAATATCGAGGAAGTTACCTCTTGGTCATCTGGTATGGCTGGTATCCCAGTTAGAAGGTATTCCACTGCTCTGTCTGGGTTGTTAAAACTAGCTCTTAATGCTTGTTCAACCTACAAAAAAAAAATAGTTTTGCAGAAATCCGTAAAGTATGAAATTAAATGTCTGATCGTCTTCAGGTGCAAAACACAATCCATTCCTAAGGCTACATACTTATATACTACTCACATATACTCATTTCTCTAGTATTCTTCATTTGGCTATGATTTCCATAAAACGAAAATTACTATTTTGCACAATATGGCAACCACTGTGTAAGGGATCTGAAACACTGAGTTTGGATTTTATTTTCTAGATGTAGAATTTCAATTTTTAAGCGAATTTTTTATTTCAAATTCACTTGGGTTGTCTACACTTTTATTTCAACCAAAAACAAAAAAAATAAAACCCAGATTACTTAACTAGAAACTAACTGGCTAGAAACTTTATGAATAAAGTATCCTTATTTCTGAAGGTGTCACCAATGTGGCAGACATTTTCAGTGCGACTTTGTCAGTGTCAGTGGCCCTGGTTAACTCAACACCGTTCTTAACTAAAAAGCCTGTTAACTCCTACCTCTTCAGTGCCTGTTAGCCTATCGTAGCTGCCATTTTTATAACCAAATTAACAAATAAAACATGGATTTTCTGTCAGTTTGCTGTCAATATGGCACCGATCATAGGCCAAAGGATACTAAAACGAAAATGAGTTAACTGGCTTTTTAGTTAAGAACGGTGTTGGTTAACTTAACAGAATATGGTTATAAATAAAATAACACAAATGTTAATTTTTCAAACAAATGTTGCCATATTGTGGTTGTGCTATATAGTGGGGTTCCCTTCTCTTAAGAAGTTGGTTCCGCCCAAGGAGAGGCTTCCAAATATTTGGAATATCAACACTTGGTTTACTGAAAATACCCTGATTCTGCTCAATAAAGGCAGCTTCAAGGAATTTTTATTTCTTCCAGTGTGACTCCTGTGCATAACTTT
The DNA here is from genome assembly GCA_963921995.1 of Oxystoma pomonae. Taxonomy (NCBI): domain Eukaryota; kingdom Metazoa; phylum Arthropoda; class Insecta; order Coleoptera; family Brentidae; genus Oxystoma; species Oxystoma pomonae. The sequence continues at coordinate 68,894,728 of OY998171.1, forward strand.
CATCTGATGTTCCTTAGGTCTAACAGATAGTGGTCTTTTTCTTTCGCCTATGTTTGATTCACCACACTCACAAGGAACTTGGTAAATGCATTCCTTATTTTGTTTGTTCTCTGGTTTTGTTTTACTAAGAACGCTTTGAATTGTATTATTCGATTTAAAAGCTGTTATAATATTAAAGTTGTTCGCTACTTTTTGAATTTTGTTTGATACTACTTTAATTTATGGAACTGTAAGGAATGCATTTGCCTGGTTTTGGTCTTGTAAACTCTGTCCTGTTTGCTGAAATTTAGAAATAGTATCTTTTATAAGTTTAAGGCTGTAACCATTCTGCTGCACATCCTTCTTAATGTTTCTTATTTCGATTTCCAAGTCATGAGAATTGTTACAAATGTGAATTATTCCTCATTTGGTTGTAGCAGAATGATTTGAACACTGATTTAAATATTGTCCTGTGTGAGTGAGTTTACGATAGACTGTTGTTCTGATGTCGCTTTCTACTAGTTTGAGAAGCACATCAAGAAAAGGAATTTGACAATTTTGCTCCAACTCCATTGTGAATTTAATGGTGGGTCTTATGTTATTTAGGTGGTGAAGAAATTCTGAAAGTTGTTGGTACTTCCCAGTCCAGACAATAAAAGCATCATCAACATATCTCAGCCAGAGCTTAGGTTTATATGTTGCAGTATCAACCACGTATGATTCAAACCACTCCATGTAAAAATTGGCCACCACCATTTTTTTTAGTTTGCACTTGAAGACGATCAGAGATTGTAGTGATCGAAACATTGTGTAAAAATAAAATAGACAATGGAAGTCCCAAACACAGAGTTAATTTTAAACACATCATTGTCTCAAACTTTCAAACAACCTGTAAAGTTTCTCAATATTTCAGCATTCCCACTAGACTTTTTAGAAAAATACCTTTTGAAGAGTTTTTAAATTGAATTGAAATCATGAGCATGACCGCCGATACCTGACAGGAGAGCTAATAATCGCTGTCAAATAGGGCTGCCATGGTCGGTCATCTGTCAAAATGTGTCAAAAATACAATAACAACACCCGTACCAGTTTGCACCTGAAGATGGTCAGAGATTGTACTGATCGAAATGTCATGTATAAATAAAATATAGACAATGGAAATCCGAAACACATAGTTAATTTCAAACAACACCCAACTTTTGTAGTTTAGTGCTTAAAGTTAAGGACATTGTTTTTGGAAACAATTCTAATAGAACATAGCGACTCTTTTTCATCTTACCTGGACCCTATCATAGCCCAAATCCATGATGTTCCTGACCATGTTTTCATAGTCTTCTCCCATGAGTAACGTGGACTCTGCCATGCTGCTTAAAGATTGTTGGGAAGCGTCACTTGCCAAATCAACGGCTGCGGCAGGGGTGGGGGTCGCCGCTGCGGGGGCGGGCGCGGGGGTCGTGACAGGGGCGGGGGTTGGGGCGGTCGCAGCAGGTGCAGGTGTGCTGCGAGTTTAAATGTTACCTGTTATTTATGTAGCCTAGGATCAATCAGACATTTTTTTTTACCTTCATCATAATCATGATTTTGGCCATGACTTTTCTGGTTACTGATTCCAAAAAAAAATTTTTTCATTACAGGTGCAAAAAAGTTTTACTATCCTATATACTATAAAATCTAATTATACTAAAAATTAAGCTCTTTCTCAAGTTTTTTTTTAAGTACTCTCAGAAATTAAAATGACAGCTGCTCTTGATTTATAGTTTTAAATTGATGAGTTTTAAGGGAAAGTGGTTTTCCGAGTTTTTAGTAAATATTTTTTGTTTTTCAGGATTTTTTGAAAAGGTATAAAAAAAATAATGTTTACAATTTGCGGCTAGATTATACATGGATGATTCACTTTCCAAAAGAAAAGGAAGTCAAAATAAAGATCACAGATTTTTTTCTTAATTTTGGATATTAAGGTTACGTGTTTAGAATGATAAATCTTTCCACATGTGGACCTGCTTTTTATTTGAAAAACTTGACTTATTTCTGTTGTTTTATTTAAAAATAGCTATTGACATTTCTAAATTCTTGGACAAACTGACATGGCGAGAAATGGATATGTAAAAACTCAAAAATTTAAATCCTAAAAAAATTCCTTGATATAAATTTTTTGTCTTCATCAAACAACAAGAAAAAAAACACGTGTAATTGATTTTGGTGTGATCACATGCAGTCACAGATTTTTTTTTTAATTTGGCATCACTGCATATAACACCTGACTCATTTATCTGAAAATGGAGAAGCACGGAAGACACAGTTTAGGAGTGTAACCTGAAATGTGTTAAAAATGAAGAAGCACAGAAGACACAGTTTAGGAGTGTAACCTGAAATGTGTTACATAATTCAGTTTTTGTGAAATTTTGGGGGTTTTAAAACAGTTTTAACGTTTTGGCCGAGATAAATGTCACACATGTTTCTATATATATATATATAAGGAGTAAATGGTAAGATATTTACTTTCAAAAACACCGACGGGTCGAAACTGTTGGAGAGGCAAACCACAGGATCGGGGGTTTATGTGGAAGACCAGGAGGTTCGAAAGAGCTACCCGCTCGGAGAGCAAGCCACGGTCTTTCAGGCAGAGGTGTATGCCATAATAATGGCTGCAAGCATGGAAGAAATAAAGAACGGTAGGGAGGAGCATGTTTATATATGCTCCGACAGCCAATCAGCCCTAAAGGCACTAAGGGCGCCCAAGATCACCAACACCCTGGTGGAGGAATGTGCGGATGCACTGGAATCCTTGGGAGAGGGCAAAGAAGTGACACTTATGTGGGTACCGGGACATATGGGGGTGCCGGGTAACGAGATGGCCGACGAGCTCGCCAGGATCGGGGCAAGCACCCAGGTCCGGAACCACTCCTAGGAACAACCAAGAGGCATTTGCAAAGTCGACTCAATAAATGGGCCAACAATGCCATGATGACCGCTTGGAGAGCAGGAACAGGATGCAGACAGACCAAGGACTTCGTGAAGGGCCCGGATGTAGCCAGACAAAAATGGCTTCTGGGGAGATCGCGAAGGGACGCTGGTCTGCTGACAGGTATCATAACAGGTCACAACCGACTAAGGAAGCACATGACCCGGATCGCGGTGGAGAATGACTCGACCTGCCGGGCCTGCGGGCGGGCAGAAGAGACATCTCGACACGTTATAGCGAACTGCGAGGCATACCAGAGGACGAGATATCAGGTATTCGGTTTCCCGACCCTGGATGAGGAGGACCTGCACACGCTCAAATGGGACAAAATACTGGACTTTGCAAAAAGAACAGTGAGAACAAATGAGCAAACTGCCAGACCAGTGGTGCAGGCGGTGGATTAGGGGCAGGCTCGGGGTAGGGCAGAAAGGGCCCAGGGAGACCTACTTGCCAGGCTTCGCGCCGCCCCTTCTCTACTACTACTACTACTACTTTCAAAAATGTGATTTAAGTATGAAAAGTAGGCATTTTACTAACATAAAAAAACAAAAGTAGTAATTTTTTTATTTTTTTGTTATTTAGACATTTTGCTAAATATGTCACTAGTGTGAACGTCACTGGTGTGATCTTTCAGAATATTTTATTGATAACACCTGTGAAATTTTTTGCTTGTAATTTAAAAAAAAAATTCCATAATTTTTAGAAAAAAAATGGCAAAAACTAGAAAGTCTTTGGCAAGAGCACCAGAAACAAAAAAGGAAATAGACAAAAGAGAGATAAGAAGAAATCAAGTAAGAGCATATTATATATATAGCAACATATTATATTTACTTAAAAAGTGGTAAATCAATTTTTGTTTCTTTAAAAACTATTACACCAAATGTTACCATTTTTCAAGAACAACCCAGCTATATTCTTGATTTTGGTAAAATAGGTATAACTGGTGTTAGCTGGCTATCACCTGTGTTAGCAGATAAATTCACAAACTCAAAAATAACTCAAGAACTAGTGAATTGTTATCTCGGCCATATAGCACATTTTAATCCAACCAACTACAGCAACATTTAATAATTAACAAAATTCAAAGAACACTAATTTGTTTTTTTTTTTAATAACCACTTGAAATGTTACCTTTTCTCAAGAACGACCCAAATCTCATTTTTAAATCAGGTAACTTTCCCAATAGTTGGAAAATCACCACCATAATACCCATTGAAAAAGTGCGAAACACAGTACTTTGTACATAAAGTAAGTAATTTATTCAGGATGAGAGAAATATTACAGGTACAATTAAATACGTAAGTGCACTATGGAAGAAACATCTGTGTGTGCACTTTGGATATGATGCTACAAATTTATATAGATAAATACTAAAGTTTATATGCTAAAATGTCTTATCTTACGTAGAATATATCTTTATAAAAAGAAAATAGTTTTCTATATACTTATTGTTCACCTAAATTTTTGAAACAAGATTTATATACCTAATTAAAATGTCTTATTTTATGTGTAACATAGTTCCGACCAATAAACACACTACCAGTATATGAAAAAATACTAGAAACAGCCACAAAACATCAACTTTTGGAGTTTATAGATGAGAATGAAATACTTGTTCCTCAATAATCAGGCTTTCGAGCTTCGCACTCTTGTGAAACAACTCTATTTCAAGTTGGAAAAAAGGATTCTAAGTGCAGTTTTTCTAGATTTAAGGCGGGCTTTTGAATGTGTAAACTTAGATCTTTTACTTCTTAAACTCCAAAAGTATGGCATAATTTACTTAGCACTGAAGCTTGGGGTGTGTCCTATTTATTTTATTTATTAATGATATTGCTCATCATGTAAAATTTTGCAAAATCAAACTTTTTGCAGACTATACTTTTGTGGTAAACCAGAAGAAATTGAAAAGTTCCTTAATTATGATTTAAATAATATTTTTAAATGGTTGTGTGATAATGGTTTTATTGTTAAATGTTAAAAAAACAAAATTCATGATAATTGCATAAAAAAATCAATTAGTAAACTTGAAAATGAAAAAAACAAAATTACCATTAAAGTAAACAGCATAATTATTGAAGAGGTAACCAGTCATAAGTATTTGGGAGTAATTGATAAAGAGTTAAAGTTTAAGGAACACTGTAGTTATTTAAAAAAAAAGTTGCCAAAAAGGTCTATTTTTTATATAGATTAGATAAGAAAGTGTCACTGTTCTCTAAACTGGCTATATATAAGTCAATTGAAGCTCCCCATTTTGATGATTGTTTAACATTGCTGTATTTTTTGAATAATAGAGAATTAAAATCTTTGCAAGATTCAAAACAGAGCTCTTAGGGCCTTTCTTATGTGTAAAAAACGAATGCCAATAAAAACTATGCTGGATAAGCTCGCAATAATGAGTGTAAACGAGAGGCTGACATATAATATGTTATAATTTTGACACAATTAAAATATCAGGTTATTATTTATATATGTTTACAATGTAGGCTTTTTTGTACTATAATTGAATTTGAATCAGTAAGAGCTTTTTGGTAGATGTATGAAAAAAAGTTAAGAAATCAATTAAATTTTTCCATATTTTCATAAAAAGTGGAATGGACTCTCACGGTGAACATTTACAGAGATGATTGACCTTTTAGCAATATTCTATAATTCTATTGAACACATTTTACCAAAAATACATGTTTTTTAGCTAGTGAACAACAAAAGTTGACATCTTGTGAGAATCAGCCACATGTTGCTCACAAGATTGGCCTGGGTAAGATGCATATTTAAGCTAATAAGTATATATGCTAACCTAATCACAGCGGCTGGGGCACCATCGCCGTCACTCTTCTCTGGCGGTTTTGGTTTGGTAACCATGACAACAATGAACTTTTTCTCGTCGATACTGTATTCCGAGAGTGCAGTCTCGTCTGTGAGAATTTTACCTACCAAAGTAAAAAATTTAAGGAAAATATTAAACATTTTAAATAAAATTAATTAAGGTGAAGTGGGGTAAGTGCAAAATGTGAGAAATGTCAGTGGCGTAGCCAGCCCGACCCAAACCCTTCTACAGAGGTTCCAACCCATTCCACAATAAATTAATTTTACTGTTTCTTAGGGCTATAATGAGCCCACTCTGTGGTGTAACTGTGGTGCATGTATGATATGATTCCAACACCTTATTTTATCCACTTAGTAATTGTGCCTCTAAAATAAATTTTTCAAAAAGTAGCTAAGTCTATTTTTAAGGGCCACAATTAACCAAGGGTATCTTTTAAATTATAATGAAAATACATTCTAAACTATAAATAACACTGCCTGACAAACAAAATGTTTCAATTTTTTTTTTAATTCATACTTGTCAAGATGCCCTGATATCATAACCACCGTTGGTTTTCCTAAGTTGGCTCAGTTTTACAGAAAAAAAATTAAAAAAAACTATTTTTTATAAATTCTAATTTAAAAAAAATATTTTTTTTGAAACTCTTTTGGGTACACAGATTAAATTTGGGCCATAAATAGAGGAAGGATCACTAACTGCATCTTTTAGCAAAATATAAAAACAATATGCAGCAGTTTTATGGATATACAGCTAAATAAAAGTAAAAAATCAGACATATTTTTTAAAAATCACATCTAACTAAGTATTGTGTTAATTTACTACAAAAAAATGCTTTAGACACTTTCTTGAAAAGCTAAAACTACTGGAGATAATTTAAAGTATAAAGAAAACAATTATAATTTACTCTGAATTAAATAGAAAATTGTGTTTTCTTGAAAGAAGACATACTTTTTTTTTCAGAATGAAGTATCTACTAACCTATACTAGAAGCTAACCACAAAAACTTTTTTGAACTGATTGTCTTTGGTGTTCTGTCAGTCACATTGCAACCCCCAGCAGTAATCTGCCATCATGTAAATATCCCACGACCTTGATAGTGAGTGATCTTCCATTGTTTTAATGTCTTGATGAAATCGCTCTTCTAGCTCTTCACTATAATCACCAAGATTATCTGGAAATCTGCATTTTTTTTCTTAAAAATTTCAATTTTAAACTTGTATATCCTTTTAACTGATAAAACTATAAACATTTTTACCTACACAACCTTTTTTGCATGTTTTTTACTGGTAATTCTATAAAAAAATATTTATCTACAAGATCTTTTTTGTATGTACTGTATTTAGATATACACCTGTATACAGAGGGACTTTTTTGTTTGTTTAAAAGCCTGTACATTTATATGCTAATATATTATTTATTTTCTTTCATAAATATGTCTTCTTTAAGAAGTTATTAAATTTTGCTAATTTAGTACGAAGCATTTCAAAGTTACACCAAAGTTTCTTCAGAAAAACATGGTTAAAATTGAAAAAAGTATTTTATTTTTTTTTTTAGTTAAAGTGAGCCAACTTAAATACATGAAACATAGTTACAGAATCAGTGATTCGTACCCAACTAAAATCTGTGTTGTTTTTTTTTGCAACATAACTTTTTCATTATTTTGTAAAGCTGTGTAATTTTGAGAATAATCCAATTTTATATGACATGAAATCTTACCTGCATAGATGAGCCTTTGGTAATCTGCGGGATATTCTGAACCTTTATCATTTTCAATTTTTAACTTCAAATCCTTTACCTATTAAATAAAAATTGGTTTAGATAAGTTGCATTCCTTTGTTGGTTATGTGAGGTATTCTAAGCAAGATTAAATTTAAAAATCTTGGTAGGCTTGAGGCTGCAGTGCACAGTTAAGCTTACATAAGAGTTCTAACAATCAATTTTCCAAAACATACAAAATTCCAGTCACTATGATCACATATGCAATTACGTGACATTCCTATAGCTTTTGCAGGAGATAAAGTACTACTGTTACAGTGATCTTTTATTGACTTTAAAACAGAAAAACGTATGAATTTTCTGTCAATTTTGCTATGAAAATGGAGGCAAACGGCAATAAAAAAACACAAAAGCAGTAGGAGTTTTTGAACCTGATTCTTAACACATTCTCTTATGCCTTGTTCATAATTTTAATGGTATAATAATTGCAATAGTCGTAATTTTAGTTATAATGCACGATCTGTCACTGTCCTATCAACAAGAAAGATAGTGACAGAGTGTCTGTTATAACAAAAATTACGACTTTTGCATAATTACTATATCAATTATGAATAATACTTTAATATAATGGGAGGTTTAGCCAACTCACTATTATGCTTAAGCATAAATTTAGTGCTCATTCTGTCTGTCTGTCTCTTTATCTTGATAAGGAAAAAAGACAAGACACATATTAACACAAATTTTACGCTTATGAGTAAACTGACCATTTCCCACAAAAAAGCCGCAAAAAAACTCACCGTTTGTGTGGCCTCAACCTCCACAACAAAGCTTTGCTGTTGCAAATTCTTAATCGTCACCTTCATGTTGCCGATCGCCACTTAAACCTAAATAGTATCCAAATTACAGTTTAGTATAGACCTGCCTTAACGACTGACTTGAGATAAAAATTTATTATTAGGGCAAATTTCACCGATGATGAAGCACAACCGCACGCTTGGCGGCCATTTAACTTTTGGGACAGATGACATTGACAACGTGTGGATGAACTACTCAAAATTTTTCCGGCCTGCAGTTAATGAATTTTAACAAGGTGCTTATTCTTGAAAGTGAAAATTAATAACAAGTTTTAAAAGTTTATTCTACTCCCTGCATTTCCTCGATGTATCACTTGATTTTGACTACTCCCTAATTCGCTCCCATAGAGAATTTCGCTCCCTTAAACCTCCCCGACAGTCAAGAATAAGCAGAGGACCCGTGTTCTTGGGCTTCATTTTGGATCAAAGGGTAAAACTCCAGAATCAAAAATAAAACTCCCGGGCTTATCCTACACCAAGGGTAACGGCCGTATTCATAGTCCTTAAGATCTCCTTGGGACATAACGGTCATGGGGCGGCATTCATGGTCGTTCCCTAAGGTAAGGTGACCAACTCAAGGGGCCAAACCGGGACACTCCGGTCATTCAATGTATTGTATATCATGTATTTTTTCTTATATGCATCCATAATAACGTTAAGATGAATTTTCCAAAATACTTATTAAAGAAAAATAATTTAAGTAAGGTTTCAATTCAAATTTATAGATGGCAGAGAACATCCGCTTCTTTAATTGCAGTGATTTTAAAGTTACAAAATACAGTTGTATGAAAACCGGAGCGAACCGGAATTTTTGATGAAAAATCGGGACTATGCGGGACGGATTTTTTCCCCGGGACAAATGGTTAAAAATCGGGACTGTCCCGGCCAAACCGGGACGGTTGGTCACCTTACCTAAGGCTCCCTCCTTCCTCATAAGAATTTACATTGCCCAAGGAAGGAGGGAGCCTTGCGAACAACAACAGGCGCCTTTCTGCGAGCTTAACATAGTTACTAATATTCTCTTTTTCTAAATGCATTCGTCTGAGAGAGACACAGCATACCAGGAACATACCGTCTGTACACCCTTCGACCCCGCTGTCTAACTACCTTTTTGAAATAGTTATCCCCTGACAGATATGCGGGGTCGAAGGGTGTAAAGTCGGGTATTTTTTGTTATGGTGTAGTATGTTAAGCTCGCAGAAACGCGCCTAATGAATACGTCTCATGGTCGCACAAGGTTAAACTGAGGTAAGGGCAGATATATATACAGAGTTAGACCGTCTTCAGCTGTTTTCGGCAAGAAAGCCTTAAGGTTCCCCTCAAAGGAGAACTAAAAATGCGGGCCGAAAACGTACTCTAGTTTGAATTAAAGCTTAAGTCACAGTTAAACCTTTGGTAAATTTAAGCCTCAAATACACCACCCTGCTTCAAAAAACACACCATGTGACGGGACATGTATTTCCCTTTGTTATAAATGTAGAGTCAGGTGATAGGTACGCGTTTTGATGCCAGGGTGGGCACGCTTAGAGGCCCTATATACGATTTTTGACAGTTATTGTTTTACCAGAGGTGAGTAACTGGATTTGACAGTTTTTAGGGAAATGTTTGAAATTGTGTGTTGGCAATGATAGTTGGTAACCCCTGACAATAAATAACTTTGTCACTGTCATATTTTTAATTAACCCCCAGATGCACCGTAAAAATAATCGGATTGTTTAGCTCATCGATGCTTCTTCTTTGTTCATTTATGTGGGATTAAGAGAGAAAAAGATTGGATTAGATAGCCAATCGCGATTAAGTGCCTACAGTGCATTTAGGGGTAAGAAACGTCAGGTTTAAAAACTAAAAATATATGCCTCCACGAATTTGTATTGTTCCGTTGTCCAACGGAGAAAGAAACTCAGGAAAATTGAAAAGAAAACATGCATTTACCAAGCTGGAAAATTAATCAAAATAGGCGAATTTGCGAGGTAAGTGAGCTACAAGCCGTAGGTACAAACATATACGCATTTAGCATGTACTTTGTTAATAACACATTATGTTTCCGTCGTGTTTTATTGTAAGAAAATAGTACTGTTTGTTTTTGTTTTTTTTGTCAAAGCTTGGCATATTTTATTAACCAAAAAAAATCGATCTTTCAAAAACTCTCTGGGAAAATTATAAAAATAGACAAAAAACATCAGTCCATCCTAAACCCTGTTTAAGCTGACCAACCGGAGGTACGTAATAAAAACACGTCGTTTATCCATGTCGGTGCAAACGACTATTAATTCGTTTTAAATTTCAGGCCTGAAACTTGAACCGTAGGAATTTATGAATGAAATCCCGCCAAAAGCCGCAACATTTAAAATCCAGCAATTTCTTTAAAATCTTTTTTCGAAATCTATAAATCAATTTTGATAAACATCTTTAGTAGTTGGGTAACCTTTTTTTGTAGAAAACATGGCTAAAAACGAAAATCAAAAAGTTTGAAAAAATAATGTACAAGTAGGCTCGTACGAAAAAAATAAACAAGAAACAGTGACAATCGCATGCAAAAGATTTTCCGTCAATCAAGAAAAACGTCAATTTGACCAATACATCTTGTTGATATCGTAACTGTGTCGAAAAAGTAAAAATAAAATTATTAAGTACAAAAAAAATAAAGTCCCAAAAATGAACAATAAAAGGAGGAGAGGCAGAACGAACAAAATCGATCATGGCAACCACTTATTGGAGGGAAAATCCCAAATTACCTCACGAAGACTGACTGTAAGTGATTTTACACATTATTTCGTCCCGATTTTCGCTTTCTTTTACCGCAAATTTTCGTTTTAGATCCGGCCTGGATTCCTGTGTAGAGGGATTGCCTCAGAGACTATCAAAAAGCCCAAAAGTAAGTGATTTTATGTGGCTTTTTAGGGACAAGTTTTAGGTTAGTTTTTTTGCGTTTTTTTGCAATTTACAAAGGATTTTTTGCATAATTTTTATTCTGAAATGTAATAATAACCATATATAATCTTTGATGTAAGGTGGATTCATCACAGTTCCATAATCAGTATGTTTTCACATCATATTCAATAATTATTGAAAATCAAGCATTTGGTTCTTTCATGTATCACGCTCTGTCAGAACAGAGAACAAGCTCTATGAAGGAAAAAGAAGACAATATTTTCAATATGTATTGATTATGATGTGAAAACATAGGTACTAAAGGTAAGCGGTATATGAGGGATGCAATAAGACGCAAGGAAAATAAACTGTAGCAACTAGGGAAGAGCAGAATGTGTTTGCTATAGTTTATTTTCCTTGCATGTTACCTCATACCACTTAGGTACCTTATGGAAATGTGAATCTCCCTTTATTAGAAGAAAAAGTTTCAATATTTTCCAAGGGTGTTTGAAATATTTTTTGTATAAAAAAGAACCTTAAAATTACCTAAAAGTAAATCTATATGCTATGTCGAATCTGGTCATCCCAAAAACTTGGACAACATACTTTTATTTCTGGCAAACACTGTAATGCAGGTCTGGGGTAATTTTGATTATTTTTTTAAAGTTCAGTGATCTAAGAATATTTTTTTTAACTCTGAACACATTTCGGCACTTTTTTAATTAGGTATGTCTTACACTTTAAAAAATAGATATCAAATTGATAATATAGTTTTTTTTGCTTAGTACCTATTTGTTAATGTTTTTACAAACACTGAAACATTTTTTTATGATATTTTTATTGCAATTACACAGGGGTCTTATTCTTTTTTATTGATAGACTATTAGAAGTTATATAAAAGGCATAAAATAAAAAGTTGGTTGTTGGAAAACCTACTTAAAAGATTACAAAAAATGTCTGACTTACAAAATTAAAATTTAATTCTCTAAAATATTAGTAAGGATGTTGAATTTTTTTTTAATAGTTAAAGGCCCAATACTAAAAAATATAGCTTGGTTTTAAGAGATATTTGCAAATATCTCAAAAACAGTTTGACTCACCAGGTAGTGTTTGTAATGTAATTCTTTAAAGTCTTTTCGTCAGTCAGCATATTTAAATTTTATCTAGATTAGAAATTAAATGCAAAGTCATCTATAAGTGCTAAAACTCTTTAATTAATGTTTTCCAATAAATGCAGACGACACAGCAATAAGAAAACGAGAACGTATTTTAAAAGAAGACTTGCACAGCTTTTTTGATCAAGCAACCCTTAGGCGTTCCCAGCGAATTTTAAAAAAGTTCGAGGATGACAGCCCTTCAACGCTCAACTCCGATCCTTTTATGGCATCAAGTACTTCTCTAGGAATTCAGCCACAAGTATTAGCTACAGTGCAGAATCCTAATTCAAAGGCCGCTGTTAGGAATAATTCAAAAAGTATATTTAAGGAAATTAACGAAAAGTACATTACTGCAGAATTGCAAAATTTTAATCTTAATAGAAATCAAAGTCAAAGAGCTGCAGAAAATCAAGATTTTAAATTAAATTTTAGTCCGGAAGAGAATAATTTTAACCCGAATCAAAACCTTATCCAAAGTTTTTCATATAATATCGAACAACAAAATCCATCAAATAATAGATATCAAGAATTACAAACTCAAAGAAGTGCAGAGAATCAAGGTTTTGCATTAAATTTAGACGCGGAAAAAAATAATTTCAACAGAAATCAAAACCTCAACCAAAGTTTTGCAAAATGCACTAATCCAAAAATTCAAAATCTTCAAGTATTGGACGTCCCCCCAAGTTTATACAAATTCAATGGTTTTGCTAGGCAACCTTTTTTAAAAAATATCTTCGAAACCAATCACAATTTTCGTCCAGAAGAAGAGTTGTTTAAGAAACCCCCACCAGTAAACTATCCAGAAACATGCCACAATTTTTATCCAGAAAAAGAAGTCTTTAAACACCCCTTGCAAGCAAACTATTTGAAGCCTTCAATAAACAAATTCTTCTGCGCCGAGTTGCAAAAACAAATATCTGTAAAACTTAAGAAAAACGAGAGGGTAGAGGTTTTTCGGCGGATCGAAGAAGAAGTAGACAAAACCAACCTAGTTTTACAAGGCAAGCTGGAATACATGGACATGTACTCGAGCGAGAAATACCAACCCGAGAAAAGCGGTCGGGACGACGATATATTGGAGTCTTTTACTCCCGTTCCTCCCCAGAGATGGGTTTTCAGAACCCCGCCGAGACAAAGGCTCGAGGCGCCGCAGATGGCCGAGGAGTCTTGCCTGCAGAGAGGTAAGTGATATTCGAAATGCATGCACAAAAATTGATATTGTTCTTATGGAATGACCCTTTTCTATTTAATTTTTAAAATCAGCTTGAAATTCCCTTCGTTTTTTGTCTTTTTTATTTTTTTCTATTACTATATCTTATTTACTTTTTTTGTTCCCTTTTTACAATAATAAAAAAAAATTGGTAAAAGTTTCTATAGACATAAAAAATTATTAAAAAATACAAAAAATAAAACACAAAGTGTAATGCATCATTTTAAAAGGAATTTTACTCTTTTAAAAATCAAATAAAAAAATTGGTACTAGAAAGCACAGATAGTCCACCATACAATCGAAATATCTCGAAAACTGTAGCTTTGAAAAGATTTAAACCTTATAACAAAATTTTTGGGTAATATTTACGAAATGCAGAATTTGAAAACCGCATATCAATAGCTGCTTTACTTCTAAATTTATTATTTTTTTAATATATTAACGTTTTTTCAAATAACCCTGAAACTAAAGCTTCCACGAATTTGGACTTTATAACAAAATTTGTAGTCCATATTCATGGAAACTTAAATCTCAAAACCGTATATCGCTACTTGCTTTTGTTCCAATGTTACAATTTTTTAAAATATTTTATCCTCCTTTTTCCCGTCCCTTCAACCCCCCGCCACCCTACCCAAAAGTTAATCAGTTCACGGTCAGCCAATATAGGATTTTTGTACCAAATTTCGTTAAAATCGATTAAGGCGTTCTTGAGTTATCGTGTATACAGACAGGCATAACAGACAACTTTGTTTTTTCGTCGATTAAGGTGCTTTGGAACAGTAACCCATTTTTGATAAAATTAAGAAGTCAAAATTTCACGATTTTAATAGTCCCCCATGTCATATTGCTATGGTGGACTAAAAAATGTCATAAGAAAATACCAACTTATTTGGGTTATATCTCAAAAATTAAGTGACAGATAAAATCCAGTTTGCTTGACAGTCGAATTCACTTTAAAAAATCTACAAAAAGCCATTTACAGCGAACAGAAATTTTCAGAAATAAAAAAGTTATAGAGCCTATTCCAAAAGCCGAAGTTTTCACTTTAAAATGAAATATTAAGATGCAGTTTTCACCTTTAAACCCTGCCAAAAAAACCTCATAAAAGATCATAGCAAATAACAGATAATTCATCATAAGTTTTTATAATCTATGCTCATATAAACTTATGATATTTTATAATTTTTGACTAGTGAAAGTGAAACACAAATTCCGCATAGGAGTTCATCCAAAGACGTTTATACCTTTATGAGTTCATCATATTTTATCAGCCAGTTGGCTTATGATAGTTTACAATATTTTATGATTTTTAATATGACAATTCCTCATAAGATTTTATAAGATCGACCTGTAACATTCGAAAATAAAAAATTTCAGCTCAACTTCAGCAATTGTAGTAGTAGTAATAGTATTAGAAGTAATGTAAGAGATTAATATACAGTCAAACTAAAGTATAACCTAACCTAAACTAGAAACTTCTTGTGCTTGCACAATATCTACATATCTGATAGAAAATTGTTCTCGTATAAGTACTTATTTATCGCCATGAGATGTGGGAAAGATGTTACTTTGATAAATTTCTATGAGATTTCATAAGCCAAACTATTTTTTTTACAAGCTTTTATTTAATTTGCAATGTATCTATATATGTAACGAACAAAATATGTTTGTTCGGGTGGCATCTTGCAACTTAATTTTGACCAACTTCCCGACATCCCATCAGCTTCAAATTTGGCATGCCTATTTAACTAGTTGCAGTGACAACACAAGAATATAGTGTGATGAAATTGACAGCTCCCCCCTACTCGAAGGGGGTGGAGGGGGGTACAGTTGAAGCACACAAGAATATAGTGTAATGAAATTGACAGCTCCCCCTACTTAATGGGGGTGGAGGGGGGTACAGAGTTGAAGTACGCCCGATTTCGTTGAAATTAGGTGTGTCGGGGCACTTGGGGATGGAGACAACGAATTTCTAATCAGATTTTGAAAATTCAATATGGCGGATTCAAGATAGACGATTTTTGGTCATCTTTTGCTAACCAATTTTAACTAATTTATTCTTTATTATTGCTTTCAAATTTGGCATGCATTTATAGTTCCGGTGACAATACAATAATATGTCATTATTAGGCACTCCCTCCCCCTACGGGGGAAGTGGAGGGGGAAAACACCTAAGTTTGTCCGATTCCAACCAAAATTGGTATACGGGGGCTTTTGGGGACAAGGAATACGAATTTTTGATCAGATTTTGAAAATTCAATATGGCGGATTCAAGATGGACGATTTTCGGTCATGTTTTGCTAACCAATTTTAACTGCCTTATCCACATCCGATTGTGTTCATATTTGATATGTGTTTATAGTTTCAATGAAAATACAATAATATGGTATTCTCAGGTACCCACCTCCCTCTAACGAGGGAAGTGGAGGGGGAAAAAGATTTAGTTTGTTCGATTTCAATCAAAATTGGCATACAGAGTTTTTTAAGGAGGGCGATTATGAGTTTTTGGTTTTTTTGTCAGAGTGGACACATAAAAATCTATAAAATGTTGTAAGTTTGTCCGACTATAAAATCTATTTAAAGACTTATAAAAAAATTGTTTTTACCAACTTCTAGAAAATTATAAATGTTCATAGAAATCTGTCAAATTCTATGAGTTGGTCTGATCATAAAAAAATCCCAAAATCTCATGAAAAAACGTTTTTTTACAAACTCTTAAAACATTATAAAAAGACAAGAGTGTATAATCATAGAAACCCATAAAATGTTATAAGTTGGTTTGGCTATAAAATCTGTCAGAAAACTATAAAAACATCGGTTTATATAATCCCATAATACATCATAAAAGAAAAAGTATGTAATTATAGAAACCCATAAAAGTTGAGGTGTCGGTTTGATTATAAAATCCTTAGATTAAAAAGAGACATGGACCGCATGCCGCTGAATGGACTACAATTTATTCATTCACAAAAATTTGTTTTAGGTGTCTTATACTCGAATTCGAAAAACATGCAATACAATCTTTACGAGGTGAAACCCAACCTGAATATTGACGTGAATCAATTTCGGAAAACCGAAAACGTTCCCATCGATAATAGATACTTAAACTGTGTAGCACAGGTGAACAGAACTCCGTTCGACAGTAATTATGGTTTTGGCAGGGACGCGCAGGTAGGCCAATTGCGAAAATCGATTTTTGTAAGTTTTGGGGAATTATCTTCTAGTTTTGGTGCTCGTTTAGCCGGGAAAATTTGGAAGCCAGGGCTTATCAACATTAACCGGGTTGGGTCGGGGTTTTACAACAAAAAACTACCCCAAAATGTACATTTATTTAACTTGCAATGTATCTAACTAGATATGTTTGTTCGGGTGGAATCTTGCAACTTAATTTTGACCAACATCCCAAATTTGGCATGCTTATATAGTTGCGGTGGCAACACAAGAATATAGTGTGATGAAATTGACAGTTGAAGTACTCCCGATTTCGTTTAAATTTGGTGTGTTGGAGCACTTGGGGATGGAGATAACGAATTTCTAATCAGATTTTGAAAATTCAATATGGCGGATTCAAGATGGACGATTTTTGGTCATCTTTTGCTAACCAATTTTAATTAACTTACACACATTCGATTACCTTCAAATTTGACATGCATTTAATGTCGCAGGACTGGTGACCTACGTTTATTTTTGATTGGAATTTGATTGAAAGGTCCCTGTTAGGTTTCACTCCATCAGGAACTGACCGAACCCGACGACCCGTTTCACTTTCTTAATAAAAAACGCAGCCTGTGCATGATACGGTTTTTGTTTAAGGGTTGTTCGAAATACCAGACGCATGAAAATCATCCGCAGCTTGTTCAAAATACTGAGCCAAACTTCCACAATGGTGTCAACGGTTATATCGAATATGGCGGAGTTAATCCAGGTTACCCGCATGAGTATAACAACGGCGAGATTAGAATACAACAGGTACGATATTAGACAAGAATTATGGCAAAACATATTTAATAGCGTATTCAGCGCCATCTAGAGACATTTTTTCTCTTAAAGAGAAAAAAATTTCACCTCTAGGTGGCGCTGGCGTATTCCATCCAAAACAACAAAAACTAGCTAATCTTATAGACCAGCAAAATTTTAAAACACAAAAATGTAAACTTTTCGACGATGCCGAGTTTTCTCAGGAAGTGGTTTCGGCACTTGGGCACCATGTCCTCGTGTCACGGGTTTTCCTTGTGGATTGAAACCCCTCAAATTAGGTTAAACTTGCGGCTGGAGATATTTTATCCATAAAATAACAAATAAATGCAATCAGATAAAGTCAAAAGTTTTTGGACAAATGATGCAGATGATGTCGTATCCGTATCTCTATCGAGTCGACCTATCGAGCATGTGTACTTTTAAACTAATGGCGAATGCGTGACACCTCCAGCTGATCAAATGTTACGACACCCTTATCGTACCTAACGAGGTTTTCGTGCATTTAATCAGCTGGAGCTGTCACGCATTCGCCATGATTTTAAAAGTGCACCTGCTTGATTGGTCGACTCGATAGAGATAAGGATACGAATGCTGATAAAACTGAAAATTAACTTTAAGTGTCTACTGTCACTCATATAATTACCTTTAATAATGTTATTATACAACCAACAAAAGTTAAAAAGTTTTAAAATTGAATGTACAGCTGGGTCCTTTAAATTTTAGGACGACTCTTAAAGCAGTTTTTTCTTGAATTTGAGCAGTGTAATTTATTTAATTTCAATTTAATGTCAGTCAAATTATAGTGTCAGTCTACTTAAAAAATTTATTTTCAACGTCAAAATCCAGTCACATAAAATTCTTAAATTTGGTCAATAAACTCGGATCACGACGAAGAAATTGAGAGCACGGATTGTAAGATGCAGCTCTCATTCAAAGACTCGAAGAGAACCCTTTTTTAATAGCAAAACAAGCAAAGATTTTGTCTCAGTTCCCAGGATGCAAGACAACCGCTTTCAGGAGGATACAGCTACTAAAACTGAGCTTACACCGCAACAGAAACATCTCGCTTTTTTTTTCTCTGAATTATATCCACAGAGATCAAGATTTTTGGATCCGCGTGATTTTTACGGATGAAAAAATCTTTCAGTCATCAAAGAAAGGCAAAATTAGAGTGAATAGGCCAGATAACGCAAGATTCAATCCACAGTATATGAGTTACTACCGTGCAGCTGATCATTTTAGTGTGAATGTATGGGGATGAATATCAGCGAGAGGATTGGGGGTGATATGGAGAATTGACGAATTTGTGGAACAAATCTATTTAGAGATAGATATTGGACAATGTCATGCTGCCAAGTGAGTAACAGGAAACTTTATTTATCAACAAGATAACTGTGCGGTTCATACCGCGAACATCATAACAAGGTGGTTACAAGAAAACAACGTCGAATTACTTCCTTGGGCAAGATATGAATCCAATAGAAAATGTTTGGGGTGTTATTGTATACAGGCTCCAGCAACGCAGGTTCTTGCCACAAAATACGGAACATTTCTGGGAAGAAATCACAACGATATGGGAAGACCTTGCAGGCCAAGAAAATTTCACGGTGTCTTTCAATGTATCAATGTCTCGCAGATTACAAAGAGTTACCGACGTAAACGCAGTTTGTTATTATTATAACAAGTACATAGACACACACAAAATGTATTTATTATTTTTGGTATAAAAGTCTTATAAATAAAGTAAACAAAATAAAAAAAAAGAATACCTTAGTGTCAGAAGTATAACCAGTTCCCTTAAAAAAACATAGAAAAAAACATAGATCATCCTGTAGTTGTAAATAAACTACAAAATTTTTAATGTCAACTTAATAGTATAAACTGCTCACAATAATCAAACACTTTCTGAAGTCGTCCTAAAATTTAAAAGGACCTAGCTGTACAATAAAATATCGTTGATTTTAAAGAATTTTTGTTAAAAAAAAATGTTACTATACAACCAGCAAAAGTTTAAAAAGTAAAACCCTAAATTTTTTATTTTTTAGTCTAAGTTTGAGAAAACAAAAATAAACACAACAATAACCTTAATCCAATGTAAAAAATGTGAGACAAAAAAAACAACAAACACAAAAAGTAAAAAACAGACTTACATTCAAGGCGGCCGTTCCATGTGTCGATTTTATTGCCAAAGATGACGTCTATTGGCACTAAAATCAAACTTATACCAAAATAAAAAATTTAACGTTTTACTTTTCAAACTTGCTGGTTGTATAGTAACAGTTTTTTTAACAAAAATTCTTTTAAATCCACACTATTTTTATTGTACATTCAATTTTAGAGCCCTGAAGAAGCAAATAAATTTTGCGAAACGTTGGCCTTTAAAAAAAAAGGACGTTTCATTAACAAGATCCCTCAACCTATAAACCTAGACCTTCAAAAAAAACTTTGTTTAATCTTCATCTTTTTCCACTTTCCTAAAATTTTCAATTTTATCAGCATTACGTCTTATGGAAAATCGCTTTGTTTACCCTACACCCACCATTTTTACAGGGGCATCACGTGATTAATGGCTGACTCACATCTTGTTAGACATATCTACGAAAAGTGGCTTTGCCAGTGGTAGTTTCTTTCCTGAAAATCTGGGATTAAAACTGGCCTCCAGCCTGCGGCGCCAGTTTTTTTCTTTTATTTTAAATTAAACATTACTCTTTTGCAAGGTTTCGTCTTCGGCGGTCAAATTTAAAAAAAAAATGATAATCAGGTGTTAAGTTTCTGAAAAAAAAGATGCTTTGTCTCTCCCTCTTGGAGAAGACTTCCCATGATGGGAATTGACACGGTTACGTCACAACCGCCTCTTTTGGATTAGGAGAACAGAACCATTGAAGGAATATCCAAGAAAATTTATCATATGAGAACATCAGTTTTGATGATGACGGGGTTATTAAAATTTGGTACAGAAGCATAGTTTAGGTAGCAAAATATTTAAAAAATAAATAAAAAAACCCTTATTTTTTACCGGAGAAAATCTAATGATATGCTCTTTGCTTTTTTCTAAATTATTATTAAAGTAATAAAGGCTTGAAAAATAAAAACTTTCTGCCAGCTCCCTTATCAACAAGTTCATTTAAAATTGCATTAAATATAAGTATATGTTATAATAATCAATCGGGTATTACCATTACGTGCCCTCTCTATTTAGATTTATATGTTCTCTGCCTTCAGCAAGCTCCAAAATAAATATAAAAAAGTAATTTCAAATTTTAGGCCCCAGACAATTCAGGCTTTTACACCGTAATTTCAAAACCCTGCAAAACTATGAGACAAAAAATTGACGCTGCGAATTTCGAATTCCGGACACCGCCTCACCCGATCCAAAATGCGGACGATTTCGACAAAGACTTCACATTTATCGAAGAAAATGGCGCTTTCACGCTTCAAGAGAGTGAAATAAATAATCCGAAAAAGCGCAAAGTTAATGACGACTTTGTAGTGATACCAAATAATAGTTTAAGCAATACTAGTGGTAATAGAAATATGTTTAATTTTAGTCAAGTCGACGAAAATAAAAATAATAATAATTTATTTCAATTTGGTCAACTCAATATCTAGATAATTATAAAACAGCTTTTTTCTACAAAGATTATTGAAAAAAGATCCAAGGGAAAATGTTTGTGTTTCAAATTTGGATTTTACTAAGAAGTAGTATAGTGAGTGACAAAGAAAGGTAAACACCCATTTATATTTGATATATTTTATTAATTCTGTGCCTACATGTTGATTAGGTTTAAGGCCACTCCGGTCGACCCAAAGCAGAATTAAGTTTAATAATGTGTTACACTTATTTGCACGCCTGGTCCTGGGTCTGATCAGCTGTTCTATATCCTCTTGGGGTATCTCATTCCACCCTACCTCCACCTTATGTCTAAGTGCTGCATATATTGATCTTCTTAGCTTTGACAGAACCAAAGTGGGTGGGCCCTCAGCTTAACGGTTAAGCTAGGGGGATCGCGTTTTGTCGAAAACGACTGCAGCTACAAAATTAATTTAACCTTAACAAAATAATAATAATAATTAAAAACTCAATTTGTCTTTCTTCATGTTTAAATGTCCTCGTTGTTTATAATATTAATTTATGTTTTTAAAAAATTTTGCTAAAGAAGGAAATTTTTTAAATTCATATAATTTTTACCTGATGATGGCGTAAGCCGAAACGTACGTAGTAAAATAATAAATAATTCAAATGACCGAAACCCACGACTTTCACTGCTTTATAACAAAATAGCTACAAAAAGGATACAAAATGTAGCGACGTCACAAAATGTAATTTTGCACCGAAATGAAAAATTTTCCCGGTTTTCAAAATTCGATTTCGGCTGTACCACTAAACAAAATTTGACGTTTTGGATGTGATTCGACGCAGAATTTAGTCCTTTGCATTATTGAATGGAATGATATTTTCCGTCCGACGCGCCGTTTTGCAGCTACAAGCGAAAAACTAAAAAAAAAGTGCAAAAATTTGGCGGTTTTTAGTCTACCAAAAGTTAAGCTCACCAGCTGGGATGGGACAAAATAGAGGTACTAAAACGATTTCCAGCTCGCTGGGAATTAATTCCTCAAAATGATTTTTTTTTCGACTTAATTTGACTTCAAATGTGACAACAACAACCGGATTTTGTTCAGTGGGTCATTGAAGTTTTGTCTAATAAAAATGGAACTGACCACCTCATCAGAATAGTGGCCAGTCGTCAACGAATTATTAAACTCAATTCTGTTATAACCTAATCATTTATTTGGTATTGGGTGTTAAGTAGGCACAAAATTAATAAAAGATATTAAATATATGGGTGTTTACCTTTCTTTATCACTCAGTATATGTGTAACATTAATCATTTGTTTTTAAGATTAAGCGATACTTTTTGCCAAACCAATTTTTGTGTATTCGAAAATACTTAGCCTAACTTAATTATTACAGACGCACCACGTACTAGTATAATACTGAGAGAGGAGCCTGGCTTTGAAAAGCGTGGCTTCCTATGAGAAACCGGGTCCTTATTCTTGATTTGGCAAAAAATTCGATAAAAAAAAGAGATTTCAACCAATCTCAAAACCAATTAACACATTTCGTGTTTTTCTTTCTGTCGAATTTTTTATCAAATCAGAATGGGATGGCGACCGTGTGAAACCTCTTGAGACGACAGTGTGCCGACCCAAACAATAAATTCCTGATCAAACCATTGTCATCCTAAGTAAAATCGGTTAAGGAATAAAAAAGTTACCGTTTATTAAAATTTGTTTACTTTGGGGTTTAGAAAAAAGGTTTTAAGCCGCCTCTCCTCTACTAACTACTTACTATATTTGCCTTATTAGACTGAATATTTACTTTAATCAATCATTACTTTCTTATTTCCTAACCGGTTTTGTTAAGGGATATCAACCGATTTTATGAAAATGACAACCTTGTTTTATTAGAATTAATTGTGTCATCAATTTTATTGCTATGTTTTCATAGGTATTGAGTTCGTTTTCAAAACTCATTGTATCTTTTTCTTTTATAGAGCGTGTCCTTTATCAAGAGCAAGAACACGCTATAAAAAAGAAAAAGATACAATGAGTTTTGAAAACGAACTCGATACCCATGAAAACATAGCATATATTTAGTATACGGGCTGTGTCAAAAAATGTTCTAATTACCAAACTAGCGAGTAGTACTACAGTACCCTATGACAAGGCTAAAAACATTGGAAAGGAATTGAAAAATAAACTTTCCAGTGACACCAATGATTTCATGGGGGGGGGGGGGGGTTATTCTACTTTCAACCGAAAAAATATACTAGAAATCCACGGAGAAACCACGTAAGGCCGAGTCAGCGCCATTTAGACGAAAACAAAGTGTGTGTAGGTGGCGCTGATAGAATGCTTCCGTCTTTGTTGCATTTATAGCTGTATTTTTTTTAGCAAACTATACTTTCTACGTGCTTCACACGGAAGAAAGTTTTATTTTATAGACATAATGAAGCCCACAGGCCTCATACACTTTTCAGTAAGACAATTTATTTTGGCTCCAGAAACCATTATTTGTTTTGTTACTCAGGACTTTCGTCAAAACAGTAAAAAAAATCATTTTTCACTAATTTATAAGTATATGTACTATTTTTTTGTGATTTTTAACACAATGTGATTTTTTGTGTAATTTTAAGTAGGTAAAATTGTTTTTTTTATCTAAGTTGTTCTTGTTACGCTTTTGGTATATAATCAAATTACATAAAATAAAAAACAATGGTGAGAAACTAAAAACCAGTTATCAGTTATTTTGGTATTACCCTAGTGTTGGCTAGAGGCCCTATCCTATCCTGCATTTCACCTTAATCAAAAAATAACTAATCCACGGCTTTTTTGGTAACTAACCAAAATGGTCACAGTAAGCAAATTCTCTTGTGTAGCGCCACCTGTCGATGGTTTTTGTGTTCTAGTTTTTGCGTTTTTCCCGTTTTGTGAACTTTTTTTTATAAAGATGTGTAAAAAAATCACTAATCACTATAAACCTAACGACATTTAAAAAAATCAAAACCATTTTACATAAACAATAATTTAATTTCACGTTATTTTTATCCAACTGACATTTCTCTAACGCTATAGGGGATTTCTTAAATATTATTTAATGTTTTTTTTTGTCATTTAAGTCAAAAATTCGAACAAAAAAATGATCTGTGTTTTAAGAAAAAAAAAACATAAAAAAAGAATTAATTTAAAAGCGTTGTGTAAATTAGTCTAAAATGCTAAAAATCTATGGCAAAAACAATAAAGAAATCTAATCTAATAATATAAAAACTATTGTTTTTACCGTAAATTTTAGCTCCAATAAATACAGTTACTTCACAGTTGGTGTCGAGAGGGGTTTTAAGAAGAAAAAAAAACATAATCTTTAAAACATAGATCTTTGTTTTCGATACATCGCTACCATTTACCGTTAAAAGTAAAATCCCCTATGTAGCCCTTTTCTAGGGGCTATTTTTGGAAAATATTCTGAGAACCTTAAATAGCGACCCCATATTTTTACTTCATATTTGAATTCTCGCTGAAATTCTCTTGCCAATGGTACCATATCATAAAGTTTACTTTACTAATTTTTGAGAGATTGGCTTTCAAAAATTCAATTTTCCAAGGCCCATATCTTAGAAACTAAAGAAAATATCTCTATTGTGTTTATTATAGATTTTGAGGGGTTTTTTAAGAGCAAATAGAAAATGACAACAGTTTGGCGTTTGCACATTCCTATACAGTTTATTGATTTTCAATAATTTTGACGATATTATTCCAAAAATGTGAAGTAGAAGGTCAAATTGTCAAACTGTTGTCATTGTTTATTTCCTCGTAAAAAGCCCCTAAAATCAATATTGAACACAATAGAGATAGTTTCTTTAGTTTCTAAGATATGGTCCTTTAAAAATTGAATTTTTGACATTTTAAAAGCCAGTATCCCGAAAACGAGTAATCTTATGGTACCATTGGAAAGAGAATTTCAGCAAGAATTCAAATATGAAGTAAAAATAGGGAGTTGCTATTTATTATTTTCAGAATTTTTTCCAAAAATAAACCCCCCAGAAAAGGGCTACATAGGGGATTTTACTTTTTACCCTTCTCTAGACCAACTGTGACTTCTAAAAAACAACTTATCAGTTTTGTCTATAGTCTATCTTCTGAATTTGGACTTACAACAGTATACAAGGTATTAAATGTTTTAAAAACAAAAAAATTAATCTTAAAAATACCACAGCCCAGAAATCAAGAATAATCAAAAAATAACTTGCGATTATTCTAATATATTTGTAGTCAAAATAAAAAAAAAACGCATTACATTAATAAAAATACCCTGTATACTTTTGTTAATTTTATTAAAGCAAAATGTAAATATTGCAATTTTTCGATTTAGCATCAATCCTGGTTCTGAATGTCAAAATAATATCAACCAGAACCACGATCAATTATAAATCGAAATTCCTTTGAGCCATACCTAGCCCTGATAAATAAAATAGTAGCGATCAAAACAAATGGGAGTTGTTGGTTTTTTTTTTGGTATATTTAATTTAATTCTTAAACTCTAACTTTGTACACGGTCAAACAATATTGGAAAAGGTGTAGTTGAAAAGAAGAAATTTTTTTCTAGATAATTTAGCTTATTGATGTAGTATGCAAAAAATAGATGTTTTTTTTTTAAATTTTTCTATATTATTACACAACTTATTAAATATTGAAAAGTTTTAGGAAATTCTAAAAATCATCAAACTTATGTAGAAGTCAAAATGTTTTAAGAAAATCTATAACTCATTTTAACGAAGTCAAAGAAAATTATACAGGGTGTCTTACGAAGGACTGAGCCCATGTTAAAAAGAGACTCATTCTCGTTAGGACACCATGTATAGAAATATGCATTTTAAAAAGGTTGTGAGCTATATTGAGAGCTATAATACAAGGTATCACAGGTGGTGCAAAACTTACTTTGCTGGCGGATTATTTTATCAAAATATTGTCAGATATGTAGGTTTTTTTTAGTTACATAGGCGTTTTTAATCCACTTTCGTAAAATTAAGTAAATAAATTATATCAAAATAAGTTTTGATAATAATTTCTTATTTGTTATGTGCCATTTACACATTTTTTTAATCCTTAAAATAATTTTAGCATAATTTTTGTTTAAGCAATTTTTACTATGTTTTGCATATTTTTGTGTCATGATTTTGGTCACATTTTAAAGCTTTCTTTCCAAACTTTCGATGTCTAGAATAAAGCACTCAGATTTTTCGCCCTTTGACTGTTTTTTAAGCGTTCAAAAAAAAGTACTGCCAAAAAACATTTTTTCCCTGTTAAAATAAAAAATATTTAAGGTTGTTGAAGAGAGACAGCAGGCCAGGCAATTGTTTAATAAAAATTTCAGTTTTATCATCTGTCGCATATCGCATATGATTTTTATTTTACCATTTTTTATTCAAAAAACAGCAAATATTGTAATAGTTTAAAGCGTCTAAGACATAAGGTGGTATTAGTTTCTTTGAATCAAAGTTCTTTACAGTTTTTAAATTTAACAAAAAACGTGTCCTATAAAATAAACAACAAAAATAATTTAATAGGTATTTTGGTAGAGCCATGATGAACCTTGAAATAATTTTGTTAAACATCTGTTAAATTATTGAGAAATGTTTTTATTCTCGAAATCGAAAGTTTGGAAAGAAAGCTTTAAATTGTGAACAAAATCGTGGCATAAAAATGTGAAAAACGTACCATGATGGGAGTATATTTGTTTCCCAAATATGGAGTGTTTTTTGGAGGTTTTAAATATGTCTAAATTTATAAAATTGACGTTTTTAAGAAATTAGTAAAAACCTGACTCTGCTGTTTCGTAGAATTTGAATT
The DNA here is from genome assembly GCA_963921995.1 of Oxystoma pomonae. Classification (NCBI taxonomy): domain Eukaryota; kingdom Metazoa; phylum Arthropoda; class Insecta; order Coleoptera; family Brentidae; genus Oxystoma; species Oxystoma pomonae. The sequence goes on from OY998171.1 coordinate 68,921,687, forward strand.
AAAAACACCTACAATTAAATTTCTTACCTCTAAAATTTGATCTTTACTTGACTCAATAAAAACAAAGGGCTTTGCGAAATTTTGGTTATCCCACCTCAAGCATCTCTAAGTTTAAAGCAAGCTAATCATGCAACAAAATGCTACAACTTTTTTATTAGTATTATTACTTTCAATTCTAAGCTACCACCTTAAAGTTTTCTTCTCCTGCCCCATACAGAACCAAATAACATCATTCAACAATTTAATTTTTTCAATTTTTTTTTTAAATACACAAGTAGGTACTCCATCTCACTCTTTTATACAGAGAGTCCGACAAGAAATAAAATAAAACATAATTAATATGGGCTCTGCTACAAAATAGCGTCAGAAAAAATTGTCCTAAAACAAAGTAGAAAAAATAAGTTTTCTTTTGATGCCCTGGTGCGCACTACGCGAGACTTTTTGGAAAATAATAACACTTTTCCGTGTGTGCTTCGTTAGTGCTTTGATAAATTACGTTAGTGCTCCTTTACTTTTTGAAATATTTGACTTTCTTTTTTTTCAAGGTCAACAGTCGATTATTGAGATAAAGGGCTTAAACACAAGTCAGTGATTAGTATTTTGTTAGTCCTTCCATCTGCTCTAAGTAGTTTCGTTAGTGGTTTTCAAGATATTTTAAAATTTAGTTTCAAGGTCATCAGCGGCACTTTTAGTCACAATCACAAAATAATTATCATTTAAAAGTATTTCGTGAGTGCTCTTTGGTGCTTCAAAAAGAGTCGACTTTACTTTTTTTTTTAAAGTTATCGCGTTTTTAAAAATCAAGGTCAACAGCCACACTTTTATCACAAAATGATACTGATTTTAAAGTATTTCGTTAGTGCTCTTTAGTGCTTCAAAAAGCGTCGATTTACTTTCTTTTTTCAAAAGTCATCGCGTTTTAAAAAGTCAAGGTCGACCCCGCACTGGCGCGTGCAGTTGGCAGCCAGTATATCGAAGTCTATCACCAAAAATTCACAATTGGTAATGGTTCGTTAGTGTTTTTTTAGTTGTCTAAGCAGTTTCGTTAGTGCTTTTCTAGTTTTCCAGATATTTGACATTTCGGTTGCTTTAAATAAAAAATGTCGAAAATGTGCAAAAACTGAAAAGCACTAACGAAACTGGTTGCAGAACTAAAAAGCACTAACAAAACACTATTGATGATAAAAATTTGGTGATGAAATTCCACATATCGGCTGCTAACTTCACCGACTGACCTTGGTGATAAACTTCTACATACTGGCTGCCATTGCGGGATTGACCTTGACTTTTAAAAACGCGATAACTTTTTTTTAAAAACAAGTAAATTCGACGCTTTTTGAAGCACTGATGAGCACTAACGAAATATTTTGAAATGAGTATCATTTTGTGACTCTTGACTAAAAGTGCCGCTGATGACCTTGAAACTAAATTTTGAAATATCTTGAAAACGATAAGAGCACTAACGAAACTACTTAGAGCAGATGAAAGAACTAACAAAACACTAACTATTGACTTGTGTTTAAGCCTTTTATCTCCATGATCGGCTGTTAACCTTAAAAAAAAGAAAGTAAAATATCTCAAAAAGTAAAGGACCACTAACGTAATTTATTAAAGCACTAAAGAGCACTGACGAAGCACTAACGATTGACAAATATTTGGCGTAAAATTCGACACATTGGCTGCTAACCAATATGATAAAGTGAATAAAAGCATTAAAAAGGGCAAAAAACAAGAGTTTCTTGTACTTCAGTGCAAAATTAACTTCACACAAAGGGCGGAACCTAGGACGACGCCGTTTCGTCCTTATTAGGGACTCATCAGCTAGGTTCCACCTGGACGAAAACGGCATCGTCCTAGATTCCGCCCTTTGTGTGAAGATAATTTTGCACTGAAGTACAAAAAACTCTTGTTTTTTGCCCTTTTTAATGCTTTTATTCACTTTATCATATTGGTTAGCAGCCAATGTGTCGAATTTTACGCTGGAAGTACAAAAAACTCTTATTTTTTCGTTAAATTTACCACACATCCATCTTCCGTTTATTAAAAAGTGAAACTTATTACTTAGGTAAGACGAAAAAATTTCCGAAATTGATTTAACATTTGGGTCGAAAATATTCACCAAAAAAAAATAATAAAGGAAAAAAACCTTCTTCTTCTAAGTTAACTCAATCAATCAGGGAGGGGGGGGGGGCATTAGTTCGTTCGACCGAAAGAACCAGAGCCAACGACGCCTATCTTGCATTTTTACATGAAACTTCTGAGGGAAAAATTTCAAAAAAATTATATTTTTAGAATCTTATTTCTTGCGGGACACACTATATCCCATTTTAAATCTGTACACATTTATTTACACAACAATTTTATTCCAAAATATAATGCCATTTTTTTAAAAATAACCTCTTTTGCGTAATTTCATTGTAACGGTTGTGACAGTGTGCACATATTCAACAGACCACGCCATTTTAACCAACCAACCCTCGTATCCTCAACAAAAGAAAAATTACATGAAAAACCAGTGAAAAACGCCCATCCATTAAGATATAGTCAAAATACAAGTGTAACGGTTGTGACTTTATACTTCACGTCCGTCACACTTGCTACATCATAAAGTACGACGTGTTTCATTGATAAGTCGTTTTTCGTTCGTAGAGTTGTAGTGGTGCGTGCGTAAACTGTCGCTCTCGTTACAATGGAATCACTCTGTTCACGTGTTTTCGTCGATTTCACCTCTAGAGGGCGTTCAGTTACCTTCTGCCAGTTCTGACGCGCGGCGCTAATGTCTGAAAGGTGCTCCACATAATAACCTCACAAATTTTTCAAGCGTTTTAAAGCTGTCAACTGTCACTCGTTTCGACACTTCCGGGAGAGTGTTTTTTTTCAGCTTAAGTTCGATACCAACAACAAGTAGCCAATTATTAAATACCTTAATTTTTGGCGGGAACGGATTTACAAGATGGCGGCGTCTATACTGCCGCGGCTCGGTATCAGGGGGCTGAGAGTGCCCGCGATGCGCTGTCCCTTTTCGAGCTCGTAGTGGGTGTCTAGGGGTACGTCTGAAAGTGAAAAAAAAAATGGATATGGGTCACTTTTTCAGCCAAATTAATAGCGTTTTCCTTGCACTAGTGCGTGATTGAAGCACCAGAGAGAGCATAGCTCCCCCACTTTTTTGACCCTTTACTCCGGTTTGTGACGTGTGTTTGGTGTAATGTCTTTAATTTTAAAAATTTGGCCTGCGGTGCTAGGACGTCATTAATTTTTACAATTTTCGTTTAATTCTAAGGAATTTTTATCAGCAGCATTCAAAACGTGTAATAAATGGCATTCTTAGTATAATGTTAAAATTTTCATCTGCGGTGCATTTATGATTTGGCAACAAATCAATATATACCACCGCCACCCACCCCTTCTTGGCATCTAACCCATCTATGCTTTTTCAAAAATATTTCACAAAAAACCTAAGAAATCAAAATTTTTAAAGAGATTATCAAACGGAAAAAATTGAGTAAAAACTTTAAAAACATTTTAGTTTTTTATTTTACACATTAAGGGTGGGATTTACTAACAAGGTTTAGTCTATTTTAGAACGGTCCTAAATTTAAGTTAAATTTTTGGTCTTAAACATTTTATACCAACCCTCCTTAAGTTTTGGACATAGTTTGACCTATAAGAAGAATTTTAATAAATTTGTTTATTGAATAATCATCTTAACACAATCTTTTCTTGTATTTAAGAGCAAATTTTCAATTTAGAAGAAAACAAAATTAAAAACTTTAAACCCACGCAGGGTTTAAATCGTAAACACTCTGTAGAATAAACTAATTGATTAATTTTTCCAGTTAATACTTGATGTCACACAACGATTTAGATGAGTAATAATAAAATAAGGAAGTAGATTAATTTTGTATTTATTTAAAAGGTGTGTTTATTTATGAAATGTATTAAAAAACTTAAATGCAAGTTTTTTTACATTTCTGTCACTGTCGAAATGTCAGTTTAAAAATATTAGCGCTGCGTTCAAACACAAACAGCGAGTTCGGATCTTTTACCTCTGCTTGCACCTTGGCTTGCACCAAACTCTACTGATGAAAGCTACAGCTTTAAAATGAGTGGGCTTTGAGTAAGGAAAGTTTTTTGACTGAACTTTTAGATAACCTCAGTGTTTTACTTTTAGTTTGTAAATAAATTAATATAGTTGTTTTGGGTTTTTTTGTTTGGTATATTTTTCGTGCATAATCAATGACCTTCACTTATGTTTGTTTTGCCTCGTAGTGCCCTCATAAATATTTTTTGTGCTGGAAACGGGTTCAAAATATGGCGTTTTTCTGGACAAAATAGGAGGTGTTTTATTGGGTAATGAACAACTTGGGATATTAAATAAGGTAAATTAATCCTTGTAAAAACGGTTACTTAGGGAAATTTTAAACAAACTTATTACCAAATGCCACAAAACATTCATTTCTGGGGAATATAAATTTAAACCACCCCCCTGAGGTGGTCTCAAACACAAATAATGAAGCTATTATGTGCCAAATTTTTGGCCTATTCACCATTTGCCATTTTGAAATCTGTCAAAAAAAAATTAGTTTTAGGGCATTTTCTTCTAAAATATGGTGTATTTTGAGAAAAAAAGCAGTTTTTCAGTGGTATTTTGCAATAAAAATACAAAATAATCAATAACTTTGTGTCTTTTCTGTATGGGTAAGTGTTTTTTGAAAATTGGTTTTAAAATTAAGAATCCCCCACAGGTCTAAATACTTAAACCTTTGGGGGGTACTATTTTAGATCTTAGTATATCTCGCTGTTTAATTTTAGAAAGAAAACTATAAAAAGTGCACAAAAAAAATTGAAAATAAAAAATGCGTAAAAATACTTAGGACCTTAAAACACCATCATGAGTAAAATATTCAAAAGAAAACAGAGACCACATAGTAATGCGCGCTAATAAAAATTTATTAATATATTTGCAAAGCTGGTTAAAATGTATTAATCTCAACTTACCTTCAACAAACGGTTTACAACTTACATGCCCATGCACTCTATTCTACTACACATCCACTAGCAAAAAAAAGAATATTTTGTTAGTGCTCTAACTACCATTTTTCAAATATAAAATCAGAAGAATTTAAAAATGCAGTAAAATACAGGGTGTATTTAAAATAAGAAAGCTGATGTCAAAATTTGATGTATGCAATGAAATTTTCTGAAATATTTATTCAAAACTTTTTTGTAGCAAGTATAATAACGGAGAAAAGTGGGGGGGGGGGAAATTTATAATAGAAAACCCTGTACATCGTTTGTATTGTTTTTAGATGGACAATTACTACGTTTATACGCGCATAAACCGGTTTTATACAGGGACGGTTTTAAATAAAAACGCTTTCTTCCAGGGTTTGTCATTCAATGTCAGTTTAAAAAAAACACAAAACAACTAAGTTAATAGTAGACTTTTTTTTCTGTCAGTGACCTTACCTCGGAAAAAGTGATGTTCAATTTTTTCCTAAGACCACCGATTCAAATTTTAGCTTTTGGGAGGCCAGGAGGCTTAGTTTTTACAAAATGTACTCTTAAAACAAAGCTATGATTGTTTTCCACAAACCAAAACTACACTTTTTTGCACTCGACGCGCGTTTCGCTAACAACGTTAGCATCATCAGGAGACGATAAACAATAAACTAAATTAACCTACGCTCTATCTTATATACAATCTTTAAGTGGGCGGAGATAAGACTAATAATTTGTGATTGATCACAATTTTATAATCCTATCTCCCCTCAACGAAAGAATAAAGTATATTAAACGGGATGGGTCCTCTATTTTTATTTAAACTATTTCTGGATTTAATGATTTCCATACTTTCATATGCATTCAAGTCTTTTGTTTGGTACACTTTTTAGAAGTTTTAGGTTATCTAATGTGAATCTATGATTGTTTTCAAAAGCATGCTCGGCCACACTTGACTTTTCTGTTCTTTCGTATTTTAAGTGTGCTAAGTGTTCTTTAAAACGTGTTTGAATAGAGCGTCTCGTTTGGCCAACATATTTTTTGTCACAATCCATGCAACTAATTTCGTAAATTCCACTTTTTTCTAGAACTGTAGTTTTATCCTTGGGATTTCCTAGTAAACTTCTTATTGTGTTACCGGATTGATATACTAATTTAAGACCGGTGTTATTAAATACTTTTTGTAATCCTTTCGTATAATTAGGATTATAAGAAATTGATACAAATTTTGAGTCGCAGGTATCTTTTTGTCTGAAAAAAGTGGAATTCCGAAAGGTCTTTTGAAAAGAATGTCTATTTATCAGCTTATTTATTAAGCCTTCGTAGTAACCGTTTTCGCCAGATATATTCCTAATCCTATTCTTTTCTGCTTCAAATCTTTCTTTATTTAAGGGGAAATTTACTAATCTATATGTTAAAAAGGGCAAACTTGCAAGCTTATGTTTTAAGCAATGAAAAGAGTCATTTGGAATATACCTGTTGGTGGCCGTTCCCTATCTTATAACTAAAGTGTCTAGAAATGGCAGTGTACCGTTGTTCTCTGTTTCATAAGTAAACTTAATTCTGGGAAATTTGTTATTTATTTTTTCCATAAAATTTTCAACACTAGTTACTTTAGTGTTGAATACTGCAATAATGACTTCTGGGAGAGGGTGGTCTTCACATATGAAAATATATTTCAGTCATTTATTTATTGTATCGTCCAACAAATTCTAGGTTTGATCCAAAATACATCAACCAAATTAAGAAAGCTGGACATTTTTCAGTGAATATGTGGGGCTGGTTTAGCGCTAGAGGTTTGCCTATGTTTTGCCAAATCGAAGGAAGATTCAACAAAAACAACGACTTCGTTTACCAGCAGGACAACTGTCCCATACACTCGGCTAATGTTGTTCGCCAGTGGTTTGAAAACACTAATATTGAAACTCTTCTTTGGCCATCCAACAGCCCTGATCTCAACCCAATAGAAAATATATGGGGCCGACTTGTCAAAATTATTTATCAGAGAAACTGGAGACCCCAAAATGTTGAAGAGTTAAGCTATCCAATTCATCGCGCATGGAAGGTGTTCTCAGAAGATTTCAATGCCCAGGTGTTTGCAGAGTGTTATTGAAAAGAATGGTGCGCCTACTAAATACCAATTTTTGTTGTTGTTTTAAGCAATATTTAATATTTAGTTGTTTCCATCCCGTTGTGTTATTTTGAATCCATCGTTTTTTTCATTTTGTTACCGTCATTTTATCAACCCCAAAATGAGTGGTCGCTCTTCTTATACACCATCCGTCTTCTGTAACTCGAATGATAATTACTATTTTCTAATTAATAAAAATTGATTTTAAATATATTTATGTGCTGTTTAAAAGACGATCTCTGGTATCATTAAATAATTATATCCGAGATTAAAACATGATTTTAGAAACAAGTAACTAAACTCAAAGCTCTCCTTTGAGTTGCGTAGTCGGGTAATAAGAGTATTTGCTTTAAATTAAATTATTTTTACTTTTATCAATATGAAATAACCTCATCGTAATACCGAATTTAATGCTGTCAGACATTACAAGCTGCTGGTTTGAGCATACACTAATAAAAAGTCAAAGTTTGAGACATAGAGAAAAATGCATGCATTTTTTTTTGAAAACACCTTGAAAGTGTTTATTTGACTCCAAAAAGTATGGATATACATAGGTTTTAAATGTCATTTCCACATTTCCTGATCTAAGGTCACTGACAGAAAAAAAAAGAATCTCGACGAGACGAGAGTTATGTATTTCTGTAGGTTGAAAGCTATGCGCTAAAGCGTTTTTATACTCACGCTCGTTTTCTTAAATCACTTTCAAATAAAATCGATTAAGTGGTTAAAACGGTTTTAGTGGTGTTAATACGATAAAATTTTCAAACCTCCCTTATATAAAAGCGTTTTAAGAAGCCCATATAAACAAAAAAATATTTCATTCGTCGTACACTTGCATGAATGTAGAAAGATGAAATAGAGAAAAAATAAACGAAAAACAAGCGAAAAACTACTTACACTTACTTGATTCGACTTGGGCTTTGGGCGGCAAGAATGAGGTAACAAAGATGGCGCATATCACTAGAAAAGCACCGAAAACGAAAGGCGGACCAGGAACAAGCTGAAAAAAAATACATTAAGAATTATTAATTTTTTAAATCAGAGGTCACTATGTATAATGTATACCCAGACACAACAATCTATCTAAAATCTCAAGTTTTTTTAAAAACAAATAATCCAAATTAAATATTTATGATACCTGCACTGTTACAAAATTATGTATATGGGTGATTCTACAGAAGTAGGTTAATAGTTTTTATTTTATAGTGAATATAACTTCACACGCAAATCATCACCATTGACTGTCACCATAAAATATAAGCAAGAAATATTTAAGAGATAATTTTTTTTAGAACTCTTTAGGTTAACAATCAATAATCTTTATTCTAACGTGATGAAACCCTTTCACAAACATTTTCAAAAACCTTTAGAAAAATATGTTATTTCATAATCAAGTGGTCTATTTTAATTAGAAAATATATTTAAATACCTTCGTGGATAAGCCACAACGATCCCGGCGAATATTTGGCTTTTTAAACCTGTTTGTAGGCATGTCAAGATAGCACACCAAAAAAATGTTGTTCTCTACCATAAACATAATTTTCTAATTTTTTAAAGATCTCTGCTTCATTCTTTAGAACCACCCATTTAATATTATTTGTAGTATATTTTTTAACTAGCATTTTTATTTAACAATGATATTAAGTATGTTAATTTACCTACTTATTGATGTATTTTACACAACAATCTATATAGAACCTGTAATTTCTACGATTTTAAATAAATTAATTTATTTAAATTAAAATTAAACCTGATAGCGTACTTTCTTTGGGTTATCTTTTTTTATACAATAACATTTTTTACCTGCGTATAATTTTCAAAAATCATAGTAGTAGAATGTGTGGCATTTTGACTGGCTTCGCCCTCGTTAAGATCCACGTGGAACATGTAAAAAATTAGGCCAAACATGGCAGGGCCCAGACCGTTGCAGAGACCCCTCATGCCTGTCACCATTCCTACAATAAAATCAAAATATGGATCAGTTTCGACTTCTTAACCTTTGTTATAAAATGTTAGTTTTTTTTTTAGATAATAAGGAAACAACCACAACACATGAGAATGAAAATAACATGAAACATTGTTTTTTAAATATGATAGTATTTTTTAAAAATACGAAGAATTTTGTAATTGTGATCTATGAACAATAATAGTCAAATAAAGGGTAGGAAATTGCTACCAAAAGATTATACAAAAGGTTGGAAGATGAAATGATGTCGATCGGGGTTCAATATTATCATGCATGCCTAGCAAATGTATTTATATTTTAAATACAGAAATAGGTCTCAATTAAAACTCCATTGGCCTAACCCAGACTTGCATGGCACCATTTTTATTGCAGCTCACCAAGAAGCTCAAAATGCCGTGGCCAACAGAATATATTAAAATAGAATTTAATTGATCCAATAAATGCATCATTTCATTCTCATTGGGCGACTTTGAAACCTTGCATTGTTTTGATTTATGGTAAATAATTGCCAATAAACCAATCATCTATTTCTTTCTCCCTTTATTCTTTGTACTTTCACCAGAATAAAAGATACACTAAACAAATCGAACTTACCCAATGTAATACTTTTATGTAAAGGATGATTGTTTACAAAGTTCCACCTGGAAAAACTTTTTTATTATTCGCCACAAAAAGATTGAATTACTCAGGAAGTTATGAAGATTTCTAATACAGTTTAACCAAAGACGTTTAACTTATACCATTATGAGTTTAACTTTTTTTTGAATCACCTGTTACATGTAGGATGGCATAAGAGTAATGTATAACGAAGATAAACCCTACATATGATATATTTTTGGAATCAGAAAGAAAAGATCTCGGAAAAGAGCTATTAAAATTTTATAAAATATACAGGGTATTCAACTAAAAAAAGAAAACCACATGGCCACTCTACGTGTAGTGACAAATAACAAAAAAGTTTTCCCAAGTGAAACTTTATAAACAGTAACCCTGTACAGTATTAGATATGTAGCAAGTGTGAACGGTACCCACCTTGAACCACCCCCTGCCTGTCGGCAGTACTGTGTACCGACACGAACGCCGAGATGGCGGGGTACGTGATGCTCCCTACCGAGGCCAAGATGCCCGCGCCCCACATCATCCACGTGGTGGTGCCGAAGCCGTACCACAGCAGCTGCAGCATCTCGAACAGCAGCCCCAGCATGATGGTGTGCTTCGATCCTAGCGTTTTAATTAAAAATCCTGAAAGAATACAAGGAGAAACTTAATGAATAAAAAGTATACATTATTTTCCACTCCGTTGTCATTCTCCTCCGTTGCTGATACAAAAAGAAGCGCAATGGCTAGTAAATGAGAGCGAAAGGGGTAATAAACTTGAGAAACCGACACGCTGTTGCCGATGTCACCCACAATTAACTAAAAGATTACCAAGTAAGATCCCGTCAAATTTAATGATAAATGTTTCCTTCAAAGAGCGTAAAACAGTGATTATGAGTATTTTCTTAGTTTAGTTTGAAATTAGAATCCGCTAAATTAGTTAAAATGCCCATTTATTCACGAACTTTTACTACTGATTGACGTTACTCTTTCCATAAAGCTGCGAAAAGTCTGAGCCTGACCTCCCATAAGTCCTGACTCTACTCTACTCTCTTTTTTAAAAGAATTAAAAAAAATTAAAACAATTCAGTTGCATCATTTCAGTATCAAATAAATAAAAATAATCTTAAGAACTTCAAAGCCAAAGAGCATATAAATCTAAATAGAGAGGACACCTGATGGTAAATTTGCGACCCCGCACAACTGATTTAAAAACCAAGTGGCGCAGCTATCGTTTTTTTTTAGTTCTTGGCTTGGAAACTTGGTGCGCCACTTTCGCTTTCGATCTTGCTTATTTTTATCGATCCAAAGCAGTGGCGGCGCATAGGAAAATCGTATTTTTTTGCACGAGTTCCGCGTAGGAAACTATACATAATATCGATCGCGCCCGCTGCGGTGCAGACAACAGACCCGTGCCGGTACAGTCACAGGTGGCGAATACAGAGGGAGGCAATCGACCCAAGGACACTAATCCTTGCTCTAGGATTAGTGTCCTTAGATCGACCCCCTCTCCGACGAAATTACGTTCCAACTGCGGCGCCAATTTTTTTTCTCTTATTTTAAATTCAACATTACTCTTTTGCAAGGTTTCGTCTTCGGCGGTCAAATTAAAAAAAAAATCATAATCGTTAAGTTTCTGAAAAAAATTTCTTTGTCTCCCTTTTGGAGAAGACTTCCCATGATGGGAATTGACATGGTTACGTCACAACCGGCTCTTTTCTTCTTCTCCTAATCATGTATTTTTCAAACATTCGGAAATGGCGGGGTTACTAAAACTTGGTACAGAAGCATAGTTTGGGTGGTTTGCTGCAAATGTTTATTTTTTATAGCAAAATTGAAGTAACCTTAGATAGCAAAATATTTAAAAAATAAATAAAAAATACTTATTTTGTACCCGAGAAAACCTAAATTATTCCAAGTAATAAAGGCTTTAAAAATATATACAATGAAAACTTTCTGCCAGCTCTCTTAGCAACAAGTACGACCATAGATCTAAGAGACTCATTATAAATGCTAATCCCTTACCCTAATAATCGCCTATTGTTCGGGGAATAAAAATAAATAAAAAAAACAGGTGCGGATTTAAAAATGTGTTATTATTTCTTAATAAGTACACGTTTTTGGCCGAATTAAAATTTATCAACTTCATGACTAATTACGAAACGTTATAACATTAGGGTTTGATTACGTTACAAATTAATTTTCTCAAAATAATTAGGACAGACTTAAGATACCAAGCTGATTTGTAATTTTGAAAATCACTTAGTAGTTGGTGTTTGGTTACAAAAGAAGTTATTTGTTGTTAATTGTGATTGTATGAAAAATGTCTCGCCCGTGGGAGGAACAACCGAATAATGACGTTACAAGAGAAATAAGTGATAATAAACAATTTAAACACGATATTTTGTCACTTGATACAAAAAAAGTGATATTTGACGTTTATACCACCCTTCTTGAACGTGGGTTATCAAAATTTGGTGCAGTGTGGCGTGTAGTAAATAAACCGATAGTTGGGAAAAGAAAAAGGAAGGATTCTAATACTTCTAAGATATTGGACATGGGCGATGTGGATATCATTCGTAGAAAAATATATCAAATGTATAAGGAACAAATGATTCCTATTTTACAAACATTAATTCAAAGATTAAAAAAAGATGATACAGGACTACAGTATTGCCATGAGACACTGAGAAAATGTATTTAAAAAAAAAAAAATAAACAGCCCGTTTAAAAAAATGGAGGATGGAATATTTAATTGCAATACACGAGTATAGAGAAAGTAATAGGGATATTGTTTATTCAGATAAAGGTTGGGTAGATTCGTCTGGTCACTGCACAACTAAAGCTCCATCAAATAAAGGAAAGCGTATCACAATAATTGATGCTGGAACAAAAAATGAGTTTATACCAAATGCGTTGGCATTATCAGCCAAAAATATAAAGGATTGCTGACTGACTACCACGACGATACCACAGCGGAATTATTTGAAGACTGGTTCAAGAATAAACTGTTACCCAATATACCTCCAAATAGTGTAATTGTGATAGATAATGCGAGCTACCACAGTAGAAGGCTAAATAAAATTCCGTGTTCAAATGACACAAAACAATTACTTTATTCAGGACTACATGTTAGAAAATAATATGTATTTTGAGGATAGCTACACCAAAAAATAATTGCTTGAAATAATTAAAGCATTTTCAGTAGAAAAACAATACTTTGGCGGAAGAAATGGGCCATACAGTGTTGAGACTTCCTCCTTACCATTGCATGTTTAATGCAATTGAACCCATATGGCATGAGCTAAAAGCAGCGGTTAAAAGAAATAATGTTTTGCCAACCTTAAAGTCTTCTGTGGTAGCTTTAATTAGGTCGGCGGAACAAAACATTTTAAGTGAAAGCTGGGAAAATTGCGTAGCTCATATCCACAAAATAGAAAAATCATATGTAAATATAGATCTGCTACCCAGAGAAAAAATTATCATAGACTTTAATGACGACAGTGAAAGTGAAAATGACTTAAGTTAAAATTTGTTAATTTTTATTTTTGTTTTTTATTCTAAGAGCAAATATATTTTGTAGGTGTAGGATGTGTCTATTAGATTAAAATATTTTTTTCATTTAAAAAAAAAAATTGTTAGACCAAACCGTCAATAAAACATATTATCTTCTTCACCTTTAAGGTGATCCGTGGTAAAAATTCACTGATCTATTACAACACTAAGTGCGTTCTCGCTTCCATTCGAACCCGCTGAGTCGCAATAAATGCTTATCGACCATGAATAATAATGAGTCTCCTAGATCGATGGTCAGACTTTACGTCAGTGATAAATCGATATTCATTCAACGCGCGGGATTATTGCCGTTTTAATTTTAAATAAATATTACCCCGGTTCATCCTGGCGCATTCAGCTAATAATCAAAAACTCGTTGTGAATCGCATTGGCTTGCTGGTCGGATATTACCATTACGTGTCCCGTCTATTTAGATTTATATGCTGTCTGCTAAAGCGCAGCAGTTTTCCTTAACTGTTTGCTCGATAACGTTGCCTAACCGGCATCTCTCTTCAGTGCATCTGAATTCGAACCCTGTATACATTTTAGCTGTGGATCAAAAAAACATAAAAAGTGTTTTTTCAAAGAATACCTACTCCTATATCTTTAAACCGAGCTTTAAACATCAAAAATCGAGGCGCACGCACCAGTCACTACTCACCTAAACTTAACTGAGTCATAACCGCCAACAGCCCGACCAAGCCGACGAAAACGGCAACCATTGGCGCGCTCCAACCCATCACCAGTTTCAAATAGACGAAGAGGCAACTGTACTGGCCCGCCTCTGGCAAGTAGGACAAAAAGACCGCTATACAAAGCAGCAGTATCGTGGGGTCCTTGCCGACGTTTCTCAATGCGGAAAACGGATCCGCCTGCTCCCAGCTGATGGGCGAGGCCCTAACTTTTTCCGGAAGGCTCTCGGGCACCGCCACCAAGATGAAAAAGACGTCCAAGATGGCCACCGCCGTTGCTAGGGCGACGACTAGAGAAATTGACCACCTGTAAAGACCAAAGTTAAGCATCTATCCCAAGTACAACAACTAGTTATTTGTGCAACGGCCGTTGTTAATAACGGGGGTAAATTTGGCGGCAACCCTCTAACAACGTTTATTTTTATTGGAATATTGTGGGGTTTTCAACGAGCGCAACGAACGACGACGCCAAAACGTTGATAATTAACTAGAGTTATTACTTAACGTTCTTTCAACGTTTCTCTTTACGAGACAATTGTGGACAAATAATTAATGCAGTTGCGGCCAATGAACTAATAACCATGGAATGTTGTACGAACAACATGAGATGTAGCTACTCCGGGCAAAGTTTGCCTTTAACAGAAAGAGAGAGTAATAGTTTTGCCCATTTGCCCGGACTAGCTCTTGTCAGACTTTCTCAATATTTTGTCCATAAGCTCCATCTCATTCTGCAATCAAGAATATCGCTTAAGTGCAATTCCATAGTTATTGGTTCGTTGGTTGGGGCCAATTTAAAAATATAACTGTATCTGACAATTACAGAGGGCACCTCTTTAGTTCAGTAAACCAAGAAATGATTATTGCCGCCATACTGTTTTATTTTCCTGATTTCCTGTTTGTTTTTAAGGTTTTTGATGATTTTTTTTAGCGAGTTTTAAAGCATTTTTAAAATTTTCAGTATTTAAATAAAAAATAATTTAGCAAAAAAATAAGAAGGAAGCTAAAATATCCCTTTTTTGATATTTAATACCTGTATAATACCTGTATTAAATATGTTATTATATAATATAATATTATATTAAAAAAACATTGAAAAAAAAAAGAAATATTTTTTTGAAAAAAATTAAAAAATGGTTTTTTGAGATTTAAAAAAAAAATTTTTTTTTAATTAAGAAAAAAAAATTAAACAAACTATATTGTGTCACACATCTTTAAAAAGGTCTTTAAAAACCCTTCAAAATGAGCTATCACTCGCTTCTATAGGATCAATAGTTTTTGAGATATTACTATTTTTGTAAGTGTCTGTCAAGGACATATTGGTCAATTTCTTGATTTTCAAAAATCAATAAAACAAAAACCGCTTATCCAAAAAATTAGATTTTTTGGATTTTTGAGTTTTTTGATAAGACGAATAAGTGTACCAGAAATCATCAAAATTGGAGATGGTCAAAACTATTGCCTGGTTGACTTGATATGGTTTGAACCCTACGTATTTTCACCTGATCATCAGCTGATTTTCAACAGTTGCTATACACTGCGCAATCAGAGTTTGTCTAGAGAAAGAAAAAAAATATATATATATATTATCTTTAAAACATAGATTTTTGTTTTCGCCAACTACCATTTACCGTAAAAAGTAAAATCCCCTATGTAGCCCTTTTCTGGGGGGTATTTTTGGAAAATATACTGAGAACCTTAAATGGGAACCCCCTATTTTGACTTCATATTAGTGTTCTCCCTAAAATTCTCTTTCCAATGGTACCCCATATCAAAAGGTTCGATCACTTTACTAATTTTCCAGATATTGGCTTTCAAAATGTCAAAACTTTAATTTTCAAAGGCTACACTAAAGAAAATATGTCTATTTGTGTTTATCACCGATTTTGAAGGTTTTTTAAGAGCAAATAAAAAATGACAACAGTTTGACGTTTGCACATTTAGGTGACTTTGCCGATATTATGGATCCATTCCCAGTGTCAGCCAAGTTAAATACAAACACAAACTATCCATGCACCTAAAATCAATATTGAACACGATATATATTTTCTTTAGTTTCTAAGATATGGTCCTTTAAAAATTGAATTTTTGACATTTTAAAAGAAAATTAGTAAAGTAACCTTATGATATGGGGTACCACTGGAAAGAGAATTTCAGCGAGAATTCAAATATGACGTCAAAATAGGGAGTTGCGATTTAAGATTTTCAGAATATTTTCCAAAAATAGCCCCCCAGAAAAGGGCTGCATAGGGGATTTTACTTTTAACGGTAAATGGTAGCGATGTATCGAAAACAAAAATCTGTTTTAAAGATTATACATTTTTTTCTTAAAACCCCTCTATAGACCAACTCAATACCGTCTTCGCTAGGGCTGATCAACCCTAGAGGCCCTGTATACAATTTTTGACAGTGATTGTTTTACCAGAGGTAAGCAATTCGATATGACAGTTGTAAAAAAAAAGATGTCAGTCCAATTCGTCAAACCAATTTTTTATCCGAACCTTATTTCATCAAACCCATTCAATAACAAATTCGAAATTTAACAGACCCGTTTTTAATCGAACCATTGTTCATTAAACTCATTCAATATCAAACTCGTAATTTCTAAAACACATTTTGAATAAAACTCGGAATTTGTCAAACCATTATTTATCAAAACCAGATTTCGTTAAACTCGTTGTTTATCAGAAAATATTTACTAAGTTGATAGCGCATTCGCCAATAATACTTACATGAACCGGAGGCGTACATGCTGGTGCTGACATCTATACACAAAGTATTGAACACTACCTGTGAATACTTTTATAGTACGACAAATGCATCGAAACGCCGCGCCACCCTCGTATACGCCACCAGTTCATGCAAGTATTATTGGCGAATGCGCTATCAATTTTTATTAAATACGGTCTGATAAATTTCTGGTTTGTATTATTATTTACACCACACTTAGACTGACGGCGAAGACGACGACGAACTCGACTACTGTGAAGGCCTTACCCACCTTTCTATCAGATAGACCCCCAACGCGGGCGGAATGACCATGCTGGCGGCGAACGTGCCGCTAACCGACCCGTAGGCCATCGTCCTCTTTTTCTCGTCCGTTATCACCATTGTAAAGGACTATTAGCTAGGCTAAATCCGCGCGCCGTTCCTCCTCTACTACTAGTTTTGTTTTAAACACCTTTCAATCAAATACGCCCCCAAGGCGGGCGAAATGACCATACTAACTGCGAACGTGCCGCTGAAAAACCCTTAGGCAACCGACCTTTCTTTCTCGTCCGTCACATGTCAGCGACGTGGGCGAACACCACACTTAAGCTGACGGGGAAGACGTCTTAACCACTCTACTACTGTGAAGGCCTATTGCCCTTCTTTATTACTACTACTAGTTTTACTCACCTTTCCATCAGATAGGCCCCCAAAGCGGGCGGAATGTCCATGCTGGCGTTGAACGTGCCGCTGACCGACCCGTAGGCCATCCTCCTCTCTTTCTCGTCCGTTTCCAAGCTAAAGGTAACTGCAAAGACACTGGAACCCCTCCAACCATTGTAAAGATCTAGCCGGCGCCGTTCCACTCCACTACTAGTTTTGTTTTACTCACCTTTCCATCAAATACGCCCCCAAGGCGGGCAAAATGACCATACTGGCTACGAACAACCCTTAGACAACCGACCTTTCTTTCTCGTCAGTCGCATGTCAGCGACGTGGTCACTCTACTATTGTGAAGGCCTATTGCCCCTCTTTACTACTGCTACTAGTTTTACCCACCTTTCCATCAAATACGCCCCCAACGCGGGCGAAATGACCATGCTGGCGGCGAACGTGCCGCTGACCAACCCGTAGGCCATCGACCTCTCCTTCTCGTCCGTGACGTCAGCGACGTAGGCGAATACCACGCTAAAAGTGACAGCGAAGACGCCGGAAATGGACACCATGGCGAAAAACCAGAATGTGTTGATCGTCATGAGGGGAATGGGGAGGCAGGTCACGAATACTGTCACTAGCAGGAAGAGTTTTCTGGAAAAAAGATAAGATCATAGTCATTATTTTTCATGGGTAAATGGTTTTTGCCGGAATCGGTCCAACCCCAGAACTTTGTATAAAGGTTTGACACCAATCTTGATTTTATGGTACAAAAATACATCAGCCTAAATGGGCCCATCTCAATTTTTTGTTAGATATTTAAATTTTCCTATGTTCAAGTTATCATAAAGTTCTTCTTTGAAAATATTTGTTGCAAAATAGCACACATTTTATACTTGTGCATATTTTTCTTACGCATAAAGTTAAAATTAGGTTTTAAAAAACGATGCAATTTTCCCTGGCTGCGATAGGGAACCAGAAAATCTTAGGGGAGAAAGAACCTACCGTCGTGTTAGAGCGCATGACGATTGTATTCAAAAGGCAAGATTTTTTTTTGCGTACCTTTTTTTCTTGGATTTAATATAATTGGCGAATGAATATAAAATACAGAAACATACATATTATGACCAACTTCGACTGACTATTAGCTTACCTTCCACATACGTCACTCAGTGCCCCCACCAGCGGAGCGCTGAGGAAACTCAGAATACCCTTGATGCCCATGATCAGGCCGTTCATCAGGAACGTGTGATCGGGGAATGTGTTATTCAGTACGGAGATGGAGGGCATGGTCAGGAGACCCCAGGCGAAAAACTCGAGAAAAATAACCACCAGGGCATGGTAGAGGCTTGGGCTGCCGATGCCGGATGTCTGTAAAAAAATATTAATTAAAATTAGTCTTGTGTACAGGGTGATCGTATATAAGTACTTTCCTCCCTTAACGTTTATTAATATGCAACTATGTAGATTTTTATAACTGTTCACTGTAGTTTTTTTACACTGTTGTCCCAGGGTGGCCATGAGGTACGAGTTTTTTTTTAATGAAACACACACATTTTAGTAAGTCGATAACCTATACTATTTTTTCTTGTAGTCTACCACTTATGGCAAAGTATTTTTGATTTTGCTTGAGATGTTTTTGGAATAAGAAAGAAAAGATCTATTGAATTTTTAAAATATATACAGGATGTTTCATTTAAAAAAAAAGGTCCACATGGCCATGGGTGTACGTACAGTGCGATTTTAAAAAAAAAACTGAAACAGTGATAGAAATCTATATAATTTCATGAGTAATTTACTTTTTGATTTAACTTTCTGCGACACATAGTAAAAATGTTAAGAGGGGGGAGCAATTATAAAAATGATCCTGTATCCCAGTAGTCGAATTTGTAGACTAGTAGAGTAATGCTTATGGTATGGACAAAGGAGATTTCACTCTTGGCAATATATGTATAAAATCGTATTAGATTAATGCGCATTTTTTGGAATTATTTGGAATTTTTATGGCATTTTTCAGAATTTTTTAGCATTATTTGGCATTTTTGGCATTACTAGGAATTTTTATGACATTATCCGGCATTTTTTGGCATTAATCGAATTTTTAAAATTTATACAGGATGTTTCATTTTTTTTAAAAAAAGGTCCTCATGGTCATGGGTGTATGTACAGTGCGATTTAAAAAAAAACCTGAAAATTTACGTAATTTCATGAGTAATTCACTTTTTGATTTAACTTTCTGCGACTAATACTAAAAACTTTAAGAGGGGGGAGCACTTATAAAAATGATCCTGTACCCCATTAGTCGAATTTGTAGACCAGTGGAGTAATGCTTATGGTATGGACGAAGGAGATTTCACTCTTGGCAATACAATATTATTAGGAATTTTTATGGCATTATCCGGATTAGATTTTTAAAAGTGAGTTATTTCAATCAGTTTTGGTTGGAAATCGCGCGAGTTTATGGGATTAGCTATATAGTGAATTAACAACTTATTGTAAATGCTAAAATGCCATTCAAATCAGGCTGGCTCACTACCATTAAAAATAGGGAGCATGGGACTATCTGAAGAGTACCGAAAATTGGGGTCAAATTTTTGCGAACCAAATCCCTGAAGAAAATATTCTGATGATTTATACAGAGTTAAGCAAGAATATAATAGGTTAAAAATACAACAAAAAAAAAGAGATTCCCAATTAATAAAAGAAAATAACATAGTAAAATGTTGTTACCTTTAATATTTGATAATATTCCTCAACATAGTTATAACCCCCTCCTCCTATTTTAGATTTTTAAAGGGTCCAAAAAACTTCTTGTAAGCTTAAGAATTTTTTTTGCTGCATGGAACAGTACAAAGTTGGTTAAGGTTTGTATAGAGCTAAAACCTTTGGGGAATGCATTGCTTTTTTAACACTAAAAAGTATGAAAAAACAGCGCCTGTTAAGTTTTTTCAAATCTTTTTATTATTAAATAAGTAAGTGTCTGTAAAAAATTAACCCAAAGAATATATGTAATTTCCTGTAGCCACCGGCTGCGCTCATGTCGCCGTCAAGCAATGTTCCCCAAGTACAACACAGTATCGGTCACTCTCGCGTAGCTATTACTTTCTCTATGGTTAAACAATTGAAAATGGGCGTTTAAGTTAAGCGTCGGTTAAGACCGTTCAAAAATGTTTAATGTTAAACTCCGGTTAAAACTGGATGGTGCAACAGGCAGTTACAGATTTATTATATGTTAAAAACATCATCCAATTTAAAACAATTTTTAAATTTAACTTGATCGTTTATAGTTATGCGTCATTAATAAAAAATATAAAAGAAAACCACTTTATTTTGTCCCGACTTATTTTTGGGTAAGAAGGAAAAACGCGAGGGGAGTGGGCGGGAGTACTTAAAAACTTGACACAAGAGAGGGGATTAAAACCAAGCAAAAAAGGTGTTACTCAATATGTACGTGGATCTACAATAGATTCATGCATTTTTATTGGTTCCGTAGTTTTCAAGAAATTCGACCGTTGTATATACCATTTTTTACCGTTATAAAAAAGATTTTTACCTGATTAATAAGATCTTTATTGTTCTTTAGAAATAATTCAATAACAAGAAGTTCGGTAGCAAAAAAAATATTCTATCTAATATTAAACTAAAAAATAAACAAAAAAAAACCACCACGGGCAGTCAAGGTTAACTTAATGGTAAAGCCATGATGGTAATTTAAGGCTTAAAATATTTTAGCATAATTTCAAGTGAAACGTTTTTATTTAAGTAATTTTTACTATGTTTTTCACATTTTTATGCCATCATTTTGCTCACGTTTTAAAGCTTTCTTTGCAAACTTTCGATTTCTAGAATAAAACGCCCACGAACTGCCAAAAAACATTTTTTCTCTGTTAAAATAAAAATAATTTAGAGGGAGAGGCCGGAATTTTAGAGTTAGATGGAGAAATAATTTAGTGAAGTTTATAGTTATTTACCACCTAACAAGGGCGGAAAGTGATACTTTACCGCACGCGACGGCAGTTGACCAACCTTTACGCATGTGTTAGGTACATGATTTTAACTATAAACAAGCCTCAAAAATTCCCAAAAAAGAAATATAGAAATATCTGTTTTAATTTTCTGAAATAAACGTAGTCACTTTACCGCACTGAGTGCGGTAAAGTAATACTTTCCGCACGCTAATGAGTACGGTAAAGTGCACTTTACCGCACGCGAGTAGGTAAAAAATATTTAAGGTTGTTGGAGGGAGACAGCAGGCTATAAGGAAGTATTTTAGAGAAAGATGGAAATAATCTAAGGCAATTGTTTAATAAAAATTTCTGTTGTGTCATCTGTCTGTCATCTTTAGTGGTGTGCATATGATTTTTATTTTGCCATTTTTATCCAAAAAACAGTAAAGTGTTTAAGTGTGTTTCTTTCAATCAAAGTTCTTTACAGTCTTTAAATTTACCAAAAACGTGTCCTCTAAAAGTAGTTAACTAAATTATTTTAAGGTTCATCACGGCTCTACCATTAGGAAACAATTAATAATAATTTAATCGTTCTTTAATAAATTAAAAAATAAATACATAAAATTATACAAGAAAACAATGGAAAAAAGATCCTCTAGCGTTTTTCTTAATTTTTAAAACACCCCTTTGGGATGGGAAAATCAGAAAATCTTTCTTCAAGGTTGTTGCATTTTTTTTGTTTTGGTCTGCACTCAATCAGTTTTTAAATTTAAAAACCTTCAGGGAAGATTTTCAATAAATTTCACATGCTTTTGTTATATTACCACCGAAAACTTACCGGAAATTTCAGGTAAAATCTCTTAAATCTCCTAAAATTTAAGATATATCTTTTGAATAAGTAATAACTAACGAACATACACATATTACACAACAAAGTTAAAAGAAAAACTTAACAGAAGACACATTTTTCGTCAAAATTCAACCTAAAAAACGTTTGTCATTATTGCATCAAGATTGTACCGATTTAATAACGAAAAAATGTGGACTATCTGAATAATAAAAAGTCATAAAATTAGACTGTTTGATACATTGGTTTACAATCCCAGGTTTCATTATTTTTTTTATCTCATTATCATTGAGATATAATCGGGGCAGATGTTTCGTAATTTTTTCCTTTGCTTTATTAAGACAATTTGTTTTTTGCAAAATAGTAGTTTATTTTATTAGGAGCCAAAGTAGAACTTTTAACGTATTCTTTTGAGACAGTTAGTGCAACACTGAGGAGAGGACAGAAATATCCGAGTGCTGCACTGAAAGTCTCAATAGAATACACTGTTTGTCTAGATGGGGAGCAAGACAGTTTTTTTTTATACCTTCATCAAAAACATGATTTTAGTAACTCTCTGCAGATAACTAAAGCATGGCTTTTTTGGTTACCGATACAAAAAAACTTTTTTTTTATCACGGGTGCAAAAAAAAAATTTCGGTCCGTTTTTTACCCAAAATTAAAGAGAAATAGCGGAAAATAGTAATATTGTATAGTAATAAAAATTAAGCCATTTCCGCCAGTTTTCACCAAGTATTTACGAAAAAAATCATTTAAAAACATCGTCAAGATATAAAACTGTCAACGATTGGTCAATCGCCATGGAAACCACCATTGTTATTTCATTTACCGGCCGCCTTGATTTATAGTGGTGTGTTGCGAGAAGTGCTCTTCGTTCGAGATTTTTAAAAGTATTTTCCTGTTTTTCTTGGATATTTTGATAGTTATGAAAAAAATAGTGTTAACAACTCGCGGCTAAACTGTGCTTTTTTTTACTCGCGTTTTTAAGCACTATTTTAGCCACTAGTTGTTAAAACTACTATTTCCTCCAAATAGAATACCTACGCTATTTTTTTGTCAAACGAAAAAGCAAGCAGGCTTTGGTAATTTCCACAGCTTGCTGACTTGAACAAACAGAATAGTATGCCATGAGTTTTTAAAGGGAAACACATTTTCAGAAAGTGCATTCTACATACTATTATTAATTTCCTTCGAAAACGATAAATTTTGTAAAATTGGCAAGTTTTAACATTTTTTAGAATTTTCTTACTTTGATTTTTTTCGTGATTTTATACGAAACTCTTAAGAACCAAGGGTAGCCGTGTGTTTTTCTGCTACTCAAGTAAACAATCAAGTTGGCAGGCATTCACTATTCCTAAAAAATTACAATCAAGAATGTCATGAAATTTATTTTAGATCTCTGGATAGGTACATCCAATTTTTGAGTAAACTCCTACTCTTCCAATACCAAATATGATTTTAAAAAAATCTTATTTTATTACTAGAAGCAGAAAATACAAGCGGAAGGGGTCGTTGAAAGCGGGGCCTTTTTTGTATATATCAGTAACAGTGGCGTATCAGAGAGTTTTGGTACATTCTCTAATTTTCTAGTTAAGAAAATCGGACTACGCCACTGGAAAAAATTAATTTTCTGATATAATTTAGCCATTGTTCTTAGATCAACTTTGTCAAGTTTGGTACTCGTAGGTTGAAAAATCTTGATAAAAATGCTAAAAAAGAATATGCAAGAAATTTTTGCTTGAGTTTTTCCAATTTTTCTCGTAGAAGGAGTGGTTTAAGCTACACTATCACTATTTACTTATAGATAGAGAATTAAATTTGCAACATTTTTCCCATTTTTCACTTTTGACACTCTTGTCACCGTTTAGGAGTTATCCAAGAAAATCGTTTTTTTGGAGTTTTTGGAAGGTTAGAAATGGCAGTTTCCGAGGGAGTACGAATGGGGACCCATGTAGCTTAGCCTAATACACTAAACGTTCATTGTCCCAGATGTACAGGGTGGGCTAAATTCGCTGGGATTTCGGGGTTTTGGCTACTTCTAGGCAAGATAGCCAAAAAATAGTACACATGTCCTGGGTTCGATTTTCGAGACAAGCTTAAATACAAAAACTGCATCTCGATATGTTAAGAGGTTTTTGAGATACGGGGGCTTCTTGAAAAGTCTGCATTTTGGAATGAGGTCTATAACTTTGTTATTTATGGGAATATTGTTTTTATGTAAAAAACGTTTTTGTAGACATTTTGACAAAGAATAAAGTTGGAATTTTTCTTATGGAATGACCTTTTTTTCTTTGATTTTTTAAATCAGCATAACATTCACTTTAAAATGACGTATCATTTTTTTTTATATTTTTATTTTTTCGATATTTATTTAGTTTTTTAATTATTATCTTTTAAACTTTTTTAACGTAATTTTTATTGTAAAGTAAAATTAAAGTTAAAATAAATATAAATATTCGTAAAAAGTAATAAAAATATAAAAAATACATGAAATAAAAACATGCAAAAAATAAAACACAAAGTGTGATACATCATTTTAAAGGAAATTTTATGTCGATTTTAAAAATCAAATAAATAAATGGTCATTCTATAAGAAAAATACCAACTTTGGGTTATATTTCAAAAACTAGATGTTTTAGGAAAAATCCAGTTAGAAGGTTAAGTTCTTTGTTAAAATGTCTTCAAAAAAGCTATTTACATGAAAACAATATTCCTTCCCAATTTTCAAAATGCCCCCGTAGCTCGGAAATGGTAAGACATATCAAGATGCAGTTTTCGTATTTAAGCTTGCCTTAAACATCGAGCCCAGGACATGCATACTATTTTTTGGCTATCTTGCCTAGAAGTGCCCAAAACCCCCAAATCCCAGCGAATTTAGCCCACCCTGTACGTTGCTGGAACTGCTTGTCCTTTTTTAAATGTCACCTAGGACTTAAAATTTAAAAATACTGAGCTGCAACGCATTTAACAATGCCTGCGCTACGCGCGCGCATTTAACCGCCACCATCTCCGTAAAGCCATCAACCATAGAGATTTTTAATTGCGCCACGCGGTGAATCACTGCTTAACAGTCATATTCCGGCTCGCGGACGGTGTAGACGTTTTACCGGGTAGTTGTTTTTAACGGTTTTTTTTTGTGTTTGTGTTTTTAAATCGGATAAACAATTTTTTCAACACTGTTTTGCATTTTTTAAAGGATTTAATAGCATATAGTAATAATTTCCGCAAAAACAAAGCCTAAATAAGTAAATCGAATCCGACACAGTACCACCAACAATTGCGGGACGGTTAAACACGTGTCTAAAATTAATTTTTGTGAGTTTTATGGTTTTAAATAACGATATAAATGTAGTGAACATTAACTTAGGGACTATACCGAAAGGATAATACTAAGTGAAGTGAATATTGTGGACAATCTACCCTCCTTCTTCTTGCTACTAGCACGATGGCAAATGCGGGTATCCATAGGAGGTTTCTTCAAAGGAGTAGATAGGTAGGTGCTTTTTTTCAAAAGATTTTTTTTTTCGCAAATTTAATAATTATTACAATACAATAGAGTCATTTCAAATCAAATCAACCAAAATAAAAGGTTTGGCAGACCACCTCACCGATTTTGATAATGTTTGGTACAGTTATTCTACCCATAAAGAGGATCAAAAATCCTAAATTTCAGATTTTTCGGACGAGTAGTTTTTTTAAATAAATTTTTGAAAATAAAAAAAAAACCGCCAAATTCTCCTCAACACGCACCCTGGAGAACTACTAATACTAAAATAGCGATATATAGCTTATTTTAAAGGTCTCGAAAATACCCCTTTCGAACGAGGTATCTTATGACATACTTTATATTGAAAAAAAAGTATTTTTCTTATACCTTCATCAAAAACATGATTTTAGTAACTGTCTGCAGATAACTAAAGCATGGCTTTTTTCGTTACCAATGCAAAAATTTTTTTTTTTGATCACGGGTGCAAAAAAGATTTCTGTCCGTTTTTTACCCAAAATTAAAGAGAAATAGCGGAATATAGTAATATTGGAAAAATCTAATTATTCTTGTCTAAAAATTAAGCCATTTTCGCCAGTTTTCAATAAGTATTTACGAAAAAATAATTTTAAAACATCGTCAAAATATTAAACGGTCAAAGATTAAAATGGGTAATTATGCAGTATACGGTTTTCTGCCATTTTTGATTTTTTTTGAAAAATTCTTTATGGGGGCACCTTCTAGGGTCCCTAGGACCCCAAATCCGCCTGCGCCCGATTTTTTTATTTTTTTTTTAACGAGAAAAAAGGGTGCCCAGGGGGGGTTGTAAAGTGTTTTTTTAATTGTTTTGGGTTGGTTTGGATTAGGTTGGGTTGGACTGTGTTGGTTTGGTTTGTTTTAGTGAAAAAAAATTTAAAAAAAACAAAAAAAATAAAAAAAAAAACAACCGGCGCAGACGGATTTGGGGTCCTAGGGACCCTAGAAGGTGCCCCTATAAAGAATTTTTCAAAAAAAAATCAAAAATGGCAGAAAACCGTATACTGCATAATTACCTTAAAATGTCGCAACAATGAACGTCACCGAGTAAAAAGGCACATCGCTATGGAAACCATTGTTACTTCATTTACCAGCCGCCTTGATTAATAGTATAAAGATGGTGTGTTGCGAGAAGTGCTCTTTGTTCGAGATTTTTAAAAGTATTTTCCTGTTTTTCTTCGATTTTTTGATAAAGGTTTTAAAAAAATAGTGTTAACAACTAGCGGCTAAACTGTGCTTTTTTTACTCGCGTTTTTAAATACCTCGCTGCGCTCGTTATTTAATCCAACGCTTGTAAAAACGCACTATTTTAGCCACTACTTGTTAAAACTACTATTTTGAAATTTTTGAAAAAAGTATTTTTTAAATTTAAAAAAAAAAATGTATTTTTTGTCAATATTTTAGCAACATATTGGCAAAATTTCAGGATTGAGAAATAATGGGTTCATAGTGAAAAAAATATTGAAAACTTATAAACATACAAAATTCCAACAAGTGTTTTAATTTGTTATAAAAAACTTGTTTTGTCGCTTGCATAGACTTTTACACCAAATTTTCTTCAGGCACAAACTTGTTGAAATCCCTAAATAAAATAACACCTTCCCCCTCCTCCCTATCTCCTCCACCATTCTGGAGATGTGCCTGTAACTTGGTAAGTGCCCCCCCCCCCCCCCGGCCCTTATAATATCAACGTGTTTGGTACTCCAGTTCTGACTTGTAAGTTTTATGCCACGCCCTGCTTTGCTCTTATCGGTGTAATTTAAAAAAATTGTCTGGACATGTGTAATAGATTTTTTTGTAAAAAAAATTATTTCTTCAAAAAATGATCCAAAGTTTTTGTGACTATGGGTCATTTCATATATGAAATCAACCAACAAAAATTGGTGCTAGAAAGCACGGATAGTCCAACATACAATCAGTTATTTTTTGTTGAGAGGAAATCAAAATATCTCGAAAACTGTAGTTTTGAAAGATTTGAACCCTATAACAAAATTTTTGGGTAATATTTAGGAAAACCAAAATCTGAAAACCGCATATCAATAGCTGCTTTACTTCTAAAGTTATGATTTTTTTATACATTTTAACGTTTTTTCAAATAACTCGGAAACTAAGGCTCCCACGAATTTGGACTTTATAACAAAATTTGTAGTCCATATTCATGGAAACTTAAATCTAAAAACCGTATATCGCTACTTGCTTTTATTCCAAAGTTACAATTTTTTTAAAATATTTTATCCCCCTTCAACTTCCCACCTTTCTACTCAAAAGTTAATTAGTTCATGGTCAGCCGATAGAGGATTTTTTGACCAAGTTTCGTTAAAATCGTTCTTGAGTTATCGTGTATACATGCAGACAACAGACAACTTTTTTTTTTTTTTCGTCGAATAAGGTGATTTGGAACCTTGAGTAACTTATTTTTGATAAAATTAAGAAAAGTCAAACGATTTTAATAATCCCCCATACCATATTCGTATGGTGGACTAAAAAGGGAGGTTTGGCAGACCATCTCCCCGATTTCGATAATTTTTGGTACATTTATTCTAACCATAAAGGGGATGAAAAATCTTTTTGACCATTAGTTTTTTTTAATTAATTCTTAAACATCACAAAAACTACCAATTTTGCTCAAACATGTACTTAAAGAAATTGGAATATCTCGATAACAACTTAAACTTATACGGTGGTTTATAGCTCATTTTAATAGGTATTTTAAATACCTTTCGAATTTTGTTTTAAAAATAATTTGAAATTAAAAAAATAATTTTTTTAATTTTTGAAAAACATCATTTTTTATTATTTTTTATAAAAATATATTTTGTGTCTGGGTATTTCGCCAAACTATTTATAAAATTTCAAGATGGAGACTTGATGGGTCCATCAAAAAAAAATTATTTTAAAAATTTTGATTTTTTTTTCAAAAAAAAAATGAGGTCATGTGATGCTTTATTAAAATACCCTTAAAACAAGCTATCACTTGCTCTTGTAGAATGTATAGTTATCAAGATATGTATATTTTGATAAATGCCTGTAAAGACAATCAATTTTAACCAAATGTGCAGGTACATAAAAAGAGTAATATCTTGAGAACTGTATACCGTACAAAAGCGAGTAATACGTTGTTTTATAGGTATTTTAAATTTCTTGATAAAGTATCACATAACCTAATTTTTTTTTTGAAAAATAATTAAAGTTTTTTTTTAATTTCTTTTTTTTTTTAACAAAAAGTACATCATGTGATACATCATTCGAAAGGTATTTAAAATACCTTTAAAACGAGCTATAAACCACGGTCCTAGTTTACTTAGTTATCGAGATATGTTCATTTCTTTAGGTACATGTTTAAGCAAAATGGTAGTTTGCTTTGATTTTCAAAAATTGATTAAAAAAAAGTAATGGTCAAAAAAAAATTAAATTTGGGATTTTTCATTCTCTTTATGGGTAGAATAAATTTGATTTGAAATGTGTTGTGATCAACTAAAAGTAGGCAAGCATTCTGGAAAGCTAAGAAATTTTTCAGCAAAAATATGTTCTTACCGAAATGGGAATGAAATTTTGTGACGGATTTCGAATTAAACTTACGAAAGTTTAAAAAAATTCTGCATCCCTTGATGCGGAGTAAGTAAAGCGAATTTTGTAAATTTATTAAAATTAATTATTTCTGAACACTTTAGTTAATTTGATTTTTGTCAAAAAATTTACTTAAAAGTATCCCGCATATAGGCTTTTTTTCCACAAAATTTTTGAATATACGGGGTGTAAAAGGGCGCACAGCTTTTTTTTTAAAATTAGCTGTCAAAATTGTAAAGAAAAAACTTGTTTTTTAGTACAAATTTTAAATTATATTTAAAGAGCAGTTTTGATTTTTATTTCTGGTAGTTTTTTACTTTTCAATATAAAAAGAAAGAGAGAACATATTTATACATCCAAATGAACCGCCTAGTTCATTTTATTATCCGAAACCCAGAGCAGACATTTTAGTAGTAGAAAGTTAAAAAAAAGTTTAGCCTCTTACTTCTACCGTTCGAACCTACACGCTGACCAAAGAAGAAATGTTGGATTCTTTTTAATTTGGTTTTTAAGTGTTTTTATTTCCTTTTCCTAATGTTTGAGTTTTATCAAAATAAATACCACTATATTGCATGCATTTTTACTGTTATTATTTTTTTTTTCACCTTTCCCCAATGATTTCTCCATCCTGAAATTTTGCCAATGCGTTCTAAAATATTGAGAAAAAATATATATTTAAAAAAAAAATCAAAAAATACTTATTTGAAAAATTTCAAAAAATACTTTTTTTTTCAAAATAACCTTTTTTTCAATATAAAGTATTTGTTGAGGAGACCGGTTTTTTTTTATTTTCAAAAATTAATTAAAAAAAAACTACTGGTCCAAAAAATCTGAAATTTTGGATTTTTGATCCTATTTATGAGTAGAATAACTGTACCAAAAAATATTAAAACCGGAGAGGTGACCTGCCAAACCACTGAACGAAAATATTTGAATCTAGATTGAAATAATGTGGATAATCGGGCAACGCTGCTTTGTAGAACAGGGTAACTTTAAAACTGTATGACTTGTGGAAACAACTGCACGTTGAAAAAATAATTGCAATATTTTTTTCAGGGTAAGTAGAAGCTAAAGCTTCGTCAAGATCTTCAAGATCTTCCAACGTTGGAATAAAGCAACGCCGCGTCGTAGATTAGGTAAATTATTTTATGAAAAAGTCACAAACAAAAAATATTAACATGATAGAACCATTAATTTAAACTTAGCCAAATTATTAGTCTAGAGTTTTTTAAACTTCAGTATTGATTTCATTTAATCTGAGTGGTTGCATCCTACTCTTTTATTTTTGAAATTTTTCTGCCCACTGCTACTGTAGAACTTTGGAATAAATAAAAATCTAAGCAAATTATTATTGTATTACTCTTTAAATTTTTTCTTATGGACGTTTTTCTCTTTGTTTCAGGGTAAGTCCGGCGCCCCATCTTATCAAACTCAAAGTTGACATTAAGCAGTTATTTTTTCAGGTAAAAATCAAGTTGCCAATATTCTTGTATAAACATCCACTGTTGATAACATATATTTTACAAGTATGTTTTAGGTAAAGAAGCATTTTACAACTTACAAAGATCCTAGGTTTTATGATTGAAATAGGACGAAGGAATCTCTCAAGTTATGTAAGTAAAAATTTTGAGTCAAATAAAAAAAAAGTTGTATCTCTGCAAAAACTTTGTTTATTATAAAACAATATTTTTATTTTAGGTACACGAAACAAAAATTCTAGAAATAACCAAGAAATCTTAAGTGTCAGTTAAAGTTAGCCAGATAAATGATCAAATTGTCTTGAAGAAATAGGCAAGTTATGTAAGTAAAAGGGTCAAATTTTTTTTACATAAAATCTAATGCCTCGTAGGTCTTCTGAATTGAATGACATAAAAAAAATGCGGAAATGCAACGTTTTCGAGAAAAATTGAAAAAAAGAAAACTTTGTGTAGAAATGTGTTACAGAAAATAGTTTCTACTTGATTTCCTCAATGGGAATATAGAAATGAAATTGTTGCGAAAATGCATTATTTTTGAGAAAAACTGAAAAAAAAATTTTAATTTCTTTTTAAAAGAATTATTACGATTTTGGAATTTGAACATTCTTCTGAATATAACTATATCATTGAAAATATGAACTTCTTGTAGAAATGTGATATGAAAAAAATTGAAACGGCTCTAGATTTCACTTCTTCTCCTCAATGCAAATATGGAAATGGAAAAAGGCCACTTTTTGTAGAAATGTGATAATGCATCTCCGCAGATTTTAATTTCCATATTTGCATTGAGGAGAAGAAGTGAAATCTAGAGCCGTTTCCATTTTTTTTTCATATCACATTTCTACAAAAGGTTGCCTTTTTTTCACTTTTTCTCGAAACCATTTTCGCGGATTTTCATTTCCTTATTTGCATTGAAGAGAAGAATTGAAATCTAAAACCGTTTTTATTTTTTCTTTATCGCATTTCTACACAAAGTTTCTATTTTCAATTTTTCTCGAAAACGGTACGTTTCCGTACATTTTTGCTTTTATATTAAAACTCAGGGGGTCCTATAGAAGACCTCCAATATTTTTTTTTCAATATCATATTTAATGTAAACCAAAGTTGGGCCAAGTAAAAATTTTGAGTAAAATAAAAAAAGTCATATTTATGCAAAAATTTTGTTTGAACTGGATTATAAAAAACATTTTTGTTTAGGTACACGAACCAAAAATACTAGAAATGAACAAGAAATCTTAAGTTAAAGTTAGCCAAATAATGATCAAATTATGCCCTAAAGAAATAGGACGAAGGAATCTCTAAAGTTATGTAAGTAAAAATTTTGAGTAAAAAAAAAAGTTGTAGCTCTGCAAAAACTTTGCTTGTACTGGATTATAAATTTGTATATGTTTGTTTTAGGCACACGAAGCAAATATACTAGAAATTACCTATCAAATCTCAATTTTAAGTTAAAGTTAGCCAGATAACGATCAAATTACGTCTTGAAGGAAGATCCTATGGTTTATGATGTGAATACGACAAAAGAATCTGTAAAAAGTGAAGTAAGTAAAAATTCTGAGTAAAATAAAAAATTATATCAGTGACATTATTTTTACATTATACATCAAGGAAGGCCGTGACGCTATACAAGACTATTTGGTTTGTCATCGCCTACTATGTTTTCAAATTTTGCGCCATATCCGTACTGTTGATCATTTAATTTTTTAACATTTGTATGCAAAAAAAATGTTTTTTTTTTGCATTGGTAAAAAGTTACTTTGTTATTCGCCGACAGCCAGTAAAAATGTGTTTTTGATAAAATGCTAAAAATATTTTTGTTTCAGGTGTCAAAGAAGAAACTTTTTAGTGCGTGTTGCGTCGGTTTGAAAGTTTTTATCGTAAGTGCGAACAATGTGGATGGTGATGGAACAATTGGTGTGAAGGATGGGGCAACTCCGCGTCGTAGAACCGGTAAGTTTACATTATACCGCGCATTCGGACTATTCTCATAGGTGGTTGCTAAAACCGACATAGTTTTTATTCCTTATGTCATTCATTTTAATTTTATACTTTTGGAAATAGAATTTTCGTACGTATTTTTACGGAAAATTTCGTCAAAATATATATTTAAAAAAAAGTTGCTAATTACGAAACACTTCGATAAACCCTGAAATTCTATAAAGCTGTAATCACGTATTTTTTCAGGGTGAGTAGAAGCTAAAGCTTCGTCAAGATCTTCAAGACCTTCCAACGTTGGAATAAGGCAACGCCGCTTCGTAGATTAGGTAAATTATCTTAAAGTCACAAAAAATAAATATTAAGTGAAATAAATGACAATAAAACGACCCAACTATTAATTTAAACTTAGTCAAACTATTTGTTTAAAGTTTTTAAAACTTCAGTACTTATTTCATTTAATCTGAGTGGTTGCATCCTACTCTTTTATTTTTGACTTATTTGACTCGGGACTAAATAAAAATCTAAGTAAATTATTATTTTATTACTTTTAAAATTTTCTTATGGAAGTTTTTCTCTTTGTTTCAGGGTAAGTCCGGAGCCCCATCTAATCAAACATGTTGATATTAAGCAGTTATTTTTTCAGGTAAACGTCAAGTTGGTAATTCTTCTCGCCAATATTCTTGTATAAACATCCACCGCTGATAACATATATTTTACAAGTATGTTTTAGATAAAGAAGTATTTTACAACATTTGGTTGCCCTTTTCATCTCCGATCCATTTCGATCCAAAATATCAACAAAAGTATAACTACCCAGGAATTACAAATACACGAGTTGACCTGCAGATGTGAAGTTGGAAGTCAAATTTACCCAGATAATGATTAAAATTTCGCCTTGAAGAAAGATCCTAGGTTTTATGATTGAAATAGGACGATGGAATCTCTAAAGTAATGTAAGTAAAAATTTTGAGTAAAATAAAAAAAGTTGTATCTCTGCAAAAACTTTGTGTGTACTGGATTATAAATAGTAGTTTTCAAAACTAGTAGCTAAAATAGTGCTTTTTTTACAAGCGTTGGTTTAAGTAACGAGCGCAGCGAGGTATTTAAAAACGCGAGTAAAAAAAAGCACAGTTTAGTCGCGAGTTGTTAAAACTATTTTTTTTTATTTAATTTTTGTTTTAGGCACACCAAGCCAAAATACTAGAAATGACCAAGAAACCTTAAGTTAAAGTTAGCCAGATAATGATCAAATTACTTCTTGAAAAAATTGGACGAAGTTATGTAAGTAAAAATTTTGAGTAAAATAAAAAAAAGTTATAACTCTGCAAAAACTTTGTGTGCACTGGATTAAAAAAAATATTTTGTTTTAGATACACGAAACAAAAATACTAGAAACGAGCAAGAAATCTTAAGTTAAAGTTAGCCAAATAATGATCAAATTACGCCTTAAAGAAATAGGACGGAGGAATCTCTAAAGTTATGTAAGTAAAAATTTTGAGTAAAATAAAAAAAGCTGTATTTCTGCAAAAACTTTCTTTGTACTGGATTATAAAAAATATTTTTGTTTTAGGCACACAAAGCAAAAATACTAGAAATTACCTATCAAATCTCAATTTTAAGTTAAAGTTACCTAGATAATGATCAAATTACGTCTTGAAGGAAGATCCCAGGGTTTATGATGTCAATAGGACAAAAGAATCTGTAAAAAGTGAAGTAAGTAAAAATTCTGAGTCAAATAAAAAGTAATTGTATCAGTGTCATTATTTTTAAATTATAAATCGAGGAAGGGCATGGCGCTACACAAGATCATTTGGTTCGTCATCGCCCACTGTTTTCAAATTTTGCGCCATATCCTTACAGCTTTCCATTTAATTTTTTAACATTTTTGTGCAAAAAAATGGGTTTTTTTGCATTGGTAAAAAGTCACTTATTATTCGCGGACAGCCAGTAAAATCGTGTTTTGGATAAAATAGAAAAAATATTTTTGTTTCAGGTGTCAAAAAAGAAACCTTATAGTGCGCGTCGCGTCGGTTTGAAAGTTTTCATCGTAAGTGCGAACAATGTGGATGGTTAATGGTTGGTGTGAAGGATAGGGCAACTCCGCGTCGTAGAACCGGTAAGTTTACATTATACCGCGCATTCGGACTATACTTGGTTGCTAAAACCGACAAAGTTTTAATTTCTTATGTTTTTTCTTTAATTTTTTACTTTTGGAAATCGAATTTTAGTACGTATTTTTACGGAAAATTTTGTCAAAA
The DNA here is from genome assembly GCA_963921995.1 of Oxystoma pomonae. Taxonomy (NCBI): domain Eukaryota; kingdom Metazoa; phylum Arthropoda; class Insecta; order Coleoptera; family Brentidae; genus Oxystoma; species Oxystoma pomonae. The sequence goes on from OY998171.1 coordinate 68,956,544, forward strand.
TATATATTTAAAAAAAAGTTTTTACGAAACACTTCGACAAACGCAAAAATTTTATGAATCTTTAATTATATATTTTTTCAGGGTGAGTAGAAGCTAAAGCTTCGTCAAGATCTTCAAGACCTTCCAACGTTGGAATAAGGCAACGCCGCGTCGTAGATTAGGTAAATTATCTTATGAAAAAATACTTACTACTTACTAACTTAAAGTTTTTAAAACTCTGTATTTTTGTTGTTGTTAAACGTTGCATCCTTTATTTTTGACTTATTTTTTTCTGCCCACTGCTATTTAAAACTTGGGATTAAATAAAAATCTAAGCAAATTATTATTTTCTTACTTTTAAAATTTTCTTATGGACCTTTTTCTCTTTGTTTCAGGGTAAGTCCGGAGCCCCATCTTATCAAAAAAGTTGATATTAAGCAGTTATTTTTTCAGGTAAAAATCAAGTTACCAATATTCTTGTCTAAACATCCACTGTCGATAACATATATTTTACAAGTATGTTTTAGATAAAGAAGCATTTTAGAACTTTTGGTTGCCCTTTTTCATCGCAGATCCATTTAGATACAAAAGTATAACTACCCAGGAATTACAAATACACGATTTGGCCTGCAGATGTGAAGTTTCAAGTCAAAATTAGCCAGATAATGATTAAAAATTACGCCTTGAAGAAAAATCCCAGATTTTATTTATGAAACAGGACGAAGCAATCTCTAAAGTTATGTAAGTAAAAATTTAGAGTAAAATAAAATAAGTTGTATCTCTGCAAAAACTTTGTGTACTGGATTATAAAAAATATTTTTGTTTTAGGTACACGAAACAAAAATACTAGAAATGACTAAGAAATCTTAAGTTAAAGTTGGCCAGATAATGATCAAATTACGTCTTGAAAAAAGTTATGTAAGTAAAAATTAAGTAAAATAAAAAAAGTTGTATTTCTGCAAAAACTTTGTGTATACTGAATTATTACAAAAAATATTTTTGTTTTAGGTACACGAAACAAAAATACTAGAAATGATCAAGAAATCTTAAGTTAAAGTTAGCCAGATAATGATCAAATTACGTCTTGAAACAATAGGACGAAGGAATTTCTAAAGTTATGTAAGTAAAAATTAGTAAAATAAAAAGAGTGGTATCTCTGCAAAAACTTTGTACTGGATTATAAAAAATATTTTTGTTTCAGGTGTCAAAGAAGAAACTTTTTAGTGCGCGTCGCGTCGGTTTGAAAGTTTTCATCGTAAGTGCGAACAATGTGGATGGTGATGGAACAATGGTTGGTGTGAAGGATGGGGCAACTCCGCGTCGTAGAACCGGTAAGTTTACATTATACCGCGCATTCGGACTATTCTCATAGGTGGTTGCTAAAACCGACATAGTTTTGATTTCTTATGTCATTCATTTTAGTTTTTTACTTTTGGAAATAGAATTTTAGTACGTATTTTAACGGAAAATTTCGTCAAAATATATATTTTTGAAAAAAAGTTGCTAATTACGAAACACTTCGACAAACGCAGAAATTTTAATGTACCTGAAGCTCTCAGAGTAAAGTGAGCAGAACAATTTTTTTTATAATGCATAATTAAGTGCTAATTAGGTGCCCCATTTAAAAATTTAGTGCTCGTTTTTTTTTTTAATTCTTCTGCTAGCTTCATCTGAAGCTAGCAGAACATGCTGTATTAAAAAAAAAAGTAGTACTAAATTTTTAAAACGCGCCTTTAGTATCCACTATAATAGTTCTTGTTTCAACGATTTTTATTGCATTTCTCTGCTGAGGTCGAGGCTGAGGATCATCTGAAAACATCAGAACATGCTATATTTTTTTTTTAAAACGAGCTCTATATTTTTAAATGGGGCACTTAATTAGCACTTAGTTAGCTTTTTATTATGCACCACGACATTTTTTATTTCGACGGTTTTAATGCATTATTCTGCTGAATTCATCTGAAGCTAGCAGAACATGCACTATTTTAAAAAAAAGGAGCACTAAATTTTTAAATGACACTATCATAATTTTGATTCCGATGATTTTTAATGTATTGCTCTGCTGAGTTCATCTGAAGCTACCAGAACATGCTGTATCTTTAAAAAAAAGGAGCACTAAATTTTTTAATGGGGCACTTAATTAGCACCTAATTATACACTATAAAAAAAATTGTTCTGTTCACCTTTCTCTGCTAGCAGTGAAATTTTACGAAACTGTAATTATATATTTTTTCAGGGTGAGTAGAAGCTAAAGCTTCGACAAGATCTTCAAGACCTTCCAACGTTGGAATAAGGCAACGCCGCGTCGTAGATTAGGTAAATTACCTTATGAAAAAGTCACAAAAACGAAATATTAAGTGAAATAAATTATAATAAAACATGATAGAACCAACCATTAATTTAAATTTAATGAAACTATTAGTTTAAAGTTTTTAAAACTTCTGTACTTATTTCATTTAATCTGAGTGGATGCAGCCTACTCTTTTATTTTTGACTTACTTTTTTCTGCCCACTGCTATTGCAGAACATGGGACTAAATAAAAATCTAAGCAAATTATTATTTTAATACTTTTAAAATTTTCTTATGGACGTTTTTCTCTTTGTTTCAGGGTACGTCCGCAGCCCAATCTTATCAAACAAGTTGATACTAAGCAGTGATTTTTTCAGGTAAACATATATTTACAAGTATGTTTTAGATAAAGAAGCATTTTACAACTTTTGGTTGCCCTTTGTCATCTCAGATCAATTTAGATGCAAAATATCAACAAAAGTATAACTACCCAGGAATTACAAATACACGAGTTGACCTGCAGATGTGACGAAGATCCCAGGTTTTATGATTGAAACAGGACGATGCAATCTCTAAAGTTGTGTAAGTAAAAATTTAGAGTAAAATAAAAAAGGTATATCCTCCTAAAAATTTGTGTGTACTGGATTATGAAAAATATTTTTGTTTTAGGTACACGAAAACAAAATTTAGCCAGATAATGATCAAATTACGTCTTGAAACAATAGGACGAAGGAATCTCTAAAGTTATGTAAGTAAAAATTAGTAAAATAAAAAGAGTGGTATCTCTGCAAAAACTTTGTACTGGATTATAAAAAATATTTTTGTTTTAGGCACACGAAGCAAAAATACTGGAAATTACCCAGAAATCTTAAGTTTCAGTTAAAGTTAAAAATAGAACGAAGGAATCGCATAGCGTAAGTAAAAATGTAGAGTAGAATAAAAAAAGTCGTTTTTGTTTTATAGTGCTGATGATCGTTTTAAATAAAACCGAAACGTATCCTAATTGAGAAATTCCGACTTTTATTTGTCCTAATATCACGACGAACCAAGAAAATTATAAATAACTCCGAGGACACGAAAAACCTTCAAATAAAAAAAGTTATATAACTTCAAAAATTTTTTTTGAACTGGAAAAAATATTTTTGTTTTAGGTACACGAAACAAAAGTTCTAGAAATGACCAAGAAATATTAAGTTTCAGTTAAAATTAGCCAGATAAAGATCCAATTACGTCTTGAAGAAATAGGACGAAGGAATCTTCAAAGTTATGTAAGTAAAAATTTTGCGTAAAATAAAAAAAAGTTGTATCTCTGCAAAAACTTTGTGTGTACTGGATTATAAATAGTAGTTTCCAAAACTAGTAGCTAAAATAGTGCTTTTTTTACAAGCGTTGGTTTAAATAACAAGCGCAGCGAGGTATTTAAAAACGCGAGTAAAAAAAAGCACAGTTTAGTCGCGAGTTGTTAACACTATTTTTTTTTAAATTTAATTTTTGTTTTAGGCACACCAAGCAAAAATACTAGAAATGACCAAGAAACCTTAAGTTAAAGTTAGCCAGATGATCAAATTACGTCTTGAAAAAATAGGACGAAGGAATCTCTAAAGTTATGTAAGTAAAAATTTTGAGTAAAATAAAAAAAAGTTATAACTCTGCAAAAACTTTGTGTGCACTGGATTAAAAAAAATATTTTGTTTTAGGTACACGAAACAAAAATACTAGAAATTACCAAGAAATCTTAAGTTAAAGTTGGCCAGATAATGATCAAATTACGTCTTGAAAAAATAGGACGAAGGAATCTCTAAAATTATGTAAGTAAAAATTGAGTAAAATAAAAAAAAGTTGTATATCTGCAAAAACTTTGTACTGGATTATAAAAAAAATATTTTTGTTTTAGGTACACGAAACAAAAGTTCTAGAAATGACCAAGAAATATTAAGTTTCAGTTAAAATTAGCCAGATAAAGATCCAATTACGTCTTGAAGAAATAGGACGAAGGAATCTTCAAAGTTATGTAAGTAAAAATTTTGCGTAAAATAAAAAAAAGTTGTATCTCTGCAAAAACTTTGTGTGTACTGGATTATAAATAGTAGTTTTCAAAACTAGTAGCTAAAATAGTGCTTTTTTTACAAGCGTTGGTTTAAATAACAAGCGCAGCGAGGTATTTAAAAACGCGAGTAAAAAAAACACAGTTTAGTCGCGAGTTGTTGACACTATTTTTTTTTTAATTTAATTTTTGTTTTAGGCACACCAAGCAAAAATACTAGAAATGACCAAGAAACCTTAAGTTAAAGTTAGCCAGATGATCAAATTACGTCTTGAAAAAATAGGACGAAGGAATCTCTAAAGTTATGTAAGTAAAAATTTTGAGTAAAATAAAAAAAAGTTATAACTCTGCAAAAACTTTGTGTGCACTGGATTAAAAAAAATATTTTTGTTTTTTGTGCAAAAAAATGGGTTTTTTTGCATTGGTAAAAAGTCACTTATTATTCGCGGACAGCCAGTAAAATCGTGTTTTGGATAAAATAGAAAAAATATTTTTGTTTCAGGTGTCGCGCGTCGCGTCGGTTTGAAAGTTTTCATCGTAAGTGCGAACAATGTGGATGGTTAATGGTTGGTGTGAAGGATGGGGCAACTCCGCGTCGTAGAACCGGTAAGTTTATATACCGCGCATTCGGACTATACTTGTTTGCTAAAACCGACAAAGTTTTGATTTTTTATGTTTTTTCTTTAATTTTTTACTTTTGGAAATAGAATTTTAGTACGTATTTTTACGGAAAATTTTGTCAAAATATAAATTTAAAAAAAAGTTGCTTATTACGAAACACTTCGACAAACGCAAAAATTTTATGAATCTTTAATTATATATTTTTTCAGGGTGAGTAGAAGCTAAAGCTTCGTCAAGATCTTCAAGACCTTCCAACGTTGGAATAAGGCAACGCCGCGTCGTAGATTAGGTAAATTATCTTATGAAAAAATAAATACTAAGTTTTAAAAAAATACAATAAAACATGAAAGAACCAACTATTAATTTAAACTTATTTAAACTACTAATTTAAAGTTTTTAAAACTCTGATCTTATTTCATTGTTTCTGAGCCGTTGCATCCTTTATTTTTGACTTATTTTTTTCTGCCCACTGCTATTTAAAACTTGGGATTAAATAAAAATCTAAGCAAATTATTATTTTCTTACTTTTAAAATTTTCTTATGGACCTATTTCTCTTTGTTTCAGGGTAAGTCCGGAGCCCCATCTTATCAAAAAAGTTGATATTAAGCAGTTATTTTTTCAGGTAAAAATCAAGTTACCAATATTCTTGTCTAAACATCCACTGTCGATAACATATATTTTACAAGTATGTTTTAGATAAAGAAGCATTTTAGAACTTTTGGTTGCCCTTTTTCATCTCAGATCCATTTAGATACAAAAGTATAACTACCCAGGAATTACAAATACACGATTTGGCCTGCAGATGTGAAGTTTCAAGTCAAAATTAGCCAGATAATGATTAAAAATTACGCCTTGAAGAAAAATCCCAGATTTTATGAATGAAACAGGACGAAGCAATCTCTAAAGTTATGTAAGTAAAAATTTTAAGTAAAATAAAAAAAGTTGTATTTCTGCAAAAACTTTCTTTGTACTGGATTATAAAAAATATTGTTGTTTTAGGCACACGAAACAAAAATACTAGAAATAACCAAAATATCTTAAGTTAAAGTTAGCCAGATAATGATCAAATTACGTCTTGAAGGAAGATCCTAAGGTTTATGATGTGAATAGGACAAAAGAATCTGTAAAAAGTGAAGTAAGTAAAAATTCTGAGTAATATAAAAAATAATTGTATCAGTGTCGTTATTTTTACATTATAAATCAAGGAAGGCCATAGCGCTACAGAAGATCATTTGGTTCGTCATCGCTTACTATGTTCAAATTTTGCGCCATATCCTTACTGTTGACCATTTAATTTTTTAACATTTGTGTGCAAAAATAATGGTTTTTGCATTGGTAAAAAGTTACTTATGTTATTCGCTAAAAGCAAGTAAAATCGTGTTTTTGATAAGATACTAAAAAAAATATTTTTGTTTCAGGTGTCAAAGAAGAAACTTTTTAGTGCGCGTCGCGTCGGTTTGAAAGTTTTCATCGTAAGTGCGAACAATGTGGATGGTTAATGGTTGGTGTGAAGGATGGGGCAACTCCGCGTCGTAGAACCGGTAAGTTTACATTATACCGCATATTGGGACTATTTTCATAGGTGGTTGCTAAAACCGACATAGTTTTGATTTATGTTTTTTCTTTAATTTTTTATTTTTGGAAGTAGAATTTTAGTACGTATTTTTACGGAAAATTTCGTCAAAATATATATTTAAAAAAAAGTTGATAATTACGAAACACTTCGACAAACGCAGAAATTTTATGAATCTGTAATTATATATTTTTTCAGGGTGAGTAGAAGCTAAAGCTTCGTCAAGATCTTCAAGACCTTCCAACGTTGGAATAAGGCAACGCCGCGTCGTAGATTAGGTAAATTATCTTATGAAAAAGTCACAAAAAATAAATATTAAGTGAAATAAATTATAATAAAACATGATAGGACCAACCATTAATTTAAACTTAATCAAACTATTAGTTCAAAGATTTTAAAACTTCTGTACTTATTTCATTTAATCTGAGTGGTTGCATCCTACTCTTTTATTTTTGACTTACTTTTTTCAGCCCACTGCTATTGTAGAACCTGGGACTAAATAAAAATCTAAGCAAATTATTATTTTATTACTTTTAAAATTTTTTTATGGACGTTTTTCTCTTTGTTTCAGGGTACGTCCGGAGCCCCATCTTATCAAACAAGTTGATACTAAGCAGTGATTTTTTCAGGTAAACATATATTTACAAGTATGTTTTAGATAAAGAAGCATTTTACAACTTTTGGTTGCCCTTTGTCATCTCAGATCAATTTAGATGCAAAATATCAACAAAAGTATAACTACCCAGGAATTACAAATACACGAGTTGACCTGCAGATGTGACGAAGATCCCAGGTTTTATGATTGAAACAGGACGATGCAATCTCTAAAGTTATGTAAGTAAAAATTTAGAGTAAAATAAAATAAGTTGTATCTCTGCAAAAACTTTGTTTATACTGGATTATAAAAAAATATTTTTGTTTTAGGTACACGAAACAAAAATACTAGAAATGACTAAGAAATCTTAAGTTTCAGTTAAAGTTAAAAATAGAACGAAGGAATCGCATAGCGTAAGTAAAATTGTAGAGTAGAATAAAAAAAGTCGTTTCTGTTTTATAGTGCTGATGATCTTTTTAAATAAAACCGAAACGTACACTAAGTGAGAAATTCCGACTTTTATTTGTCCTAATATCACGACGAACCAAGAAAATTATAAATAACTCCAAGGACACGAAAAACCCCCTTCAAATAAAAAAAGTTATATATCTGCAAAAATTTTTTTTGGACTGGAAAAAATATTTTTGTTTTAGGTACACGAAACAAAAATACTAGAAATTAACAAGAAATCTTAAGTTAAAGTTGGCCAGATAATGATCAAATTACGTCTTGAAAAAGTAGGGCAAAGAAATCTCTAAATTTATGTCAGTAAAAATTTCGAGTAAAATAAAAAAAAGTTGTATCTCTGCAAAAACTTTGTTTGAACTGGATTATGAAAACATTTTTGTTTTAGGCACACGAAGCAAAAATACCATATAGAAATAACTTATCAAATCTCAATTCTAAGTTAAAGTTAGCCAGGTAATGCTCAAATTACGTCTTGAAGGAAGATCCTAAGGATTATGATGTGAATAGGACAAAAGAATCTGGAAAAAGTGAAGTAAGTAAAAAATAATTGTATCAGTCATTATTTGTACATTATAAAACAAGGAAGGCCATGGCGCCACACAAGATCGTTCGTAGGGCAAAGGAATCTCTAAATTAATGTAAGTAAAAATTCTGAGTAAAATAAAATAAGTTGTATCTCTGCAAAAACTTTGTTAGAACTGGATTATAAAAAAAATATTTTTGTTTTAGGTACACGAAACAAAAATACTAGAAATTACCAAGAAATCTTAAGTTAAAGTTAGCCAGATAATGATCAAATTACTTCTTGAAGGAAGATCCTAGGGTTTATGATGTGAATAGGACAAAAGAATATGTAAAAAGTGAAGTAAGTAAAAATTCTGTGTAATATAAAAAATAATTGTATCAATGTCGTTATTTTTACATCATAAATCAAGGAAGGCCATAGCGCTACAGAAGATCATTTGGTTCGTCATCGCCTACTATGTTCAAATTTTGCGCCATATCCTTACTGTTGACCATTTAATTTTTTAACATTTGTGTGCAAAAATAATGGTTTTTGCATTGGTAAAAAGTTACTTATGTTATTCGCTAAAAGCAAGTAAAATCGTGTTTTTGATAAGATACAAAAAATATTTTTGTTTCAGGTGTCAAAGAAGAAAGTTTTTAGTGCGCGTCGCGTCAGTTTGAAAGTTTTCATCGTAAGTGCAAACAATGTGGATGGTGATGGAACAATGGTTGGTGTGAAGGATGGGGCAACTCCGCGTCGTAGAACCGGTAAGTTTACATTATACCGCATATTCGGACTATTCTCATAGGTGGTTGCTAAAACCGACATAGTTTTGATTTATGTTTTTTCTTTAATTTTTTATTTTTGGAAATAGAATTTTAGTACGTATTTTTATGGAAAATTTCGTCAAAATATATATTTAGAAAAAAGTTGCTAATTACGAAACACTTCGACAAACGCAGAAATTTTATGAATCTGTAATTATATATTTTTTCAGGGTGAGTAGAAGCTAAAGCTTCGTCAAGATCTTCAAGACCTTCCAACGTTGGAATAAGGCAACGCCGCGTCGTAGATTAGGTAAATTATCTTATGAAAAAGTCACAAAAAATAAATATTAAGTGAAATAAATTATAATAAAACATGATAGAACCAACCATTAATTTAAACTTAATCAAACTATTAGTTCAAAGTTTTTAAAACTTCTGTACTTATTTCATTTAATCTGAGTGCTTGCATCCTATTCTTTTATTTTTGACTTACTTTTTTCTGCCCACTGCTATTGTAGAACCTGGGACTAAATAAAAATCTAAGCAAATTATTATTTTATTACTTTTAAAATTTTCTTATGGACGTTTTTCTCTTTGTTTCAGGGTACGTCCGGAGCCCCATCTTATCAAACAAGTTGATACTAAGCAGTGATTTTTTCAGGTAAACATATATTTACAAGTATGTTTTAGATAAAGAAGCATTTTACAACTTTTGGTTGCCCTTTGTCATCTCAGATCAATTTAGATGCAAAATATCAACAAAAGTATAACTACCCAGGAATTACAAATACACGATTTGACCTGCAGATGTGACAAAGATCCCAGGTTTTATGATTGAAACAGGACGATGCAATCTCTAAAGTTATGTAAGTAAAAATTTAGAGTAAAATAAAATAAGTTGTATCTCTGCAAAAACTTTGTTTATACTGGATTATAAAAAAATATTTTTGTTTTAGGTACACGAAACAAAAATACTAGAAATTACCAACAAATCTTAAGTTAAAGTTAGCCAGATAATGATGAAATTACGTCTGGAAAAAATAGGACGAAGGAATCTCTAAAGTTATGTAAGTAAAAAAATTCGAGTAAAATAAAAAAAAGTTAAATCTCTGCAAAAATTTTGTTTGAACTGGATTATAAAAAAATATTTTTGTTTTAGGTACACGAAACAAAAAAACTAGAAATTACCAAGAAATCTTAAGTTTCAGTTAAAGTTAGCCAGAAAATTTTCAAATTACGTCTTGAAAAAGTAGGACAAAGGAATATGTAAGTAAAAATTTTGAGTAAAATAAAAAAAAAGTTGTAGGTCTGCAAAAACTTTGTGTGTACTGAATTATGAAAACATTTTTGTTTTAGGCACACTAAGCAAAAATACCATATAGAAATAACCTATCAAATCTCAATTTTAAGTTAAAGTTAGCCAGATAATGATCAAATTACGTCTTGAAGGAAGATCCTAGGGTTTATGATGTGAATAGGACAAAAGAATCTGGAAAAAGTGAAGTAAGTAAAAATTCTGATTAAAATGAAAAATAATTGTATCAGTGTCATTATTTTTACATTATAAAACAGGGAAGGCCATGGCGCCACACAAGATCATTTGGTTCGTCATCGCCTACTATGTTCAAATTTTCCGCCATATCCTTACTGTTGACCATTTAATTTATTAACATTTGTGTGCAAAAATAATGGTTTTGCATTGGTAAAAAGTTACTTATGTTATTCGCTAAAAGCAAGTAAAATCGTGTTTTTGACAAGATACAAAAAATATTTTTGTTTCAGGTGTCAAAGAAGAAACTTTTTAGTGCGCGTCGCGTCGGTTTGAAAGTTTTCATCGTAAGTGCGAACAATGTGGATGGTGATGGAACAATGGTTGGTGTGAAGGATGGGGCAACTCCGCGTCGTAGAACCGGTAAGTTTACATTATACCGCGCATTCGGACTATTCTCATAGGTGGTTGCTAAAACCGACATAGTTTTGATTTCTTATGCCATTCATTTTAGTTTTTTACTTTTGGAAATAGAATTTTAGTACGTATTTTAACGGAAAATTTCGTCAAAATATATATTTTTGAAAAAAAAAGTTGTTAATTACGAAACACTTCAACAAACGCAGAAATTTTAATGTACTTGGAGCTCTCAGAGTAAAGTGAGCAGAACAATTTTTTTTATAATGCATAATTAAGTGCTAATTAGGTGCCCCATTTAAAAATTTAGTGCTCGTTTTTTTTTAATTCTTCTGCTAGCTTCATCGGAAGCTAGCAGAACATGCTGCATTAAAAAAAAGTAGCACTAAGTTTTTAAAAGGCGCCTTTAGTATCCACTATAATAGTTTTTGTTTCAACGATTTTTATTGCATTGCTCTGCTGAGGTCGATCATCTGAAAACATCAGAACATGCTATATTTTTTTTTGAAAAAAAAAGGAGCTCTATATTTTTAAATGGGGCACTTAATTAGCATTTAATTAGCTTTTTATTATGCACCACGACATTTTTTATTTCGACGGTTTTAATGCATTGCTCTGCTGAGTTCATCTGAATCTAGCACAACATGCTATTTTACAAAAAAGTTTTAAACTTTTTAAATTGGGCACTTCACTAGCACTTTATTATGCACTATGATAATTTTGATTCCGATGATTTTTAATGCATTATTCTGCTGAATTCATCTGAAGCTAGCAGAACATGCTTTATTTAAAAAAAAAGGAGCACTAAATTTTTAAATGACACTATCATAATTTTGATTCCGATGATTTTTAATGTATTGCTCTGCTGAGTTCATCTGAAGCTACCAGAACATGATGTATCTTTAAAAAAAAGGAGCACTAAATTTTTTAATGGGGCACTTAATTAGCACCTAATTATACACTATACAAAAAATTGTTCTGCTCACCTTGCTCTGCTAGCTTCAGGGACGTGAAATTTTACGAAACTGTAATTATATATTTTTTCAGGGTGAGTAGAAGCTAAAGCTTCGTCAAGATCTTCAAGACCTTCCAACGTTGGAATAAGGCAACGCCGCTTCGTAGATTAGGTAAATTACCTTATGAAAAAGTCACAAAAACTAAATATTAAGTGAAATAAATTATAATAAAACATGATAGAACCGACCATTAATTTCAACTTAATCAAACTATTAGTTTAAAGTTTTTAAAACTTCTGTACTTATTTCATTTAATCTGAGTGGTGGCATCCTACTCTTATTTTTGACTTACTTTTTTCTGCCCACTGCTATTGTAGAACCTGGGACTAAATAAAAATCTAAGCAAATTATTATTTTAATACTTTTAAAATTTTCTTATGGACGTTTTTCTCTTTGTTTCAGGGTACGTCCGCAGCCCAATCTTATCAAACAAGTTGATACTAAGCAGTGATTTTTTCAGGTAAAAATCAAATTAGTAAGTCTTCCCGTCAATATTCTTGTATAAACATCCACCATTGATAACATATATTTTACAAGTATGTTTTAGATAAAGAAGCATTTTACAACTAGCTAGAGAAGAATGCGTCAAAGCTCGGAGAAAATATACACGACAAGCCGCAAATGAAGAAATAGAGGGAGAAGGAGCACGTATATGGGACGAGCACAAACAAAAGAAAAACATTTTAAATGACAAAATACGAAATGAGAAGAAACTGCACTGGGAAAAGCTATGTAAAGTTATATGGGGACAAGGCTACCAAAAAACAATTTAAAAATACTGGCCCACCTTTTAAACTAACCAAAGAAAAAACTGAAGAGGTAATAACAATACTATTTCCTAAGAAAAACGAAACACTCCCAGCAGCAATATCCACCGACACAGTACCACTATTTGACTGAGTCAATACCACCAAAAGTAATCAAAGAACTAGTACAAATAGCACCGGACATGATATTGCAGACTATGAACGGTTTGCTTCAAAAACAGGAATTCCCATGCAGCTGGAAAATAGGAAAATTGGTCCTTATACACAAAAACGGAAAACCATACGATGCTGCAAACTCATATAGGCCGCTCTGTCTAACTAACACGATTGCTAAAACATATGAACACTTGATAAATAACAGAATAGACTACGAGATGGAGAAAAATGGAGGTTTGTCCTCCTACAATATGGGTTTAGAAAAGGCTATTACTATGAACGCGGTAAAAAAAGGTGTTAAAAATAGCAAACGGAACCAATCCTAACAAGAATAGAAGTGAGTGGGTGGTGCTAATAGCGCTAGTTGTTAGAAATGCTTTTAACTCTGCCTCGTGGCCGAAAATAGTATAAAGACTAACAGACACTCGTATACCCCAATATCTTATAAATACCGTAATAGCTACTTCAGAGAACGATACATACTTAACGAACAAAATAAAGTTAAAACATCAGAAGGCATCCCCCAAGGATCGGTATTAGGGCCTCTACTCTGGAATATATACTATGACCCCCATACTTAGACTAAATCTCCCTAGGGGCGTGGGCATAGTAGGATACGCGGATGATCTAATGTTAATAGTCAGGGCTGACACAGCGATCGATACATCTTATGCAAATAGCAAACGAGGCAACAAGACTTATTAACGAATGGATGACAAACGATCACCTAGAATTAGCACCAGAAAAAACCGAAGCCGTTATACTAAGCGGAAAAGAGACCGGCAAATTTACTGTCCAAAATTTGAGAACTACCGCCAAACAACAAGACACGATCTACAGATAGATAATATGACCATAGGGAACCTGTTTAAAGAAATGATACAAGACGTAGACAAATGGAACCAGGGACATGATATGATCAGAACGATTCTAAAAACTCAACACGAAGACGAACGCAACTAAGAGATCAAAACAGTAAACGGTGAAATAGTGACGTTATATTCCTGAGAATGGTTCTGCTATTTCGACCAAATATACAGCGGAGGGTTTTAGTCCGTAGGTGTCCTCAAGAGAGGATGAATCGGGCACATTCGGTAGACCACCAGAGACCGGTGTCTATGAAGATTTCTCGTCGCTATAAAAAACAAAACAAAAAAAAAACAAAATTTTTTTTATTTATACAGACCGCTTCAAGCTACTGCGAACATAGGGGGAATCAAGTCCAATTTACTCTCCGTGCCGTACGACCGAGGTGGATTCGAAGCACGCTGCAGTGTTATCTTTTGGCAATTCATTTTGTTTTTATTATTTTGTTTTATTTCTGCCTTGCTCGAGAAACAGATGAGTAAGTTCTTAATTGAAATAATACATTTTTAAAACCAAAAATGGATGTCTACGAAGTTGCCGAAAAAGTGCAGATGGTCAAATGGTCAAATCGTCATAACCCAACACACGTTCGATATTGGTCGAGAGAAAATTTGCATTTGTATTTTGACGTAAGAACACAGTATCCCCAAAAACTAAATGTTTGGGGGGGGGGTATTATAGGGGAACACATAATTGGGCCATTTTTTATTAACGGCAATTGCAATTTGAATGGTCCTAGATACTTGGATCTACTGCAGCAGCACATTATTCCAACTGCTAGGCAGTTGTTAGGTGTAAGATTTGGTGAAACATGGTTTCAACAAGATGGTTGTTCCGCTCACAATGTTGGCCTTGTTAGGGAATATCTTGATAATGTATTTCCTAATCGGGTTATAAGTACACGGGGAACTATTTTATGGCCAGCTCGATCTCCCGATCTTGCTCCTAATGACTTCAACATGCTTGGAAACGTTAGAAGGGGTTTTTATAGTAGGCTCGGATATTGTCTAGCCGAGCAAGGAGGACTTTTCGAACATTTGCTTTAATTTTTTTTTTTGACTGGGAGAATCTTTTTGGTTTTTAGAATGTATTATTTTATTTTGAGAACTTGCTTTTATTTTGTTTCTCCTTATTATTTTCATTGTAACACGTCGTCACTGATAAATCTGAGCAGTTGACAATAAAACGCTCTTATTTATCAGTGACAAAAAATAAGAAAATTACGTTATAAAAATTTGCGTATTTATTGACCAAATTCCGGTTTCATTGACTACGCTCCACACAGCACCGTGGTTAGAGGCGTACTAAATACAAGGCGAAAGGCGGCGAACGGCAGCGAATGGCGATCGGAAACCTGAGTGTTGCTTGCTTCACTGATAGGCGTGCGGTGTCTCTGCATGTACGTACACTGGCAAATTAGACTTCTTCCGCCCTATGTTCGCAGTAGCTTGAAGCGGTCTGTATAAGATAATGATCAAATTAAGACTTAAAGAAATAGGTCGAAGGAATCTCTAAAGTTATGTAAGTAAAAATTTTGAGTAAAATAAAAAAAGTTTTATCTCTGCAAAAACTTTGTGTGTACTGGATTATAAAAAATAATTATGAAATGAAATAAATGACCAAGATATTTTAATTTTAAGTTAAAGTTAGCCAGAAGTTATGTCTCTGCAAAAACTCTGTGTGAACTGGATTATAAAAAATATTTTTGTTTTAGGTACACGAAACAAAAATAGTTTAATTAAGCAAGTAAACATTTTGAGTAAAATAAAAAAGTTGTATCTCTGCAAAAACTTTGTTTGTACTGGATTATAAAAAAAACTAGAAATAACCAAGAAATTTTAAGTTAAAGTTAGCCAGATAATGAATCTCTAAAGTATATAAGCACATAACTTTAAAACCAAAAATTTTCAGTTTGCTGCCATATTTCCTGGTGGGGTTGCTAAGTTAATATTAACCTAGCTACCCCATTTTCTTTTTCGATTTTCTCAGAAACCAGAGCACAAAATTTTTTGATTGGAGACGAAATTAGCACATAATTATGGTATGACTAAATTTTAATTTTCTTGTGGGGACGCTAGATTAATGGAGGTGTGGACATCATTAGTTTTGTTGTTTTTTTATTGCAGATCCATTGAGATCGAAAACATCAACAGAAATATAACTACCCAGGAACTACAAATACCAAAGTTAACTTAAAAAATCTGAAGTTTGAAGTCAAAGTTCGCCAGTAAATGAATAATAATTTACGCCTTCAATCCTAGGTTTTATCATGTGAATTGGACGAAAGAATTTGTAAAAAGTTACGTAAGTAAAAATTTCTAGTAAAATAAATAACTTGTTAGTACAAATCCTTTTTTGTATTAAAAATATATTTTGGAGGGAAACTTTAGGTCAGATTTGTCACCACTTGGACAGAATAGTGCAATTTAATTTAGTCCCTATTTAATTGAAAAGGTGGCCATGACAAATTCAAATTACAGTAATTTAGTTAATTTTCTTGATAAAGCATCATCAAGGTGGTTCAGGGTGGCCACTTGTTGGGTTAGTCTTACCGCCAACTACGCCACCCAGTGTCCCCCACCTAACTATTATATTTTCTGCAATAACATCGGTTATTGTATTTATTTGCTGTTCAATACAAAGCACGCTTTTTTTTGTAATAACTCAAAAAAAAATTGTAATAACATAAGGCAAATAATTAAGCCCAAAAACAATTTATAACAAAAATAGTGTAAAATATTATATGGAACTAATTTTTTTTTTGTAATAACAAAAAAAAATGCAATTTTGTAATAACACAAATAAGCCGAAAAACAATTTATAAAAAAAATAGTGTAAAAAATGTTTAAGAAAAATGGAATGGAACTAATTTCAAAATAGAGTAAGTTAGTTCATTTTTTTTGGTAAAACATCATCAAGGTGGTTCAGGGTGGCCACTTGTTTGGTTAGTTTTATCGCCAACTACGCCACCCAATGCCCCCACCTAACTATTATATTTTCTGCAATAACATGGGTTATTGTATGTATTTGCTGTTCAATACATACAGTCAAAACTCCTTTGTTTTGGATATAGGACGCTAAAATTTCAAAGACAGATTTTTTTTTGTAATAACACAAAAAATGCAATTTTGTAATGACACATAATAAAACAAATAATTAAGCCCAAAAACAATTTATAAAAAATAGGTATCAAAATTTTTAAAATCTATTTACATGGAACTAATTTTAAAATAGAGTAAGTAAGTTAATTTTTTTCAGTTCAGTTCAGGGTGGCCACTTGTTTGGTTAGTCTTACCGCCAACTACGCCACCCAGTGTCCCCCACCTAACTATTATATTTTCTGCAATAACATGGGTTATTGTATTTATATGCTGTTCAATACACAGTCAAAACTCCTTTGTTATGGCGATACAGGATGCCAAAATTAAAAAAGAGCGCTTTTTTGTAATAACACAAAAAAAAATTGTAATAACTTAAGGCAAATAATTAAACCCAAAAACAATTTATAAAAAAAATGAGTGTAAAAAATTTAAAAAAAAACCTTATTTATATGGAACTAATTTTAAAATAGAGTAAGTTAGTTAATTTTTTTGATAAAACATCATCAAGGTGGTTCAGGGTGGCCACTTGTTGGGTTAGTCTTACCGCCAACTACGCCACCCAGTGTCCCCCACCTAACTATTATATTTTCTGCAATAACATGGGTTATTGTATTTATTTGCTGTTCAATACAAAGCACGCTTTTTTTTTGTAATAACTCAAAAAAAAATTGTAATAACATAAGGCAAATAATTAAGCCCAAAAACAATTTATAACAAAAATAGTGTAAAATATTATATGGAACTAATTTTTTTTTTTGTAATAACAAAAAAAAATGCAATTTTGTAATAACACAAATAAGCCGAAAAACAATTTATAAAAAAAATAGTGTAAAAAATGTTTAAGAAAAATGGAATGGAACTAATTTCAAAATAGAGTAAGTTAGTTCATTTTTTTTGGTAAAACATCATCAAGGTGGTTCAGGGTGGCCACTTGTTTGGTTAGTTTTATCGCCAACTACGCCACCCAATGCCCCCACCTAACTATTATATTTTCTGCAATAACATGGGTTATTGTATGTATTTGCTGTTCAATACATACAGTCAAAACTCCTTTGTTTTGGATATAGGATGCTAAAATTTCAAAGACGGATTTTTTTTTGTAATAACACAAAAAATGCAATTTTGTAATGACACATAATAAAACAAATAATTAAGCCCAAAAACAATTTATAAAAAATAGGTATCAAAATTTTTAAAATCTATTTACATGGAACTAATTTTAAAATAGAGTAAGTAAGTTAATTTTTTTCAGTTCAGTTCAGGGTGGCCACTTGTTTGGTTAGTCTTACCGCCAACTACGCCACCCAGTGTCCCCCACCTAACTATTATATTTTCTGCAATAACATGGGTTATTGTATTTATATGCTGTTCAATACACAGTCAAAACTCCTTTGTTATGGCGATACAGGATGCCAAAATTAAAAAAGAGCGCTTTTTTGTAATAACACAAAAAAAAATTGTAATAACTTAAGGCAAATAATTAAACCCAAAAACAATTTATAAAAAAAATGAGTGTAAAAAATTTAAAAAAAAACCTTATTTATATGGAACTAATTTTAAAATAGAGTAAGTTAGTTAATTTTTTTGATAAAACATCATCAAGGTGGTTCAGGGTGGCCACTTGTTTGGTTAGTCTTACCGCCAACTACGCCACCCAGTGTCCCCCACCTAACTATTATATTTTCTGCAATAACATGGGTTATTGTATTTATTTGCTGTTCAATACAAAGCACGCTTTTTTTTGTAATAACTCAAAAAAAAATTGTAATAACATAAGGCAAATAATGCCCAAAAACAATTTATAACAAAAATAGTGTAAAATATTATATGGAACTAATTTTAAAATAAAGTAAGTTCAGGGTGACCACTTGTTTGGTTAGTCTTACCGCCAACTACGCCACCCAGTGTCCCCCACCTAACTAATAAATTTTCTGCAATAACATGGGTTATTGTATTTATTTGCTGTTCATTACATACAATTAAAACTCCTTTGTTTTGGATATAGGATGCCAAAATTTAAAACACGGATTTTTTTTTTGTAATAACAAAAAAAATGCAATTTTGTAATAACACAAATAAGCCGAAAAACAATTTATAAAAAAAATAGTGTAAAAAATGTTTAAGAAAAATGGAATGGAACTAATTTCAAAATAGAGTAAGTTGGTTCATTTTTTTTGGTAAAACATCATCAAGGTGGTTCAGGGTGGCCACTTGTTTGGTTAGTTCTATCGCCAACTACGCCACCCAATGCCCCCACCTAACTATTATATTTTCTGCAATAACATGGGTTATTGTATTTATTTGCTGTTCAATACATACAGTCAAAACTCCTTTGCTTTCAGGATATAAGTGCCAAAATTTAAAAGACGAAATTTTTTTTTCTAATAACACAAAAAATGCAATTTTGTAATAACACATAATAAGGCAAATACTTAAGCCCAAAAACAATTTATCAAAAAATATAGTTAACATTTTTAAAACTTATTTACATGGAACTAATTTTAAAATAGAGTAAGTTAGTTAATTTTTTTGATAAAACATCATCAAGGTGGTTCAGGGTGGCCACTTGTTTGGTTAGTCATACCGCCAACTACGCCACCCAGTTTCCCCCACCTAACTATTATATTTTCTGCATAACATGGGTTATTGTATTTATTTGCTGTTCAACACACAGTCAAAACTCCTTTGTTCTCGAGATACAGGATGCTAAAATTAAAAAAGCGCGATTTTTTTGTAATAACACAAAAAAAAAGTAATAACACATAATAAGGCAAATAAGTAAGCCCAAAAACAATTTATAAAAAAATATAGTGTAAAAAATTTTAAAGAAAAAACTTGTTTACATGGAACTAATTTCAAAATAGAGTAAGTTAGTTAATTTTTTTGATAAAACATCATCAAGGTGGTTCAGGGTGGCCACTTGTTTGGTTAGTCTCACCGCCAACTACGCCACCCAATGCCACCACCTAACTATTATATTTTCTGCAATAACATGGGTTATTGTATTTATTTGCTGTTCAATACATACAGTCAAAACTCCTTTGTTTTCAGGATATAAGTGCCAAAATTTAAAAGACGAAATTTTTTTTTCTAATAACACAAAAAATGCAATTTTGTAATAACACATAATAAGGCAAATACTTAAGCCCAAAAACAATTTATCAAAAAATATAGTTAACATTTTTAAAACTTATTTACATGGAACTAATTTTAAAATAGAGTAAGTTAGTTAATTTTTTTGATAAAACATCATCAAGGTGGTTCAGGGTGGCCACTTGTTTGGTTAGTCATACCGCCAACTACGCCACCCAGTTTCCCCCACCTAACTATTATATTTTCTGCATAACATGGGTTATTGTATTTATTTGCTGTTCAACACACAGTCAAAACTCCTTTGTTCTCGAGATACAGGATGCTAAAATTAAAAAAGCGCGATTTTTTTGTAATAACACAAAAAAAAAGTAATAACACATAATAAGGCAAATAAGTAAGCCCAAAAACAATTTATAAAAAAATATAGTGTAAAAAATTTTAAAGAAAAAACTTGTTTACATGGAACTAATTTCAAAATAGAGTAAGTTAGTTAATTTTTTTGATAAAACATCATCAAGGTGGTTCAGGGTGGCCACTTGTTTGGTTAGTCTCACCGCCAACTACGCCACCCAATGCCACCACCTAACTATTATATTTTCTGCAATAACATGGGTTATTGTATTTATTTGCTGTTCAATACATACAGTCAAAACTCCTTTGTTTTCAGGATATAAGTGCCAAAATTTAAAAGACGAAATTTTTTTTTCTAATAACACAAAAAATGCAATTTTGTAATAACACATAATAAGGCAAATACTTAAGCCCAAAAACAATTTATCAAAAAATATAGTTAACATTTTTAAAACTTATTTACATGGAACTAATTTTAAAATAGAGTAAGTTAGTTAATTTTTTTGATAAAACATCATCAAGGTGGTTCAGGGTGGCCACTTGTTTGGTTAGTCATACCGCCAACTACGCCACCCAGTTTCCCCCACCTAACTATTATATTTTCTGCATAACATGGGTTATTGTATTTATTTGCTGTTCAACACACAGTCAAAACTCCTTTGTTCTCGAGATACAGGATGCTAAAATTAAAAAAGCGCGATTTTTTTGTAATAACACAAAAAAAAAGTAATAACACATAATAAGGCAAATAAGTAAGCCCAAAAACAATTTATAAAAAAATATAGTGTAAAAAATTTTAAAGAAAAAACTTGTTTACATGGAACTAATTTCAAAATAGAGTAAGTTAGTTAATTTTTTTGATAAAACATCATCAAGGTGGTTCAGGGTGGCCACTTGTTTGGTTAGTCTCACCGCCAACTACGCCACCCAATGCCACCACCTAACTATTATATTTTCTGCAATAACATGGGTTATTGTATTTATTTGCTGTTCAATACATACAGTCAAAACTCCTTTGTTTTCAGGATATAAGTGCCAAAATTTAAAAGACGAAATTTTTTTTTCTAATAACACAAAAAATGCAATTTTGTAATAACACATAATAAGGCAAATACTTAAGCCCAAAAACAATTTATCAAAAAATATAGTTAACATTTTTAAAACTTATTTACATGGAACTAATTTTAAAATAGAGTAAGTTAGTTAATTTTTTTGATAAAACATCATCAAGGTGGTTCAGGGTGGCCACTTGTTTGGTTAGTCTTACCGCCAACTACGCCACCCAGTGTCCCCCACCTAACTATTTTATTTTCTGCATAACATGGGTTATTGTATTTATTTGCTGTTCAACATACAGTCAAAACTCCTTTGTTCTCGAGATACAGGATGCTAAAATTAAAAAAGCGCGTTTTTTTTGTAATAATACAAAAAAAAGTAATAACACATAATAAGGCAAATAAGTAAGCCCAAAAACAATTTATAAAAAAATATAGTGTAAAAAATTTTAAAGAAAAAACTTGTTTACATGGAACTAATTTCAAAATAGAGTAAGTTAGTTAATTTTTTTGATAAAACATCATCAAGGTGGTTCAGGGTGGCCACT
Source organism: Oxystoma pomonae (assembly GCA_963921995.1). Lineage (NCBI taxonomy): Eukaryota > Metazoa > Arthropoda > Insecta > Coleoptera > Brentidae > Oxystoma > Oxystoma pomonae. Next base: position 68,978,250 of record OY998171.1, read on the forward strand.
TGTTTGGTTAGTCTTACCGCCAACTACGCCACCCAGTGTCCCCCACCTAACTATTATATTTTCTGCAATAACATGGGTTATTGTATTTATTTGCTGTTCAATACAAAGCACGCTTTTTTTTGTAATAACTCAAAAAAAAATTGTAATAACATAAGGCAAATAATTAAGCCCAAAAACAATTTATAACAAAAATAGTGTAAAATATTATATGGAACTAATTTTAAAATAAAGTAAGTTACTTAATTTTTTTGGTAAAACATCAAGGTGGTTCAGGGTGACCACTTGTTTGGTTAGTCTTACCGCCAACTACGCCACCCAGTGTCCCCCACCTAACTAATAAATTTTCTGCAATAACATGGGTTATTGTATGTATTTGCTGTTCAATACATACAGTCAAAACTCCTTTGTTTTGGATATAGGACGCTAAAATTTCAAAGACGGATTTTTTTTTGTAATAACACAAAAAATGCAATTTTGTAATGACACATAATAAAACAAATAATTAAGCCCAAAAACAATTTATAAAAAATAGGTATCAAAATTTTTAAAATCTATTTACATGGAACTAATTTTAAAATAGAGTAAGTAAGTTAATTTTTTTCAGTTCAGTTCAGGGTGGCCACTTGTTTGGTTAGTCTTACCGCCAACTACGCCACCCAGTGTCCCCCACCTAACTATTATATTTTCTGCAATAACATGGGTTATTGTATTTATATGCTGTTCAATACACAGTCAAAACTCCTTTGTTATGGCGATACAGGATGCCAAAATTAAAAAAGAGCGCTTTTTTGTAATAACACAAAAAAAAATTGTAATAACTTAAGGCAAATAATTAAACCCAAAAACAATTTATAAAAAAAATGAGTGTAAAAAATTTAAAAAAAAACCTTATTTATAGAGTAAGTTAGTTAATTTTTTTGATAAAACATCATCAAGGTGGTTCAGGGTGGCCACTTGTTTGGTTAGTCTTACCGGCAACTACGCCACCCAGTGTCCCCCACCTAACTATTATATTTTCTGCAATAACATGGGTTATTGTATTTATTTGCTGTTCAATACATACAATCAAAACTCCTTTGTTTTGGATATAGGATGCCAAAATTTAAAAGACGGATTTTTTTTTTGTAATAACAAAAAAAAATGCAATTTTGTAATAACACAAATAAGCCGAAAAACAATTTATAAAAAAAATAGTGTAAAAAATGTTTAAGAAAAATGGAATGGAACTAATTTCAAAATAGAGTAAGTTAGTTCATTTTTTTTGGTAAAACATTATCAAGGTGGTTCAGGGTGGCCACTTGTTTGGTTAGTTTTATCGCCAACTATGCCACCCAATGCCCCCACCTAATAAATTTTCTGCAATAACATGGGTTATTGTATGTATTTGCTGTTCAATACATACAGTCAAAACTCCTTTGTTTTGGATATAGGATGCCAAAATTTAAAAGACGGATTTTTTTTTGTAATAACACAAAAAATGCAATTTTGTAATAACACATAATAAGGCAAATACTTAAGCCCAAAAACAATTTATCAAAAAATATAGTTAACATTTTTAAAACTTATTTACATGGAACTAATTTTAAAATAGAGTAAGTTAGTTAATTTTTTTGATAAAACATCATCAAGGTGGTTCAGGGTGGCCACTTGTTTGGTTAGTCTTACCGCCAATTACGCCACCCAGTGTCCCCCACCTAACTATTATATTTTCTGCAATAACATGGGTTATTGGATTTTTTTTTGTTCTCGAGATACAGAATGTCAAAATTTAAAAAAACGCGATTTTTTTTATAATAACACAAAAAAATTCAACTTTGTAATCACATAATAAGGCAAATAATTAAGCCCAAAAACAATTTACAAAAAAAATTAGTTTAAAAATTTTAAACAAAACACTTGTTTATATGGAACTAATTATAAAAAAAATAAAAGTATCCTTTTGAACAGGCAGTAATCTGCTAGGGCACTGAAACCCTACAAAGAAGGTGAGCCATAAACTTGACAGCGGCTTGCTTAAGAGGATTAGGTCACTGAAACACTGCAAAGAACGTGTGCCATAAACATTATATTGGCTTGCTAGGTTATTAAAATACAAACAAGAAAGTGTCTCTTGGGGGGGGTTAGTGAACAGGTCTTTAAAAAATGATAAGGGTAGGGCACAAAACACTACAAAGAACGTTAGTGGCCGAGAAATGGGGTTTGCGGCCCATAAAATTAACACAAGGGTTGCTTGAGGCGTTCAGGTCACTAACACAAAGAACATGGGTCATTGCTGGGTGATTGAAATACAAGAAAAAAGGTGCTTTTTGGGGGTAAGCGAACAAGAAACTATGGCCTAGATCAGAAAAATTTTAGCTTTAATTTTTACCTCTCTGAGTTTTAATTAAATTAAAATTAAAAATTAGGTAATTTTCCAAATTATCATGTGTCTAAAGTATTAATTTTTAACAAAAAGTTTGAGTTTTTTATTAATTTTTTTAGGATGCATGTTTAGGTATTTAAATTAGAATGAAAAATACATTGATAAGTTTATTCAAATTGGGGTTATCTTAACAAATAATAATGCACTCATAGTAAAAATTTCTTTATGAAACTTTTGGGTAATTTCATATGAAATCAACCAAAAAAAGGGAGGTTTGGCAGACCATCTCCCCGATTTCGATAATTTTTGGTCCAATAATTCTAACCATAAAGGGAGTAAAAAATCCCAAATTTGAAACTTTTTTGACCATTACTTTTTTTTAAATTAATTCTTGAACATCACAAAAACTACCAATTTTGCTCAAACACGTACTTAAAGAAATTGAAATATCTCGATCACTACTTAAACTTGGACGGTGGTTTATAGCTCGTTTTAATCGTATTTTAAATACCTTTCGAATGATGTATCACATGATATACTTTTTGTTTTAAAAAAGTTTTAAATAAAAAAAACTTTTTTTTTAATTTTTGAAAAACAGCATTTTTTATTCTTTTTTATAAAAATATATTTATTTTCTGGGTATTTTGCCAAACTATTTATAAAATTTTAAGATGGAATTTTAACCAAATGTGCAGGTACTGAAAAAGAGTATTATCTTGAGAACTGTATACCGTACAAAAGCCTTGTTTTATAGGTATTTGAAAGCACATTTTGATAAAGTATCACATAACCTAATTTTTTCTGAAAAATTGTTTTCAAAATTTTTAAAATAACTTTTTTTGATGAATACATCAAGTCTCCATCTTGAAATTTTGTAAATAATTTGGCGAAATATCCAGAAACAAGATATGTTTGTTGTTTGTCAAAAGTTAAAAAAAGTTTTTTTTAAACAAAAAGTACATCATGTGATGTATCATTCGAAAGGTATTTAAAATGCCTTTAAAACGAGCTATAAACCATTGTCCTAGTTTAAGTAGTTATCGAGATATTTTCAATTCCTTTAGGTACATGTTTAAGCAAAATGGTAGTTTGTTTTGATTTTCAAAAATTAAAAAAAAACTAATGGTAAAAAAAAAAATTTAATTTGGGATTTCATTCCCTTTATGGGTAGAATAAATATACCAAAAATTATCGAAATCGGGGGGATGGTCTGCCAAACCTCTGGTTGATTTGATTTGAAATGGGGCCCTTTTATTTTGTTTTTAAACTGGAAGAGTATGAAAGTATTGGTTTAATTTTTCTTGCTTGCTTTTTCTATCTATCGAGATAAAAAACAATGGGGAATAACCCTGGAATTCAGCAGTCCTTATTATTATTAAAAGTTCCGCACAAAAAAAATATCAAATGCTGAAACTACCTTTTTGGGGTTTTCGCCACTAAGTTACAGACATTTTTTCAAAAATATGTTAAAAATGACTGCGTCAATAGTTTTTAAATAAAAGTAAATATATATATATATATATATATATATATATATAATCCATTTATTTAGCAAAAAAAGCAAAGTAAAAAAGTGAGTATCTAAACATATATTTAACCATGACCTATTCCAGAATCAAATGATAATACCCAATTATAATATCAGTATTATACTAGCAATTAAATCATAGGTGTAATTAAGTATTAAGTACATAAGAAATTTGTCATACATATAAATTAAATAAATAAATAAAAAGCAGTTGATACGAAAATAGACCAAAAACAATCCGCTAAATCTAAAAAACAGCAAACAAGCAGAAGTAAAATATAGGTCACTAAACATAAAAATAAAAAACACGACACCTAACATATAGCAAGAAATATGACACTGAAATATGTCTAAAAATAACTGTTTTTTAATAGAAAAATTTTTAGTTGTTTTTTAAAACTTTGAAGTTCTGAAAAAGTTTTTATGTTTTTATAATGCCTACACACTCCTAAATCCGAACGCCTATAATTTAGCAAAACAATACAATGTAAAAACGTACTTTCCTAAAATTTACAATAACAAATCAGTACTGAGCAAAAATTTTAAAATGACAAAACTGTGTAGCGGCAAAACAGTAATTTGTCAGAACGTACTGGCCTAAAACTTACAATACTAAAAGGTTACACGGGCAAATCCGTACAAACCTAAAATTGTGTAACATATTGTCGCTAGATGGCGCTGCGGTGTGATGGACACCGTTTGATTTGTTAAGCCGGATTTACCATTAAGCAAGCAAGCAAGCAAGCAAGCAAACAGGTGTGCCAACCTAAAGCCTTTTTTTTAATTTTCTCAATTAAAGAAGCTTAAAACAATGAGGGAATTCTTAGCTTGCTAACACCAATGCAAGTTTCTATTTTTATTGCCTCATTTCGATGAAATTCAAAAAAACAAAACGACAGCTGATGCATATTGGTCGAACACCTGACCCCTATAGCCAATGGCATTTCTTATTTGTCGGCTATGTACGGCCATCTAACGGCAATATATTACACAGGTTTTGCTGTCCAGCTGTTTTCGGCCGGCTGTGTACTGTGTCGCCATCTAACGGGAATATGTTACACTATTTTGCTTTTGTAACGTTTTAGGCCAGTCCGTTATGATCTATTTCGATTTTGTGATGGTATAGTTTTGCGTGTTTATTGTTTTTACGTAGTACTGTTATGCCCCTGTACTTTTTTATAATTTACCTTTTTTGTAAAGTACTTTTGAATAAATTATGTGCACCCCCTAAATCCTCACTAGAATATAAGCGCATACAATGCGCATTTCGGCGTGACGTCACTTTGTGACTCCGATACCACCACATGTGCAAGGAAAAGGTATTAATTTTCCTTAATGTAATTTTGGACCGCCGCGCGTTTAATTGTTTTTTTGGTTGTAATGGATTTACTTGCGTTTGTTTAAGTTAGGTTTAGTTCATTTAGCTTAAAAAGTAAAAAAAAAATTAGCGGAAGAGCTCTGAGCCGTGTCTTAATTTTGCAAAAACTCTATAATTTTCCTTTCATTATTTTCGGGTCTTAAAAGATATTTTCTAACTTCAACTGCTTACTCGCCCCAACCCCAATCAAAATAACAGACAATTAAGATTATATTTAAATAAATAAAAACAATAGGGTTTCTCAAAACATTTTTTTGCAGTGAAAATAAACTTAAAAAAAACAGGTTTTACTAAAATAAATCACAACTCAAAATATACGGATGGCGTTTCCTAAAATCATAGCTATATATCTATGCTAAAACATAAGGGTTAAAATAAATAATAAAAACTTACAATTGTTTTACTGTATTTTTTCGTTTATTTGGCAGGCAATTAACCATTTAATTTTTATATCATTTTCCCTTGGAAAGATGAAGTATTTAATGTTTTTTTTAAATTGTGTAATAATTTTTACATCCAAAAAGAACGTAGTTTGGCATAATTATAAATAAATTTTGACACTGAAATAATCATTATCAAACAACAAAGTGGTACTTGCACAAGTTGTGTGTTGTTATCGTAGAAGGCAGTGGTATATTTGGGAGGGCAAGCGCATCGAGAATATTTCTGTTCTTTATGGTTTCAATTAAAACATGAGACAAATATATCAACTCAGTAAACTCATTCGCTCAATCGGGCACGCTAATAAAACTTCGAATGTTGACGACAGTTTATGAGTGCGCGGAAGGCGACGGAATTTGGAATAAATAGTAGCATACCGTGTTACGTGTATCGTGAATATAAGTACTTATCTGACATTTTGGCAGAAGCCACAAAGCATATACCTACGGACTTAGAGAAAACTCTTACGAAGGGCAACACCATTCTCAACTAAAAAGCCTGTTAACTCCTACCGCCTCAGTGCCCTTTAGCCTATTGTAGCATCGCAAAAAACAAGTTACAGCACCTCTGGGGACTCGGTCTCGAAGCACACGCGACAAATTGCGCCGATGACATCTATCGTAATCTATGTCCATCAATGTCATCGTTTTTTTGTTCTTTTCATGAGGTCTTTTCATTGATGGTTTTTAGTTTTGTGTTTTTGGCCTTTTTTGGACTGTTACAGTAACTTCTTGGATTTTTGTAATAAGTACAATTGGAAAACTATGCCCAAGTGTTGTGTCCCAGTGATCCCCTGCTTCATCGCTTTCCACACCCTAGAGATCAAGCTCGCCAAAGACAATGGTTTGCCATCTGAAACGCTTTATAGGTTTAGAGTATGCACCCGACATTTTAAACCAGAAAACTATTAAAAAAACTATGGACGAAGCCTTCTAATGCGGCATGTAATTCCATCCTTGCATTTACCGCCAGGGTCTGAAACAGACTTTAAGGGTACGTACCGTGCAAGGTTCCTACATCTGGGTGCCGATTCTGGAATTTTGTAGGAAAAGTCGCACGGGAACGTCACCTCCTTAATATCGACCAATAAAGGGCTCTAAAGCTATCACGAGTTATCCGAAACCTATCCGACCACGGCCGAACCTCACCCGCGCCCGATTGCCGTGTATCGAAGGAACTCTCCTACACTTTCATACACCTACCTCTGAGAAGGAGAACGGGTGTTCTTGAAAAACGATAAACGAGTTACCTTTGAGCGTGCACCATAGAAGCTTGGCAGCTTCTGAGCCTTCTTATTGGCCGAAACGAAGGATGTGAACGTTCCCAGGCGACCATTCTCTCGAAATTCAAGAATCGGCACCCAGAGGAAAAACAGCCTATTCAATAGAGAGTTAATAGACCACTAACTTACCGTCACCTTATTTGCTTAACGTATTAGCGTAATTGAGAAGCTAAAAAGAGTTTTTAAACCACAAGTAAACACAAATTACCGTAACCGTATTCTTTTGCCCACGTACAACAAGAAACAACAATTCCTGTTTTTGCAAATTAACTTTCACAAAAAATATTAAAAACCTAACTAAACAAAAAAACGAATTATCACCTAGCAGCTGCAGCTTTTGCTCAAAAATAAATCTGGTTGGTTGCAAAAAATAACCGAGCGGGCCCCGTTAAGCCTCCGTAAGTAAAGTATTTCGGTTCGGTTATTTTTGGATACGGGAGAAAAATAACTGATTTTGCCAACCGTATCACCTATTTTGATGGTCTATTAACGCTCGAATTTATTTAGCCTATTTGTTAATTACATTTTTTTTAGCCCACTCCGTCCAAGTCTTAAAAGAAACTGCTGCTATTGAGGCCGACATGAGAAGCATAATAAATATAGTTTAATAATAATATAATATATTAAATACGACGAATTTGGTTTATTTCTTAAATTTATAGTCATTAGAATCAACAATAATTTGGAAAATAAAATTAATTATTGATGAATTAGGTTTTCCAAAATAATGTTGTTTCTAATGAACTGAAATAGTTTAAAAAATACCCGAATTCAAAATTTCCCGGCGCCAGCGCCGCTACCCTAATTTAAGCTTCGAGACCGAGTCACTAGAGGCGCAACAGTTGCAAAAAACTTATAACAGGGCCCTAAGTCGTCAGATCGCCTTCTATACCCGAAGGTACATATTTTGTGGCAGAAACTCTACTGTCATTAGGTAGATTTTTTTTAAAAGTCTGTGTGTTATCATATTGAATATTAACGACAAAAAAGGTTACAGAAAGCGAAGTTTAGCTAAAGCTACTCTACCACTCTATAAAACCTGCTTTGTTATTATAAACATAACTGACTGACATTGACTGATAAAATATTTCAAAAAATTAACATTTGACAGCTTGGTGTTTCAATAATACCTATGAAGGTATTGTGTAAGTATAATAAAATTTAAAATCAACAAATATATTTGTTTGAGTTTTTTCTTAGATTACCTTATAGAAATTAAAAATTTTAAGTAAAATCAAAAAAGATATTTTACCATTTATTGTTTAAGTACAAAGTTATATTTTGACCGACTTTAAGAAAAAATAAATAAAATGTTAACCTTAATAGTTAGGTGAGTTTATTATATTATAAAAATAGTAGTTTTCACAAGTAGTGGCTAAAATAGTGCTTTTTTTACAAGTCTTGGTTTAAATAAAGAGTGCAGCGAGGTATTTAAAAACGTGAGTAAAAAAAGCACAGTTTAGCCGTGAGTTGTTAACACTATTTTTTTTAATACCTTTGAACAATTGAATGAAACAACAATGGTTTCCATAGCAATGTGCCTTTTTTACTCAGTGACATTCATTGTTGAGTCATTTTAATCTTTGACAGTTTCATATTTTGACGATGTTTTTAAATTATTTTTTTGTAAATACTTGGTGAAAACTGGCGGGAATGGCTTAATTTATAGGCAAGAATAATTAGATTTTTTCAATTTTACTATTTTCCTCTATTTCTCTTTAATTTTGGGTAAAAAACGAACCGAAATCTTTTTTTGCACATGATAAAAAATAGTAGTTTTAACAACTAGTGGCTAAAATATTGCTTTTTTTTACAAGTGTTGGTTTAAATAATGAGCGCAGCGAGGCATTTAAAAACGCGAGTAAAAAACAGCACAGTTTAGCCACGAGTTGTTAACACTACTTTTTTTAATACCTTTATCAAAAAATCCAAGAAAAACAGGAAAATACTTTTAAAAATTTGAATGACGAGCACTTCTCGCAATACGCCATCTTTACACTATAAATCAAGGCGGCTGGTAAATGAAATAACAATCATTAGATTTTTTCAATATTACCATATTTCACTATGTCTCTTTAATTTTGGGTAAAAAACGGACAGAAATTTTTTTTTTGCACCCGTGATGTTTTTTTGCATCGGTAATTAAAAAAGCCATGCTTTAGTTATCTGCAGACAGTTACTAAAATCACGTTTTTGATGAAGGTATAAAAAAAAGTATTTATGTTGCCAATATAAGTATGTCGATGATTTATGATGACAGTAAAATGTATATCTTATCTTATACCTTTCATATTTTTGTAACATTGGTTTCCAAATTTTCTATTAATATTAATAAGCAATCATCAAATTTATTTTTCAGATTTTTATTGAGCAATAATACTTAAACTATATCATTTTACAAACAAATAGGTATGATAAACTGTAATCAGAAAAACACAAAGTAAATAGATTTAATGCATAAGTAATTTGAAAGTCTGATATAAAATCATGTTTGTAGGTGTTGTTAATCTTTACCTGGAAGGGTGATAATACAAAAAGTGTTTAATGACTTGTCCATTGCTAATTTAGCACAAAAAAAAGCTTTTTCTACCACAAAAATTAGTATTTACATATAATTATGATAGTAAAGTTCACAATGTCTTAATCAAAACCTAAAACTATAAATTACCTCAAATTTTCTTTTATAATTTGGATGCCCTGCTACCTTTATATAAAGTTAGTTATAAAGTTAAAACATCACTTAAAAAAAGGCTACAACAATTTTTTTATAATTCACATCCACACAATTTCTGTGGATGTTCTACTAACATAATATTAAAGTTAGAGAAATATATTATATTATATATATATATTTATCCTAAAATTTTAAAGTTATACTTTAAAATATTGGTTAACTCAAAAATTTTGTCACTTTTTGCTAAATATGTATAGAAGAGTCCATTTAAAAGAGAACATTCTGGTCAGTTTACTTGAATTTAAAACATTTTTAGGTTGGAACAAGTCCTTGAACAAGTGCATAGAATTTGGACCAAGAGGGATTTAAAAGAAAATTAAAATTGTAGATAAAAAAAGCTAAATTTAACTTAAAATTTTTGCATATATGCCTTGTATTTTGTTTTAAAAATTACTCTTCTTTCTTTAATATCCTAAATTACCTACTATGAAAAAACCGGTGAAATCTGCAGAAAAAATGGTTTTAAGTAAGTATATTAAACTGAAGTGCATTGGTCTGGAACAATTTTTTATAGATAATTGCACACATTATATCAAACAGTATTTTATAAAAAACTCTTTATTTAGGCATTTAAAATCCAATTAAGTTTACCAGTGCCACAAGTTTTTTTTTAATTCTAAAAGGGGTGCTAGGTTGGGTTACTTTGTTTTGGGGTTGTTTTAAGTTTAGTTGGTAAATTTATTCTTCTTTTAAACTACCGCTACACTTTTTTATAAAATTAAGAGTCCCAAGACAGGACCTTGTAAGTAATATATTCAAAATTATTTTTGGCTTAAGTGAACCCTAACCAACTGAAGTACATAAGTAGTTCAGCTACAGCCCAACATAATATTATGGAGCTGGTAATTCTGAATATTTTGAGGGAAAAACCAATTCCCAAATTTTGTACACCTCCTACCAAGAGCCAATATTCTAGGTCATGCCAGGTCCTCTTGGGGTCCTGAGATATGCATCTTTTTTAGTTAGCACCTGACAGAACCTATAGTTTTGGTCCTGCCCAGTCTCAAAACATAGGTCCTGCCAAGAATTTTATACACCTCCTGCTGGATTGGTTAACCTCAACCCAACCACCAAAAATAGACAATCACCTCGACAGTCACATATTGGACAAAATTTTGTAAAACATGTTAACCATGGAAAATTGCCATCACTCAATTCCATTTTCTTGTTTTTTCCCAATAAAATGAAAAATTTGTTTGTATAAAGACGAGCGACACGTTTACATCCGTATTAAAACGGTCTATGTCTATTTGGATTTAAATCATTCCCTACCAATTTTTCTTTAATTTAAGGATTTATACAATCTATTAGGTTTAAAGAAGATTAAATTACTTCGTGAAAAAAAAACTTTAAAAAACCTGTAAATAAAGCAACCCAAGGTTTAACTCTTGACGAATTTAGGTAGGCGTGTAAACGTAAAAAACAGTACATGCAGACTTACAGTGACCACTCCATCCTTTACTATGGTTTTTCGGGACCTTATAATTATCCCAGCAACCCTTTTTGAGGGTTTCGCCTTCATTTTCGGTTGTTTGTTCATTTACACACTGAAATCGTTCCTTTACGTGCACTAAAAATCGTTCATTTTTCCGAAATTTTTCAAGTATCGAACGAGCAACGAAAAGACAATCCGTACGCCATAACCTTTTTTAACCACTGACAGTGACAACTGACATCTCTTCTGATTCTTCTGTTTACGACATGGACTTCGAGCCAGAGAAATGGAATTTTCTCTGCTTCGGGCCAACTGGCTCCATCACCCAGTGACGGGCCACGATCCGTACAAAAGGTGACGAGCCTCCTTGCGATAGGTTGGAAACAATGGACCAGTGTAGGTTTTGTTACTATCAATCGTTACTGAAAAGGCCAGAAAAAATACCTACAACCAAACTAAATGTTTAATTTTAAACTAAAGTTTAAACATAAGTTTAATCTTTAGTTTAGGGCAAAGGTAAACAAAGTACTAACGTAAAAGTAAGAGTGCGCATGCGTTCTTACCCGTTTAGGAGATTACGGTAGTTGGAACACGCTACATAGCAGTAAGTTTCTTTTTTATTTTTTTTTGTGTAATATTAGAAAAAAGTATATATGCTAAAGTTACCATGAGCAGCAGTTCTGGCTTACGCAAGCTAGGAGAGCGAAGGGCTCAAGCCCGAGGAGCCCCCTCTCGTCATCAGGTCGTCATTTCTTGTACACCAAAACGCATTTTTTACCAGATTTTGCCTCTAAAAACCCCCGAAATGACGCGACATAATACTTCAAATTGCCCCAAATTGCCATGAAATGCCATCGGATTGTACACTAAAGTGCATTACCGAAGCCACCCCTCACTCCCCTTCCTTCTCAGTGCCATTTAATGAATTTTTCCCTAAATCAAATTTAACCCCCGCTCCAAGAAATCTCAAGCCTCTTCAGCTCAGGGTGCTTATTCTTGAACGTGAGAGAAAGAACCGCGCTCCCGTGGACCATAGGGAGTGACAAAAAAGTGCTAAAATCAAAATTAATAACTAGTTTTAAAGGTTTATTCTATATACTCTCTGACTGAGTTATCTTACATTGAACTAGGAGAACGCAGCATTTCCTCGATATATCACTTGATTTTGACTACTCCCTAATTCGCTCCCCGGAAGAATTTTAGTCCCTACGCCTTCCCGACAGTCAAGAATAAGCACCCTGATGCCAGCAAGTTCCATCGACTTCAAGAGGCGATGCCGATCGCTGATGGATTTCTTATAAACACTCTTTATCAGCTAGCTACATCCGTGGCTAGTTAAGTAATTTTTTAGAGTGAATTTTTTTGGATGCCAGCGCTGGAACTATCAAGAACAGCTGTTTAATCAACTGCTTGAAGCACACTTAGCAATCGCTGAATTAAGCTGATTGAGAACGTCACATGGTGCTTGTTTGAAGCAGGATGGACACGCGTTGGTGTGTTTGGGGCTTTTAAGGGCCGGTTTATCAATTAAGAGTTAGGAATTTAACCCCCGAGTTAACGTTCAGCTGTCTCATCATGGCCTGTATTCTTGACACCCGTACCCGTGAGTGTGATCAAATTTCTCACTTCTTACCTGCTTTGAACCATGTGAAACGTGAGAGAGGCAAATACTCACCAGTTACTACTTACCTCACATGCCGTCAAGAATACGGGCCCATAGCACTTGGTATATGTCATCCATCTTTTTCTTTCATTCGAAAGTTAAATGCCTAACTCGCTATTGATAAACCGGCCCTAAGGCGGCTTTTAAAAATTTTCCGGCCTATTAGTAGACCTCTCATTGCCATCTTCATAGGTGTTATTTCAACTACTACTCTAAACACGTGCACCGAACTCGATCGGAACACGTTCGAAAGATGGCCGATCGTTTTGTTGTTAACGGTTCATCAACAAGTGGTTATTTTTTCTATTTGAATTTGTTTTGTACCCGTTAAGTTATGTTTTTTTAACTTAAGGGCAACCTACAAACATTCCTTAGCTATAGGTAAGGTTTTAATTTATTTTTACTTTAATATAAGGTAAGAATTAGGTTTTAAAGTATTTTTAGGTTATGTTATTCTGCGTTTTTTACGTGTTTTTGGGTTGAAAAATCATTAAAAGTGCATGGGCTACTTTTCACACAATTACAGGTCGAAGGTGACCACAAAGAGTGTCCGTCGGCGTTATGCGGCTTAGATCCAAGTGGGTGACGCACTTAATGGAGCATTAAGCCCCTAGTTAAGTCATAGTAAGATTAAAGGCTGATTCAGAGTTCTGTAAGGTAAGCAGTATTAGGTATGCGGTAAGAAAAAAAATAAACTACAGCAAACACATGCTGCATTTCATGTTGTTCCATAAGCAGCAAGTGGTAAGAACAGCATGTGTTTGCCATTGTTGATTTTCCTTGCTTTCCTTGTGTCTTACTGCATACCTCATACAGCTTACCTTACGGAATTCTGACTTCGCCTTAAGGGGGGTTTATTCCAGCACCGTAATGCATAATTCTTAAATTTTGTGCTTAATTTTTTTGTCTGCCATTTTCTACCACACTATGCTGGAAAAAGATGGAGATATAAAATTAGGCACTAAATTTCAGAATCATGCATTACATTTCTGGGTAATACCGCTTTCAGTTTAAAGGCTTGCTTAATACCACTAGATTAAAACATAAGGTGGATTCTTAACAGCCCTTAACATTATTTAATTTAATTTAATTTAATTTAATTAAATCTAAGAGTTGTTTCAATCATCACATTCATACAGGCATAATTTAACATACTTAATTTAATCTAGAAGATGACCAACTTTTATCTTTTCAATAATCATCAATTTTTACAATTTGTAAACAAATACAAGAACAGGAAAAATTTAATTTGGGATGTTGACAAAATTTTTTTCAAATAAGTCAAATTGAACTGTTGCTGAAGAAATTTGTATGAAAATCCTAAGTTTTCCTTAAGTTAGGTTAAATTAAATTACATTAAGTTCTGTCAGGAATCTGTTTGCTATTATATAAGGTAGATCAAAAAAAATGCACACTTTTATTTGCAGATTTTTTTAAAACTTCTAAGATCCAAGATAGCATTTAAAAAGTAGGTATTTTTGACCTTCCTGCCCCTTGCAAAAAAGTTGTGTACACTGCTGCGCCTATTAAAAATACTACAATATAACAACTACCAAGGTCTCATTTATTAAAATCAGACAGGAACTGTAAAAGATTATATAGTCTGACAAACTAAGAGTATTTTATTGTGACATAAAATATAAATTCACTTAGTTCGCCAGACTATAGCTTTTAGAGTTCTTATACAATTTTTAAAAATGAGAGCTTAGTGTAAACTGGAAGGATTGTGGCTTTGTAATGCAGTATTTTTATTAGGCACAGTGGCACAACCAATTTTTTTGCAGGAGGACAAAAATACCTATTTTTTAAAAGTTTTCACCATCTTGTGTTTCAACAAAAACAAAAAGCTTTAAAAACATATGTAAATAAAGAAAAAGTGTGCGGTTTTTTTGACCTCCTTTTATTCATATAAGAAGGGTTTTTAGGTGTTCAGATTCTTTATTGATGCTTAATGTGCCATAGCACTTACACAAGTCAAGTCGCACACAAAAATTACTTTAAAAAAATAAACAACATATCAATTCATAAAATAACCTTTTTAAAAAATAAATCACCCATTTAAAAAAAAACTAAATTTAGTCTTATTGTAATATAAGTAGTAAAAAGGACAGGTAAAATGTAAAAAAACTAAAAAGAGTTTTAAAAAACAAACATCAACAAAAGACACTAAATAAAAAAAAATAAATAAAAGAATTACTATCAGTGTTATGATTTTAAACGCATTTACAGAATAAAACAATGTTTAATATTTATGTTAAAACGTAAAAATAGAACAGACAAGACACTTTTTCAGTTCAGTTCAGTTCTTTTTTTTTATTGGTGCTAATTGTGCTTGCACACTTACACAAGTCACAAATACAATGATAATCTAGTAATAAAAATTTACAATAAATATATATATGTAGCAGCAGTGTGGAGGTTTTTTACTCCAAAAAAAACCTGCACATGTTGTTTTAGGTTGATCTAAGTCGTGAGTACGAATTGACCCTGTACTGTTTCTAAGATCGTTAGGTTAGTTTAATCATTTTTTGTTTAGTTTAGGAACATTCCCACCTATCTGCGATATTATTACATGACCAAAATTGGACAAGATGAGCTCAAGACATGAGAAAGCTAAATCTGGAAGTTTTGTAAGTACCTACCTACTATTTTTTATGGAATGAATAAAAGGTCCATTTTTCCTTCAATCTTAATTATGGTCTTCAGAATCTCGGTTGATTCCTGGTACAATTAGTCCAACTTGATATTGTAGAATACCTAAAGTTTAGCTTTATTAAGGGTGCTAACCATATTTATTATATTATCATATTAAGCTAATAATTATATTACCTTTGAAATTCTCCTTGTGAGTGGATCAACCATAGTTGCAGATAATTACAGAAAAAATGGAAAATTAATTATTTTTTTTGTAAGCTAAGAAATATTAATTGTTATTTTGAATGCTCTAGACTAGTGAATTGAATTTCTTTACTTATTATATGTCTTTTGTTGTCATTAATCAGGCATAATTTTTTTTTGCCAATCTCAATAGCCTTCATACTGGGTCGTTCTTGAAAAAAGGTAACATTGCATGTAATTGGTGTGTAAATTTAAAACCACTTATCCTTTTGAAAACAAAGTGGGAGGATAGTTAGTGTACTTAAAGGCTAACATTATCCAGCAGTAATGAACTCTCCAAGAAATATCTCTCAGATATAACAAAAAGACACTTTAGGTTCATAAAATTTATTTAGATAATGATTTAGATAGATAAAAACTCAAAAATTTAAATCTTAAAGAAAAAACATTGGGCAATCCTAAGATGCCCCACAGCTTCTCCTCCTCCTCTCCATTGACCTATATCTCTCAGCCGGAGGTGGGTCGCCATCGCTTCTTTTCTGATCCAGATCGGAAGCGGCGGCAGTCCCAGAATGGTTTCGAGTGCCTGTATAGGTGCCTTCCTCATAGCGCCGGTTATCCCTCTGCATATGGTTTCCTGTAGGCTCCTAAGCTTGAGGGTAGTAGTGACCTTCTCCACTGCTGGCCACCAGACTATGGATCCATACTGGATCCTTGGTCTTAGTACTGCCGTGTACATCCAGTTGCCACTTCGTTGCCTGCATCTTATTGGTCAATTTCTCAACGTGTGGTGTCCAGGTGAGCCCCTTGACTAGGATGACCCCTAGGTACTTCAATTCTGAAACCAAAGTCAGGGTTTCACTTACATTTTGGGTGCTCTGAATCCCTCGATTTTCCTTTTTCTTGTGAACAGTTTTTTTTTTAATCTGGCATCACTGAAAATTTATGTGGAAATGGAGAAGCATGGAAGACACAGTTTAGAAGTGTAACCTGAAATGTATTACATAATTCAGTTTTTGTAAAATTTTGGTGGTTTTAAAACAGTATTGACATTTTGGCCGAGATAAATGTCACATGTGTTTCTATAAATATAAGGAGTAAATGGTAAGATATTTACTTTCAAAAATGTGATTTAAGTATGAAAAGTAGGCATTTTACTAACATGAAAATACAAAAGTAGTAACTTTTTTATTTTTTTGTTATTTAGATATTTTGCTAAATATGTCACTAGTGTGAACGTCACTGGTGTGATCTTTCAGAATATTTTATTGGTAACACCTGTGAAATTTTTTGCTTGTAATTAAAAAAGCTTAATAATTTTTAGAAAAAAAAATGGTAAAAACTAGAAAGTCTTTGGCAAAAGCACCAGAAACAAAAAAGGAAATAGACAAACAGTGCTTTTAGTGGGTTAGAATTTGGTTTTATCAAAAAAATCCAAAAACATGTCAACTGAGATTTTTAATTTTCTTTAATAATGCTATCTTGGATTTTTTTAATGTCGTTTTGTTTACAAGGTATGGCAAAAAAATGTTTTTTTTTTTAATTCTAAAAAAAATTATCTTTTTGACCATACCACACACTAATACTCTTATGGTTTCCAAGTTAGAGGCATTTAAACTTGCATGGAATTGTTGTCTATGCCCTGTTTTATGGGGGATATTTGAATGAATATCGAAGGTTTCCATACAGATTTAGATAAAAATATCTTGATTATCGTAAAAGATGGATCCTACTGTGTGGTATTGCTGAAGAGAGAATTGTTTGCAGATTTCAAAAATTGCAAAATATACAGGGTGTTCCATTTAAAAAAAAAATAAAAAATTGCCATACCTCCTAAACTAAATGACAGAGACAAAATCCAAGATATTAAAAATCTCAGTTGACATGTTTTTGGATTTTTTTATTCAACCAAATTCTAACCTGCTAGAAGCACCGTTCCGTTTAAAGAATCCACCCTGTATATAGCAACATATTATATTTACTTAAAAAGTGGTAAATATATTTTTTTAAAACTATTACACCAAATGTTACCATTTTTCAAGAACAACCCAGCTGTAAAGATTCTTGATTTTGGTAAAATAGGTATAACTAACTCAAAAATAACTCAAGAATTAGTGAATTGTTATCTCGGCCATATAGCACATTTTAGTCCAACCAACTACAGCAACATTTAATAATTACCAAAATTCAAAGAACACCAATTTGTTTTTTTTTAGTTACCACTTGAAATGGTACCTTTTTTCAAGAACGACCCTATGACAGGTTTTATTTCAACTTACTTTCCCTATCCAACAGGTTTTCCAAAATCGTAGACTAAATGCTTAAAAAAACTCAAATTTTGGATAGTTTTTCTACTGAAAAGATCGATTTTTATTTACTTTTTTAGAAATGTCAATTCACTTTTTTCGAATTTTCCAAAAAACTACATAAGTACCTATTGAAAATAATAATAATAATGATCCATTTAGTAGCAGTCATTCTCAAAACGTTTTACGAAAATAATGTCAACAATAGTAATCTTAAGATTAATTCATCAAATTACTTATCTAAGTCTGAAAAGCTTATAACCTAAAAAACAACATTAATAATAATACACAAGAACAAATACAAATTTTTACAGCAGTAAAGTATACTAAATCATACCTATAAACAAACTTACAGACAGAAAAATAGTTTTAAAATGCAAAATATACATTGCAATTTGATTTATGGTTTAAAATTACTAAATAATAGGATAATTCCATAACACAGAGTAATTTTTTGAAGAAGCAACTCACAGACAGCCAATAGTTTTAAAATAACCAATATAAAAAATTATTTAAGGAATGGTTTTAAATTACTATATATAATAAAATAAAAAAACAGTCACACAATTAAAAACAACTTCAAATTGAAACTGTTAATCTTGACAAAATGTGAATATACTTTTGC
The DNA here is from genome assembly GCA_963921995.1 of Oxystoma pomonae. Classification (NCBI taxonomy): domain Eukaryota; kingdom Metazoa; phylum Arthropoda; class Insecta; order Coleoptera; family Brentidae; genus Oxystoma; species Oxystoma pomonae. Next base: position 68,996,842 of record OY998171.1, read on the forward strand.
TTCTCTAGGTTATAATTTTAACCCCTCTGTAAATATTGTTTTTCTGTCTGGGTTCAAGTCTCCCTTCAAGTAATCAATATAAAAGTTCTGCATATGTGAAAAGAATTTTTTTAAGTCTCCTATTCCGTAATATTTTGTTTATTCTTTTGGCCAGAGTAGGCAATCAGAACCAGTAGTATTATTTAATAAGGAATGAAACTGATACCTTCTTGATTAATGTGCATAAAATTATATAAAAAAGTTCTTGAAACATATATACCTATTAAGACACTTATTATAATATTCATCAGGTAAAACAATTTATACATTTTATTTAATACTGCATACAAAAGGTGTCATTTTCTTATCTTGTTAAGAACTGGGTATCATAAAATTTTATCTTATTTGATATTTGTGTCATCAGTACAATTTTAAATAACTATGGCAAAACTGGGTGTAAACCTCTGTAAAACTCTAGGTGTAATAACTTAGTGTAGAAAAAAAATAAACCGTTTTTTAGTGGAGATAAAACCATTCGAACATAAAAGGGAGTTTTTATATTTTTAACCAATATTGTGAGGATGGATTTTATATATATGTAAATAATGTTATGCTAAGTGTACCCAATACATCCCTTGGTGGTGAAAAAATGGCAGATAAAGAGAAAAAGAAGAGCAAGACATTGTCGTTTAGAAAAAAAAGGAGGGAAACCCACCTGACTGTAAGTTGTTGAGATTTTCTTAAGGCAGACCATAGCCTTAAAAAAATAGAGACGAAGCAAAATATGCTTCAAAGAAAACTAAGGCACTGCTTTTTGGTTTCAAATTCTAAATTATATTTTAAGTTATCTGACTTATTTGATGTGTGATAAGCCCCTAACTTTGTGTGGAGTTTGGTAGTCACAGTTACTTAAAAAAGTTATAATTTTAACAAAAAATGTTGCTTACTGCTGTTTATCTTCAGTGGCATATGCAGAAATTGTTCCTGAGAGAGGGAGGGTGGGTTGGAGATCAGTGTAGCTAATATTATTCCAATTAAGTCGTTTTGAAGTAAGTAAATTCCCAATTTAGGTAGCAAGGCATAAAAATGTTTAAATAATTGTTTCTGCTAGCGTGCTGAAAATTCACTTTTCCGCACTGTTTTGCGTGCGGAAAATTCACTTTTCCGCACTAGTGCCAAAAAGTTAACTTAATGGTAATTTTCCGCAATTAATATATTGCTATATACAATTATTCAAAGTTATTGCACAAAAGTGCACATATTATTCCCATAAAAAAACTTACTTTAATCCGAGATAAAAACACTTTTATCAAACAAGTTTCTGTTTTTATTGCAATTTTATTTTTAGCAAGTAGGCAGGTATAGCATTGACTCACTCCTAAAAATACCCAGTCTAGGTAGGACCTCCAAATTGCCTTCTTTTGTCCATTCAAAACGAGAGACAAAACAAATAATAACATTTTTTTTATAGACTGTTAAGTCACACCCACATATTATACTGGTGTTTTTGGGCTATTCGAAAATTTTACTCTGTTGGAGAAATCTTGGATCATTCTGGTTTTGACTGTCATTTAATTTAATTGGGTTGGTTATTTGGGTTCACAAAGTCCTAAATTCAAAATTTTGTGATTTTGTCTGTCTATCTATCTATCTGTCATGTTACTCAAAAACGGAGTTTTGTTAAATTCGGCAGAAAAATTATTTGGTATCAGGCGATGACCTGATTAGTTTTTTCTGTGGAGGGAGGGAGGTTGGAAAGACGGTTGAACCTCTTAAAAAATCGTAAATCACGTGGTATCTAGCGATACATAGGTGACTTCACATTTTGATAGATAGAATTATAATGTCCACAAAAACCATACCTATTTTTAAGTCTGTCAGATCCGTAGTTTTCGAGATATTCGTCCCTTTTTTCGAAGGTCCTATTTAAAAACTGAGGGGGGTTTTTTTGCCAAGTTCAAGCGAATCTAAATCTTTTTTTTTGTCAATCTCTAATGAAGCACATTTCTGAATCAATTGTCGGAAAAAGCTTATTTTGTTTTCTCTTTCTTCTGCCAAATGTCGACACGATTTGAATGGCTCATTTACGGTTCTAGGATAATAATAAAGCTTAGACGTAAACCACAAGATGGCGTGACAAGCGATGAAACTTTATTTTACTAAAATGGATTGCTAATACCTATGGGAAATTTGCAGGAAAATCACTGCCGCATGTCTTCCGCTATTTTCGCCGCCATGTTGTGGAGATTTGGGTTGGCGACATTCGTATCCTTAATTTTAAATATTAGTGTGGGAACACTGACTGTCAACAGTGTCAAAATATGATTGAAATTGACATTTTTTTGAAAGGTTATTTTTGTTGTTGTTTTTTAATACAAAAACAAAAAAGTAAAGAAACAAGTCATAAACAAATGCTCCAACGGTCACGCCATTTATGTCCCTCATTTGGTCTGAAGTATATCCAGGTTTCGAACAAATAAATCACAATATGGAAACATTGCCCCCAATTTATAAACTCAAAGGGTACTGTTAAGCCACACGTTATAAATTGTAATAAAAGCTCGGTTCAACCTTTGCTGCTGGCGCTCCCGCTAAAGATACACCTTGATTACATTGATCTGAATCTGCACAGGGACTAAAACAGCTAAGCAAAGATGCACCAACGTGATACAGTAATAAAAAATAAATTAATAGAGGGAGATACTGACTTTGATAATAGCATATATGACTCAGCTGAAAGCCAGAGCCATGGCAAGTCAAGCAACATTTAGCGATCACAAAAAAAGTACATCTTTGGCACATGGAGTCGAGCATGGAGTTTTACAATATTTGAAGACCTTTGCAGAAAAACTTATTAACAAACAACTGTGTCGACCATCCCTTCTCTAAGTTAACAAGTTATTACTAAGATATCCTTGAGTTTTGGTAAGTTTTCAGCATTCAACATTTTTTTTTTGTAGCTCTATCTTTTATAAAGGATGTGGGATTTTGCTCAAAACCGCATATGTTGTAGGTTTCATTGTCCTGATAAAAATCTATCATTGCTCCACAGTGTTTTTGAGATACTGCGTTCAAAGTTAAATATTTTGGTATTCTGGCTTTTCCCTAAAATCAGTTTTTTGCACTTTTTGTGAAAATGTAAATAATATTTATGAACCAAATTGTAGTCTGAGAATAAGTAGCAGAAAAATATAGGTTGCGTCGCACTGGCATCACAAACATAAAAAATATTAAATTCATATGACCAAGAAATGACTTTTTTAACAAAAGGCAAATTTCAATTGTTATGTTGCCACTTAGTATTTAACAAACATGCTTCAAAACAAAAACTGTAACATTTTTAGCTATTTTTGTTAGTTGTTGCTATGTGGCAATGATAGAAAGATAAGCAAAATCACACAGAAAGCCAGTTTCCATAAGGAAAGTGCATCATCCTTAAAAAACGAATCTACAAAAAAAAAATGTCAAATGCTGAAAATTTACCAAAACTTAAGGATATCTTAGTAATAACTTTTTCTGCTGAATTCTTCAGAATCAGAAAACTTTTATTACAAAAATTGTTAACAAAAAACATTGTCACAATTGAATAAATAAACATCAAAATTTAGTGTTAAAAATTAACATTAAAATAAATTTAACCTAAGAATATCTTTAAAATGTCATTTAGATATTAAATATTGTTAACATTAAGGTTTTGTTAATAAAGATTAAAAAATAAATATTGATTTTTCTTTATTTCTAGTAAAACATCTTATAATTACTTGTCTTAAAATCTCAAAAAAATACTGGCTACAATATCACAAAAATTGACAATGAAATCCTAAACTACTTACTTAAAATTACATATAGAAAGTTACAAACACATTAAAATACATATTAAAATTAATATTTTGGTAATTATGCAGTATACAGTTTTCTGCCATTTTTGACTTTTTATGAAAAATTCTTTATGGGGGCACCTTCTAGGGTCCTTAGGACCCCAAATCCGCCTGCGCCGGTTGGTTTTTTTTTTCAATTTTGTTTTTTTTTAATTTTTTTTCACTAAAACAACCCAATCAAACACAGTCCAACCGAACATAATCCAACACAACCCAAAACAATCAAAAAAACACATTACAACCCCCCCCCCCCGGGCACCCTTTTTTCTCTTTAAAAAAAAAAATTGGGCGCAGGCGGATTTGGGGTCCTAGGGACCCTAGTAGGTGCCCCCATAAAGAATTAAAAAAAAAAATCAAAAATGGCAGAAAAGCGTATACTGCATTACCAATTTTTTTAATATTCTTTTTAAAACTCATGAAGTATTTTAAATGGTTTTTATTGCTTGGTTTTTCACTTTTTTGTATTAAAAAAACAACAACAAAAATAACCTTTCTAGAAACGTCATTTTTGACACTGTTGATAGTCAGTGTTCCCACACTACTATTTAAAATTAAGAAACCAATGTCGTCAACCTAGATCTCCACAACATGGCGGCGAAAATGGCGGAAGACACACGGCAGTGATTTTCCCACAAGGGTACTATCAATCCCTTTCTTTTTTACATCCATGATTAAACGTAAATAAATCCAATATAATTTTAGTACCTAACCAAACATAAGTCCGGTTAAATTGACATATTACTTATTTTTAAGAAAAATAAACCTTGAAATTAACTCTGTGTTTCGGATCGTCTTCAGGTGCAAACTACAATGAATTCCTAAGGCTACGTACCTATATATACTATGGGAAATCACTCAACCGTAAAGTTTAAGAAATTGGCTCCGCCCAAGGAGGGGCTTCCAAATATTTGGAATTTCAACACTTGGTTTACTGAAAATACCCTGATTCTGCCCAATAAAGGCAGGTTCAAGGAATTTTCTTTTCTTCCAGTGTAACTTCTTGTGCAAAACCTTTGCTTCTGTCCACTTCATTCGGTGTTTTTTTGACCATGCATGTTCGGCGATTCCTTATTTCGTTGTTTCACCTCTTTGGGTATTCGTCTGATGTTCCTTAAGCCTAACAGATAGTGGTCTTTTTGTTTCGCCTATGTATGATTCACCACACTCACAAGGAACTTGGTAAATGCATTCCTTAATTTGTTTGTTCTCCGGTTTTGTTTTACTAAGAAGGCTTCGAATTGTATTACTAAATTTAAAAGCTGTTTTAATATTAAAGTTGTTCGCTACTCTTCGAATTTTCTCTGATACTCCTTTAACGTATGGGATTGTAAGGAATGCATTTGCCTGGTTTTGGTCTTGTAATCTCTGTTCTGTTTGTTGAAATTTAGAAATAGTACCTGTTATAAGTTTAAGGCTATAACCATTTTGTTGCAGATCCTTCTGAATGTTTTTTATTTCGATTTCCAAGTCATGAGAATTGTTACAAATTTCAACGGCTCTGTTATACAAAGTTCTTATTATGCCTCGTTTGGTTTTAGCAGAATGATTTGAACCTTGATTTAAATATAAGCATAACTTCACAGTTGAGTGAGTGATTTCCCATAGTATATTAGGAATTAATTGTAGTTTGCACCTGAAGACGATCAAAGATTGTACCGATCGAAACGTCGTGTATAAATAAAATATAGACAATGGAGGTCCGAAACACAGATTTAATTTCTTGTCTCAAACCCTTGTAACCTTATTTGTTTTGACGTTTAATATAGAACGTCTTTAAAACTAAAAGATCTTGGGTGGAAATAACGAAAATTCAAACTTGGATGAGCATCCCACAAGGAACACACAAAGGACCAAAGCGAAAAGAGAAATGATTAAACGATGTTTCGCCTTGGGTAACCAGCGTAGGCTCAATAGTGGTTCCACTGGTCACCCACCCCATACATCATTAAACACCATCATACACTTTGATTTCCAACTTTGAATCACTCACAAATAGGCATCGTTCCGCACTGGTACTTATCCAAGTTACCTTATACGGATTCGTCCTGGCGTGTTAATATTTCGAATAGGGTTATGCCCCTAAGACAATTAAAACCAAGAAAGAAATTAAAAAACCTCCAAATCAGTTACTTCAACCGAAAAGAAACTAAAAAACAAAAGATCAAAAGATCTTGGGTGAAAAAACGAAAATTCAAACTTGGATGAGCATCCCACAAGGAACACACAAAGGACCAAAGCGAAAAGAGAAATGATTAAACGATGTTTCGCCTTGGGTAACCAGCGTAGGCTCATCAGTGGTTCCACTGGTCACACGCCCCATACATCATTAAACACCATCATACACTTTGTGTTCCTTGTGTGCTCATCCAAGTTTGAATTTTCGTTATTTCCACCCAAGATCTTTTGATCTTTTGTTTTTTAGTTTCTTTTCAGTTGAAGTAACTTATTTAGAGGTTTTTTTAACTTCTTTCTTTGTTATGAAGGTTGTTTCTGATATTTATGATGACATTTTCATTGGTCGTAGGTATAGTATAGTACACTAACTCGCATGTTATGGTCATTACACATGCTTGTTATGTAAACTACGATAACATTATCGTTTTTTGAATTCAGCTATACATTATCAATCGATTTTCTGTAGGTTGATTTTTAATTAACGTCTGTGTGCATTCTTTAAAATCTTATGTAAATGACATCATTTTGTAAACCTCCTGTGAAATTTATTACAACACTTAGTTCAGATTTTAGTTTAAAACTAGTTATTAGATTCTGTCTTTGTCGCGTCAAGTCAATTTAATAATCTACCATAAATGCTAATAAAGAAAAGTAGTAAAGTTGATGCAAGTGTTGACTATACCGCGAATATTTGACTATGATATGAGAATTTTCATTTCATAAAGTATTGATTCGAAATTTGTTTGTGGATTTCTGAAGCAAAAAATGTAAGAAACTTTTATTTTATTTAAACCGAGAACATTCTAACTTGTCACAAATTTTTTGACATTTATACAGGGTGATTCAAAATTCTCTAGAAAGACTTTAGCTGTAGGTAGAATTTGTTGCTCTGAACAAGAATTAGTAAAATATATTTTGTAAACTCTTTCGTTTCAAGGATATTTGCATTAAAAAATTGTTAAAATTTTCGGAGAAGCACTCTTTACTATATGGTAGAAACATCAATTTTTTAAAACAAAAATTTGACAACTTCAAAATGCTTGACCAAAAAGTAGACTTGCTTGGTAAATTATTTTAAAGACGATTCCCAAACTCCGAAATTCGAGAAAAACAATATTTTTCATATATTTTTTTAGTAAATTTGTTAAATAAAGTAGTAGTAGTAGTAGAATAAGGGGGGGCTCCCGGTCCGGCGACTAGGCTCTACGCGAGCCCTTTTCGCTATCCCCCAGAGCTTCCCCCTCACGCTCCCACTCCACCACGGTCGAACCTTCCCGTCATTTGGATAAAGGTCAGAATATCCGGCCATTTCAGCGTCGGAAGGTGTTCCGGCTCGAACACTTCCTCTCCGAAGATTCCCTCTCTGATTCTTCTGTAGGCCGGACACCTTGCAAGATAGTGGTGTGAGGACTCATCCTCTTTCCAGCACTCTCCGCAAGTTGAGTCCCGCACTACCTTCATCCTTGCCAGGTGCTTATGGAGCGCGCAGTGTCCAGTGAGGACTCCTATTAGGGGTCCTATCTCTGTTCGTTTCCTGCGCACTAACCAGTCCCTTCTTGTTTTGCTCAAGCCCTGGATGAGCTCCTTGGCTGTGTGTTGCCACTCCTGATTTAGTCTTGTGTGGGTCTATTCCTTGGTGCCAGATTTCATGTTAAATGAAAGAGCCTACTCTTCCAATACTTTGTTTATGACTTTAAAAAAATTCTTATTTCATTTCTAGAAGCAGCAAATACAAGCGGAAGGTGTCGTTGGAAATGCAATTTTATCTAGAATAAGATCCAGTGAAAAGCGGGGCCTTTTTGGGTCAGTAAGATGTCAGCATTTAATTAGCATTTAACTTTCTGTTTGGGTATTGAGTGGCGTATCAAAGAGTTTTAGTACATTTTGAAATTTTCCAGTTAAGAAAATGGGAATACGCCACTGGAAAAATTTAATTTTCTGATGTAATTTAGGTCATTGCTCTTAGATCAACCCTGCCAAATTTGCTACTCGTGGGTTAAGAAATCTTGATGAAAATGCTAAAAAGGAATATGCAAGAAATTTTTCAAATTGGCATCATTTTTGCTTGGCTTTTTTCAATTTTTCTGCTAGAAGGAGTGGCTTAGGCTACACTATCATTAGGTACTTATTGATAGAGAATTAAATTATCTCTGCTTTTTCCTTAAATATTACAAGTAATAAAGGCTTGAAAACTATATACAATAAAAGCTTTCTGCCAGCTCACTTACGGCCATTTGCACCGACTTTTTTTAATGGTCCTTTAACTAATTCTCTCTTTAACAAAGAGTGCAAAAGGGATACCAGATGTTTCCATCTCTTGCACACTCATTGATAAAGAGACAATTAGTTGAGGACAATTAAAAAAAGCCGGTGAAAATACGTGTTAGCCACAAGTTCATTTAAAATTGCATTAAATATTAATATGTACGCCAGTGATAAATCGATATTCATTCAACGCGCGGGATTATTGCCGTTTTAATTTTAAATAAATATAGCCCCGGTTCATCCTGGCGCATTCAGCTAACAATAAAAAAACTCGCTGTGAATCGCGTTGACTTGCTGAACGGATATTACCATTACGTGTCCTCTCTATTTAGATTTATATGCTCTCTGGTTAAACGCTGGACCTTTCTAAGCTTGTTAATGAAAAAAAAAATTAGGTTCTAATTTTTTTTCTATTTCTCCTATGTAGCTTAGCATATTAGTCTCATTTTAAAGATAAAGTGGTACTTTTTGCAATTTTTGTCTAATCTTGCAAATATGAGCGGGCAAGATACGCCATATGACATATCTTGATCCATATTTCACAAAAATTAAAGTGAAAATTTAAAAACCCCAGATTTAAGCTTTGTCTTTAAAATGAGACTAAAATTTTTGAGAAATTTCGGTATTTGAATAACAAAATGTGGGGTCAAAAATACCCTTGCAAGCGAAATTTTGCATGCGAAGACAAGAAAAGCTGCTAGCAAAGACTATACTCTTAATGAGTTTAGAAAGTTACCGTGAGCACAATACTTTGATATTTTGTGTGTATAACTGGAATACATTAACCTAACATCAATGAGGCTAAAAGCATGAATATCGAAACGATTTTTAAAGATTGACTATGCTTTTTGAATCCCATTAATAAGGTATTATTCAGCCACTACTTGATTCACTCTTGTTTTCCGTTTCGTTTAAAAAAAAAATGATTTTCCGTGTTTAAAAAACGTGTTCTTGATAATAATTTAAAGTTCATTTGCTTCCAAACGAAATAAATAAACTTTATTACCATGACTTGAATTCATTACTTAACTTGATTGGTGTTAAATCGAATTGAAATTCATTTGTGTCGGCTACCTGTTATGATGTGTTTAATTTAAAAATAAACATTGTTAAATATATTTTTTGGATACAGTGAAAAAATTATATTTTTTTATTTTCAACCGTTTAGTGTGGAAATTTCGTGATGGTGTCATTTTAAAATTAAAAGGTTTAAGTGCCAAGAAAATTTGTGCGTTTCGGTATTTTGAAAACATTATTTTTGTTGGTTTTTATAATCTATCGTAAGTGGTGGAAACTTGTTGTTGTTTGCGTCTGTGTTATTTTGTTTTATTAACTCTGGATCGACTAGTTGAGGATCATGTATAATTATGTAGGTACATCTCTGTGTTTTAGTTGAACAAATTAAGATTTTTTTAAATGTTGTTTTTGGCATTGTTTAAAACTATACCAAGACAGCATCGTTCATCCCAGGGACGTACATTTTACACCCATTTTACGTTATTTTTAGGCCTTTTTTTGTACGTACTTACTACGTTATGAAGTTGTCAAAGTTGTAACATTTCTCTCACTTCTAGTGCAAACTTTTCTGTTTTATTTTGCATTCTCTGGGGTCAGCCAGAACAGGAGAGCAGAATACTGAGGAATTTTACATTTTACGTTCAATTAGCTTCTTTTATTGGTTCACCGCAGGACATACAAAGTACGTACTTGATACGTACGCAAATGTACGTAAACTCAGTTGCGCAGAAATTGCGTACATAGAAATTCATGTGTCTTTTTTTAAATGAAACTTCAATTAATATTGACATAAATCACAAGACACTCAAAATATCTCTTGTACGCATTTTTTCTGCAACTAATGGTCAAGCCATGATGGTAATTTAAGGCTTAAAATATTTTAGCATAATTTAAGGGATAACGTTTTTGATGAAGTTTTCACTGTTTTTTCGGCGTTCAAAAAAAGTACTGCCTAAAAACATTTTTTCTCTGTTAAAATAAAAAATATTTAGAGAGAGAGGGCAGAATTTTAGAGGTAGATGGAGAGATAATTTAGCAAAAATATTTAAGGTTGTTGAAGAGAGGGAGCAGGCTATAAAAAATTATTTTAGAGAAAGATGGAGAGGATGGAGGCAAATATTTACTAAACATTTCTGTTATGTCATCTGTCTGTCATCTTGAGTGGTGTCGTGCATATGATTTTTATTTTGCAATTTTTATCCAAAAAACAGCGAAAATTGTAATTTTCAAAGCCTAAAGTGTGTAAAACATAAGGTGGTATTAATTTCTTTCAATCAAAATTCTTTACAGTCTTTAAATGTACCAAAAAACGTGCCCTACTAAAGTGTATTTTAGCACATCTAAAAATAATTAACACCTATTTAAGAAAATTATTTTAAGGGTTATCATGGCTCTACCATGAGATGTATACTTATTTTCCATATCTGAAGGACATACCTAAGACGTACTTAGCGTTGGAAAGTGTACGAAATATGTACATCCGTTTTACGCACGTAGGCTTAGGTCATACTTGATAATAATATTTATTTAAAAAAAAGTACAATATTACTAATAATAATAACAATTAAATGCAATGCCTAATTCTAATGAATAAATATTAGAAAAGCCAACTTAAGCCTAAAACTTGTGTGGCTGATGGTACGTAACTTTGCTGTCTGGATAGTCTGTGATCAAACAAACGGTGCGATTCAGAGGTACTTTAGCCCCAAGATTTTTCTTTCTTAACAAAGCATTTTTTTGACAATTTTGCTCTTGAAAGATAATGATTTGCTCTAATGGCAGTTTTCCATTTTTTTTTTGTTATTTTTGTGCAATATTGGAGTAAATATGAAACATTTGTCCCGAAAAATGAAATCATTAAAGGACTGTCAAATAAAAAATACCTCAAAAAAAATTGTTGGTTGTCTAAATTAAAGGCCAAACCAACAGCGATTTCCTTTTGTGGCACCAGTGCGCACTGAGTGTATCTCTGCGCACCCGTGGCATCAAAAGGGAAACGCTGTAACACTCGTGAGTGCTGATAAAAAGAAAGGACAAATGACTGAAATCTGTGCTTTCCGAAATTGACACTTAACCGCACGGGACGGCAGTTGACTGAACGAAGCGAAGCGATTTTACCTTTAAGCTTTAAAAATTCCCAAAAAATAAATATAAATATCTGTAGAAAAGATTTGTGGCGTAGAGAACAAAGGGTGAGGGAATAAATCGGAAAAAAGTTTTTCCTCGACCAGGATTTTAACCTGGGCTTTAACTGGCTATTCAGAAATCCTTTCGTCTGATTCATTTGTTAGTAGTAGGGAGATCTTTGAAGCCTACTGCGGCTTTAAAAACCTAGACATGTTACAAAGATAAGGAGGTACACATTCACGATTATGAGTTGTACGAAATTTCTATTTATCTATCAACCAACGATACACGACATACAGACCGCTTCAAGCTACTGCGAACATAGGGCGGAAGAAGTCTAATTTGCCAGTGTACGTACATGCAGAGACACCGCACGCCTATCAGTGAAGCAACCAACACTCAGGCTTCCGATCGCCCTTCGCTGCCGTTCGCCGCCTTTCGCCTTGTATTTAGTACGCCTCTAACCACGGTGTTGTGTGGAGCGTAGTCAATGAAACCGGAATTTGGTCAATAAATACGCAAATTTTTATAACATAATTTTCTTATTTTTTGTCACTGATAAATAAGAGCGTTTTATTGTCAACTGCTCAGATTTATCAGTGACGACGTGTTACAATGAAAATAATAAGGAGAAACAAAATAAAAGCAAGTTATCAAAATAAAATAATACATTCTAAAAACCAAAAAGATTCTCCCAGTCAAAAAAAAATTAAAGCAAATGTTCGAAAAGTCCTCCTTGCTCGGCTAGACAATATCCGAGCCTACTATGAAAACCCCTTCTAACGTTTCCAAGCATGTTAGGGGTGATAATTTGAAAAGCTTCTTCAAAAACAGATAGAAGTCATTAGGAGCAAGATCGGGAGATCGAGCTGGCCATAAAATAGTTCCCTGTGTACTTATAACCCGATTAGGAAATACATTATCAAGATATTCCCTAACAAGGCCAACATTGTGAGCGGAACAACCATCTTGTTGAAACCATGTTTCACCAAATCTTACACCTAACAACTGGCTAGCAGTTGGAATAATGTGCTGCTGCAGTAGATCCAAGTATCTAGGACCATTCAAATTGCAATTGCCGTTAATAAAAAATGTCCCAATTACGTGTTCCCCAACAATACTCCCCCCCAAAAATTTAGTTTTTGGGGATACTGTGTTCTTACGTCAAAATACAAATGCAAATTTTCCATCGACCAATATCGAACGTGTGTTGGGTTATGACGATTTGACCATCTGCACTTTTTCGGCAACTTCGTAGACATCCATTTTTAGTTTTAAAAATGTATTATTTCAATTAAGAACTTACCCATCTGTTTCTCGAGCAAGGCAGAAATAAAACAAAATAATAAAAACAAAATGAATTTCCAAAAGATAACACTGCAGCGTGCTTCGAATCCACCTCGGTCGTACGGCACGGAGAGTAAATTGGACTTGATTATCCCTATGTTCGTAGTAGCTTGAAGTGGTCTGTATAGCGTTTTATTGAAGGTGTCAGATGGAGAATTTCCAACTAATAATTTCAGCCAAACATATTTACAAAATGAAGGGAAAATTTAGCGCCCTAATAAATTTAAATTTCGTACAACTCATAATCGTGAATGTGTACCTCCTTGTCTTTATAACATGTCTAGGTTTTTAAAGCCGCAGTAGGCTTCGGGCAGGCACAACATTTTTCCTACGTGCGAAAAAACCATCTAGACAGCAATATATTTTCATTTTTAGGTATTAAAATAGCAAACCACTGGTTGTTGCAATTTCTTTTCATTTGAGTTGGAAAATATATCTTAAAAAGTCTAATTGGACCTAAGAAATCGGTAAAAAAAGCATACGTAAAAGAATTTTTTCCGCACGCCATGCGAGAAATGCAACTTCCCGCACGCAAATGCGTGCGTAAAAGTGAACTTCTAGTAGGAAAAATTATTTTCAAAAACTATAATCTTATTGACATTTTGCAAAATCCACTTATCCAGTAACTTATGTCATTGACTAAAAATAAAAATGAATCTAAATTATTTAACGTCATATTGGTAAACAATCTGTGCATTATTACTTTGTTGACTTTTAAGACACATTGTTTTTAACCTTGTACTCGAAGAATCACAAAAATCTATGTTATAGTTGAAGGTGACCACCGGCTTATTAAGGTGGCACTAATAGCAAAAATATACCGCATATTAAAAAGTTTTTCCTTTTTTTTTAAATAAAATAATCAAGGTACATGAGAAACAAAAAATATAATAATAATAATAATTTTTACGTGAAAATATATTTAAACAGTAATAGAGATGCAAAAAGGATCTGGAAGGCAATACATTGATCTAGTCCAGTCCGTATTTAAAGACTTAAAACAATAAGTAATATAAGTAACAATAACAAAGAAAACAAAAATCAGTAAAAGAATTGAAAATATAAAAAAAAACATAAGTCAAAAATTAGCAACTAAAATTAACCTTAAGCTACTAGTTGGTTTGTGGCTTAGAAATTTTCTCAAATAACATCAAAAATAATATAAAAACAAACTTTTTAAAAAATCCCTAAATCTAAGTCCTACAAAACAGAGGCGCATTTTAGGATAGAACAAATAAAAACAGTACACAATGATATTTAAAGATTAGCTACGTATTTTCATTTTGCAGATTAGGTTAAAAAAATATACGGAAAAAATCCTCTGGACTAATTAATGCTTAGTATGGATTGCTAACAAATTTTAACTATTTTTATTATCTAAAAAACTAAGACTCCAACGAACTTTAAATGTGGAAATTGTGGAAATCGTTTTTCGCCAGCTGCTACGACTTGAACTTGAGGATTTTTATACATACAGACCGCTTCAAGCTACTGCGAACATAGGGGGAATCAAGTCCAATTTACTCTCCGTGCCGTACGACCGAGGTGGATTCGAAGCACGCTGCAGTGTTATCTTTTGGAAATTCATCTTGTTTTTATTATTTTGTTTTATTTCTGCCTTGCTCGAGAAACAGATGGGTAAGTTCTTAATTGAAATAATACATTTTTAAAACCAAAAATGGATGTCTACGAAGTTGCCGAAAAAGTGCAGATGGTCAAATGTTCAAATCGTCATAACCCAACACACGTTCGATATTGGTCGAGGGAAAATTTGCATTTGTATTTTGACGTAAGAACACAGTATCCCCAAAAACTAAATGTTTGGGTGGGGGGGGGTATTATAGGGGAACACGTAATTGGGCCATTTTTTATTAACGGCAATTGCAATTTGAATGGTCCTAGATACTTGGATCTACTGCAGCAGCACATTATTCCAACTGCTAGGCAGTTGTTAGGTGTAAGATTTGGTGTAAGCTCCTAATGACTTCTATCTGTTTTGGAAGAAGCTTTTCAAATTATCACCCCTAACATGCTTGAAAACGGGTTTTTATAGTAGGCTCGGATATTGTCTAGCCGAGCAAGGAGGACTTTTCGAACATTTGCTTTAATTTTTTTTTGGTTGGGAGAATCTTTTTGGTTTTTAGAATGTATTATTTTATTTTGAGAACTTGCTTTTATTTTGTTTCTCCTTATTATTTTCATTGTAACACGTCGTCACTGATAAATCTGAGCAGTTGACAATAAAACGCTCTTATTTATCAGTGACAAAAAATAAGAAAATTACGTTATAAAAATTTGCGTATTTATTGAGCAAATTCCGGTTTCATTGACTACGCTCCACACAGCACCGTGGTTAGAGGCGTACTAAATACCAAACGAAAGTCATGCAAGTGGTGATCGCAAGCCTGAGTATTGGTTGCTTCACTGATAGGCGTGCGGTGTCTCTGCATGTACGTACACTGGTAAATTAGACTTCTTCCGCCCTATGTTCGCAGTAGCTTGAAGCGGTCTGTATACTTCGTGTGACGCTAGTCTCTTGGGTCTGTGAGTTAGGATTTCTTAAAAAGTTTAACCCCTCCTTTCTATGCTCTTTTCAATCACCCACCCCCATCAAAAACTAATCAGCTCATCGCCTGGTGCCAAAAAAAATTGTGCAAAATTTGATAAAAATCAGTTTAGTGGCTTTTGAGTTATCGTTTGCCAAACGGACACAGTCACAAAATTTTGTACTTTTAGTTGTTCTTTGACCAAAATAACTCATTTTTAAGTCAAATATTTTTTTTTGCCCAATCGATGGCCGCTTGGTCGATCGCTCCCTTAAAACATAAAAACTGGTTTTATGATTTTTTGTTTAAATTATTCATTATTTTGTGACTAATACCGATGCTTCAAACTGAAGAAAATATTATGTACCAAAAAAATATAATAACATTATTAACCTAGATAGATAAAACAATTATTTTGAACATTGACTCTTAACTTCACCGTAATTATGAGCAGTGCAAGGGTTTTTTTTTATCTCATCATTTAATTCTTATTATAGACTAGTAGGAAATAGTAGTTTTCCTACTAGCGTGCGGAAAAACGATTTTCTCGCACTCATTTCCGTGCGAAAAGTGCCACTTTTCCGCACGCGGTGCGTGAAAAAAAAATTCCGCACGCCGTGCGCGAAAGAAATTTCCGCACTCGTTTTCGTACGAAAAGTGCCACATTTCCGCACGCCATGCGCAAAAAAAATTGTTGTCAAGTAAAAATTAATTTTTTAAGCTTGTTAAAATTTAGTTATGAATAAAACATAAAATTCGTAGTTTTGACTACTTTTTCATTTTTAGTCTGCTAGGTTTAACTAAAATAATGACAAAATATTTTGATATTCCGCACGCTCGTAGGAAAAATGTTGTACCTAACGCGTGTGGAAAGTATTTTCCGCACTTACGGCTTGCCCGAACTCCTCTGGCGCGTCGTTTGTGCAAGCGCCGTTGCGTGCGGAAAGTGCCACTTTTCCGCACGCGATAGCGTCGTTCGGCCAGCAATTGAGTTCGGAATAGGCACTTTACGCGCTAGCTAGGAACAATATTTTTTCTACTCGCTTGACTTAATTATTCATTTAACCCAATAAAAGGAATTTAGAAAAGGTTACTCTTTATTTATCGTGACTAAAATTTTTACCTAACATAAAAAAGAAATTTTTTAAAAATATAGCAATAATTTATTTTTGATTGAGTGCGGAAAAGTACCATAATGTTAAATTTTCCGCACTAGTGCGGAAAAATACACTTTTCCGCACGCAAGACAACGCGGAAAAGTGAATTTTCCGCACGCTAATAGAAAAAAAACTTTTGCACTGCTCCAGTGGCGTAGCCAGAAATCGACTCTGGGAGGGGTTTCATCATTATGTAGGTGCCTATTGCTTGAGCTCTTGAACTGAAGGGAGGGGAGAGGGGCGGTTTAATAGGGGTTGAGTTAGTGTATACGAAACACAAATATATACTTATTTTTACAGGCAAATCTTATTTGCAGATTTTTTTCAAAATTAACCCTTAACTGCGCCGCAGGCAAAATTTTTGAAAACATTACACTAGAATGCTATTTTTTACGCGTTAATTAAACAAATTTGTACAAATGTTCAATAAAAAAAAAGAAATTCTTTAAAAATTTAGATCTCCTAGGTTTTTTGTAAAATATTTTTGAAAAAGTAGATTGGGTTAGATGCCAAGAAGGGGTGGGTTGTGGTGGTATATATAAATTTGTTGCCCAATCATAAATGCGCCGTAGATGAAAATTATACCAAATTTAAGACATCACGCCAAACACAAGTCACAAACCGGAGTAAAGGGTCAAAAAAGTGGGGGAGCCAGATTGGGTTGGATCTCCTGGGGGGGGGGTTTAAACCCAACCCCCCCCTGGCTACGCCACTGACTGCTCATTTTAAACTGCTAGCTTTCAGGACGTGTTTATGTGGTGGCCATCGTTCCAGTTACATTGTTTTAAATCGCTTTGCTGCGTCTCTATTTTTTTAAGTCTATGATCCATACTTTTTTAGCGCGAGGTTATCTCAAACAATAAAATTGACATTAAAACTTATGATGATCGTTTTCTGGGATTGTCAAGCCTATTCAAATATGGCAAAAACATCAGACGACGGTGATGATGTTAACTTTATTTTTAAAGGTGACACGAATAATAAAGTAGTGGTATTTTTTATAATTTTCAAAGGATTGCTAATGTCCTATTGCACCAAAGAGTTAAACCGCGGGTTAGAATGTGACTTGCCGAATTTTGGCGAGTTGCAGAATGTCACATCCCAACGACCTAACTTAACTCGACATGAAAAAAAAATGAGTTTTCGACCAATCAGGTGCGTTTTTGTAAGAGAAATGCTCCCTGGGAGCACTCCTCTCTCTCACTTTCAAGAATAAGCACCCAGGATAAAAGTGAGAGAAAAGAGGGCTCCCGGGAAGCATTTATATTACAATAAATCGAGTAAAGGTTTACTCCATAACTTCCCTCGCTCAGAAGAACATATATTATATAAAAAACCGCTACTCATATATACATGGGTTAGATTGGGTTGGTCAGACTTTTCCAGAGTATATCCAGACTTTTCTTGGGTGTATCTACACTGTTCAGGGGTGTATGCAGACTTTTCCATGGTGTACTCGGACATTTTCACAGTGTATCCAGACTTTTCCAGGGTTTTTCCAGACATTTCCAGGGTTTTCCAGTCTTCCAGAGTGTATCCAGACTTTTCCAGGGTCTTTCCAGACTTTTTCAGAGTCTTTCCAGACTTTTCCAGGGTCTTTCCAGACTTCCAGAGTCGTTCCAGACTTCTACAGACTTTTCCCGATTATATCCAGACTTTTCCAGGGTCTTTCCATACTTTTCCAGAGTGTTTACAGACTTCCAGGGTCTTTCCAGACTTTCAAGAGTGTATCCTGTCTTTTCCAGGGTCTTTCCAGACTTTTTCAGAGTCTTTCCAGACTTTTCTAGAGTGTATCCAGCCATTTTAGGGTCTTTCCAGACTTTTCCGGAGTCGTTCCAGAGTTCTCCAGACTTTTCCAGATTGTATCCGGACTTTTCCACGGTATACTAACTATGTAAAAGGAAAGAGAGAATTTGTTGGACTTTTCTGAACATTTACTACGTTTATACGCACCTAAAAGCGCTTTTATTAAGGACGATTTTAAATAAAATCGTTTTTTCCAAGAGTCCTTCATTAACTGTCATTAAATATGTCAGTTTAAAGAAAAACCAAATAAAACAACTCAGTTAACCACAGGTTTTTCGGTAGGTTGCAAGAAATGCACTAAAGCGTTTTTAAACTGTTTATAACGACTCCAAAATTGGTTTTTAAAGGATAAATCGCTTTAAAATAAAATCGATTTAGTGCTTAAATCGGTTTTATTGATGTTTATACGACAAAATTTTCAAGCCGTCCTTATTTAAAAACGCTTTAAGAGTTTAAGAGGCCCGTATAAACAAAATAAGTGACATATTTCATGGCTATCTATGGTTTTATATGTTAAAAGTTTTAAAGGTTTGTTTACACACAAAAATAAGCTTAATAACATCAATTTTTAAATAAAAAAGGGTTTTTCACAAAAACTGCCTACACAAATTAAAATTGACATATTTTTTATTTACTGGAACGGTATTAAGAAACTAAATTTTAAGGCATATTAGCAAACAAATAAGTCCTGACAAAAAAGCAGTTAACGTAAACTTGTGTTTAAAAATCGTCAGTTTTTGCGACCATATTGCACAAGAATAACAAACGAAAAACTAAATAGAGAATTCTACATTTATTCATCTTTAAAATGGAACTAAAATTATCAAAAATTCTTGGAAAATCTGACCCAATTTGTTATCGAAACCTGTAATATTCTTAAGTAGGCATTTCCTGATCATGGTCTTTCCTTGATGTTAACGAGAACATGACGTAATAGACAGGAAAAGTAAATTAAAATCGGTTGATTAGCAATTTCTTAAGTAAATTTGAAATAGCGTAATTGATTTGATCTAATTCGATCGATTGATCTAAACCGACAAAAATCGTAAGTTATGGTAAAGCCATGATGGTAATATTGGGAAATCAAAATAAGCAAAGCGCCCTCTAACCTAAAGCCCCCAACTATCCTAAAGCCCCCGATACCATGGAAACTGCAGGTGTTTTGTCAACAAGGCCCACAGTAGGCAGAAGGGTATTTTTACGTTTTCTGACAGAAAACCATTCGAGGTTATGTTTATCTTTCAAAAATATTTTTTCAAAAACGAATATGAAACCACTCCGCGTGTGCGGTCGCCCGCCGAAAATGGCCTAGCGCTGCGCGAGCATTACCCCGAGTTTATCAAAGAACCAAGAGAACTTTACTGGCTCGCTGGAATTACTAGGAATTCGCCTAGAAACATTCCCATAACTTCACATAATTTTGTTTTTATTTTGATTCAATTTTTTTTTTTAATTTTTGCGGCATAAGTTATGTGCAAGTTTACTAGTGAAATATTAGAGGCCTAAGGATATATTTTAGATCCCAACAGCAGTTTCAAAAACACACGGATACTTGAGTATTAACAAAACAGGTCAGTAAAGCTCCATTTAGAGGTTGAAGAGACTCTTGCTAGTCGTTGATGCTCCTGTTTAAAATAGAATATGATTATTTCGTTTAGCGTCATCAGCCGATTTTTAAATCTGCATGCTTTTTAAGTTAACCTGTTGTCCTTAAATCAGTGGTAACAGCTAGCAGGAGTGTTTCAAATTCAATTATAAATGCACTTGTAAATGCAACCTTAAACACTAAACCCAGTTACTTTAATATGTAGTTGGGTAGCATTTTGGTAATTATGCAGTATACGGTTTTCTGCCATTTTTGATTTTTTTTGAAAAATTCTTTATGGGGGCACCTTCTAGGGTCCCTAGGACCCCAAATCCGCCTGCGCCTGATTTTTTTTTTTAACGAGAAAAAAGGGTGCCCAGGGGGGGTTGTAAAGTGTTTTTTTAATTGTTTTGGGTTGGTTTGGATTAGGTTGGGTTGGACTGTGTTGGTTTGGTTGGTTTTAGTGAAAAAAAATAAAAAAATAACAAAAAAAATCAAAAAAAAAACCAACCGGCGCAGACGGATTTGGGGTCCTAGGGACCCTAGAAGGTGCCCCCATAAAGAATTTTTCAAAAAAAATCAAAAATGGCAGAAAACCGTATACTGCATAATTACCAGCATTTTTTTAGCAAGTAATTCTGCAGTAAATGGTTTTTTTTATTTTAGTATTTTACTCGGTTTTTTTTATGAAAAAAATCTTATTAGTATGTAGGCACTGACTAGGGTCCTTAAAGAGTTAAAATTTATGAGCACTGGAAATGCTAAAAAGTGCTGGCTTGGTTTGAGTTCAGTATTTGGGTGGTTTAGTTCCCGCTTTAGTTTAAAAAAATGAAAAAAGTTCCATCACTGGTAAATTTGAACTTCCTAGGGGCTCAGGTAAGTGCTAAATAGGTATCTAAAGAAAACTGTTTACTACACTAATACCGTTTAGCCTTAATATATAAAGTGAGCAGCATGAAATAATACTGTGGCCAGTTTCTCAATAGCAGATTATCAGAAACTTAAAGTAACTCGCGAGCTATAAATACCAGTTTTCTTGCTGTTTTTAAGCCAATATTTTTTTTAGGTTAACCCTGAGGTAATGTAACTTACCCTCACCTTGAAGCCCTGGTTATCCTGGAGTTAATTTTAACCTGATTTTTAAAGATTTTTACTAGGTTATGTTGCTTGAGTTAACACAAACTCGCTTTTGAGAAACCGGCCCTTAGTCTCTCTTGTTTTTTGAATAAAATAGGTTAGTGACTTGAAAATTGGAGAATATTAATCAGGAAAAATTCTTTAAAATATAAATCCTAGTTGCTCATTCATCTTTCAAATAAATTAAATACACAGGATCAAATACTATGTGTGTATGTCATAACTCGTGGTTAGTGAACACTTCTATGAAAGTTGAATCATGCACTGTGAACCTGCTTAGATTTTGAAACTCATAACACAGGAAAATAAAACTGCAGATTACATAACTTGATTTACTTTGGCTTGATACTTTTGTCCAAACCTCTGTTTCTGTAACTAAAAAATTATTATGCAAACAATCTTTTAAACAGTTTATAAAAATGTGCCACTCAAGAGAAAATTTTTAAGAAATATTGGTTGTCCTCGCCTAAAGTGCAAAATATAGAAACAAAATTTAGAGATAGAATATTTCTTGTTATTTTTATTATTCTTTTAGGAGCTGTATATAATAACAAAACATATGGAGCGGTGGATATTTAGGCAACTACCTAAAATGAAAAAGAAGAAGATTCTAAAGTGCCACCACCCAGAGAAGAATAATAATCTATAAAATAAAAAGTCTACAATTTGTACCCAAACATACAGAGCAGTTGATATTTTGCCAACTAAAATGTATAGCAAAACAAGATGGTTCTATAGAGTCAACACCAAACAAAGAATAATAATCTATAAACTCAAAGTAAGTTTTTGCTTCTGATTTCAATTATATTTGATAAAAGTTCCTTAAATAAACAAAATTTATTATAGTCTAGATCCGATATCAAAAATTAATTTAACTCTTATTGTTTATTGCAAATTTCTGGGACCTATTTCTGGACATATTTTGAGCCTCCCCTCATCTATTTCAATTCATTAGGAAAAAAAGAAAAACTATACACAAAGAACAAAACAGCGAACAATTTTGAAGGGGGACACTCACAGATACTTTTTGGCTCTGTTGGAAATTTCATAGGGTAATTTTTATCTCTGGAATTTAAAAGGGGAAAGGTCTTTACTATTAATTATGTCAAAATTACAAAAAGCTAGGATGACTGGTGTTTAAGATATTTGCTTTTAAATTTGGTATGGAATGAAGAAAAGGTTTGAACCTTTTCAGCGGATCAGTTTGACCACCAAAATTAAAAGTAGGATTATTTGTATGGTATGTTTGAGAAAACAATCAGAAAAAAATCATGAAATGTTTATTCCCTTTTTTATTATGAAAAATGTAACTTTAAAACCAACATTTTTTCCTGACTTTTGTGCAAGACATTGTTTATTTGTCGCTCCTTGACAAATTTAAACTTAATATCTTGCATGTTTGTAAAGCAATTTAAACGATCTTCTAAATAAGATGTCATTCGAGCCACTTTTTTATATAATTTCTCCTGGAGAAACTCATATCCCTCAAGTCACCCCCAAAAAGCCTGTTTATGGAAAAAAATATATTAAAAAGTAATTTCTAGACTACTAAAATTGTATAATGTTTTTCAAGTGTTCACCAAATACTCAAAAACACCTCTGTTATGTTTTCGTTGAACATGAATTTGAATTATTTCAAGCATAAATCAAGGTGCCAATGGGCTTTTTTCCATGTTTGAAGGGAGCGCTTGATAATAAAGGTTTTTTGACAGATTTTGGTAGCTAAGGGGGTCTATTTTACAAATCCAAGTGATGAAACTCTGGCTCCTTTGGGAGAACTCCAAAAAATAAAACATAATCTAGGCATCATAAGGGTTCTAAGAACAGATTTAACAGTAAACATTTTTTAAAATGGACTATATATAAATCCATTTTTGTCAGAATATATAATTTTTTTGACTCCCCAAATATTCCAGATGGCGATGATGGCGACTTAAAAACACAAAATTTTGATGAGAAACTAGATCAAGTACACACATATAATACATTAACCTCAGGGTTTTTGGAAACATTGATTCCATTTTTTAGAATAAACATTTTTTGGGAATAATATAATTAAGGTTCCTAGGGACAAAAAGAATCGTAAATGACAAAAAAAACTTGTGACCTCAATTTAGAAATTTTTGAATCAACTGAATTCATTTTTGGTGTAAATTTTTAGGGGTAATTTAAGGGGCCTAAGGGTGAGTTTTAGGGGTAAAGTGGTAAAAACAACATACTATTGATAGAAAAACATCACTTTGGAGATTCTAGGGTTAACTAAATTCATTTTGGGGGTTAAACAGTTTTTAGGGGTAATGTAAGGAGCCTGAAAGGGCAACATAAAAAATTATTGGTGTAAAAGATATGTGATATATTGATTTAGGGGTTTTTTGGGTCTTCCAAAATTAATTTTGGTGTTCCAATTATTACAATAGGGATTCAGATGAGGATTTAGAGGTAGTTTTAGGGAAATATATCGATTTGGATATTTTTAAGTCTTCTAAAGTTGTATATATGTTAAGAGGTAATATAAGTTTGGGCTAGGTCCACAAATTTTGTCCTAAGATCCTTCTATTATCTCCAGAATTTTTTTTTATCCAAAGAATGATATCAGTGGATCCCAAAACCCTCAATTTTATATATCATATGTCTGTATTTGATCTGGTTTCTTCTAAAATGTTTGTGTCCCATCTTAAATATTTTGAGTTTTACAATTCATAAAATGTACACCTGTACCAATTAAAATCAACTAGAAAAACTGAAATTAGTCAACCATGCATGCAAAATGTTTACTTTTAAAATTGCTACTAGAACCCTTAGATACTTCTAAGAATGTTTAAATCACATAAATGGATTAAGGGAACCCAAAAACCCCTGAATTGATGTATCAGATGCCTATATTTTGTTTTATTTTTTTTATTAATTATTTTAAAAAAATGGTCACCACCTTGAATATCTGGATTCAAGTTCCCCAAAATCAGTAAAAAAATATCTGTTATCAAGCTCTATCTTCAATTTTGTTGTTTTCTCTAAAGAAAATATTTTTTCAGTTCATACACTTATACTTTTTTTTTAATTTCAGAACCTAACCATGTGAAGCCTGATATTTGAAACTACAGCTACTAGTTTGCGGTTCCAAAGAAGGAAAAAATAACATGTCTTTTCTTTTTTAAGTTAGATTTAATTTAAACGATTATTAATAAGTATTTTTAAGATAAGTTTTTAAATTAATTTATTTAATTGCATATCTATAGGTGTTTATAATGTTGTGGCCAAAATCACCTCAACAAGTTGAGCCATGTGTGCATTTAGTTTTACTTCCAAGAACCAGATGCCCACCGGTGGACACAAATCCTCCGCTGTTTTGTGACCATCGGTAGGCACGCGGTCCTGAGACGTAAAACAGAAATGCCCACGTGTGGGCATGGGCAATGTGTTAATAGGAGGGTGTCACATTCTAAACACCAAATACATTTAATTATGTTTTACATTGAAATATTTATTACACTCCATTCCAAATTGCTGCAGACCAGTTTTTTGACACTGACAATGACAGTTCCATTTAGCTTCTTTGTTTAATTATCAGCCGCCATATTGAAATAGGTCCGGAGAATTTGGAATGAGGTGTAAATGTAAAAATGTAATTTTTCAGCATATTTTTAAAAATTTTATTATATATAGTTAATTAAAATTGCTAAAAATATTTCTACAACACAAAAATGCTAAAGTATTCTACCCATATAGTTGTTATTGTTCTGTGAATAACTAAAATGTATAAAAATTGTATTGTTCATTCTGGTAGTTTTCTTGCCTAAATTCCAAAATCTGAAAATAAAAAAAATTAGAGGTAAACATTTGTATAATTTAGTTACAACGCTTTTTTTAGTACTAGTAAGGAGTGCTTTAATAAATGTTCACTTACAACCAAAACAGAACTCCAAAAAAGAGAAAGTATTTCTGCAACCCTATCTTTGCCGCAACCTTATCTTATGTATTTTTAACTACATTGGGCATTGGTAATTAGAGTTTTAGTTAAAGGATCTTTTATTAGGAAATTAGAGATTTTTGGACCTGTAGGTATCTCTTTCAGAAGCTACACATTTCAAATTTTTACACAATAAATGATTCACTAACAGAAAACACAAATTTACATAAAAGATAGCAAGAGATGTAACATTACATTTGGTACCTACCTATATGCCAACAAAAATAAATAGGTAGTATTTCTGTGTGTGCAAGCATATTAAATATTAAGTTTTTGGATTTTATTTGAATTATTTATTTTTGAGTTTGCACAAGAAGTAATAATTTTGGGTAAAGGATTTAAATGAGAAAGGCATCAGTACATAAGGTCAATAACAGAGTTTGTACAGAAAACCTTTAATTGGATTCTCTGATGTCTCCCAGTTTTCCTAACCATTTGTAAAAAACTTATCATAATTTTTTCAAGAATTTTGTATAAAAGAAAACAGCTGCAAAATTTTAGTTTGACAAATTTCATGATTCTAATTTGTTTTTAAATCAATTTTTTCCAGATGGGCTTCCAGATTTTCCTTGTTTTTGTATATTTTTTTGTGAAATTTCCTGACCTTTTCAAAGAATAGATTTCTCAACTTTTCTCGGTTTTTAGTTCCATAAATACTCTGACTGATTAAAATTGTTACAATAAGAATTTTAATTTTGAATTTTATATATATACCTTGAAGACAAGAAAAGCAGTGTCATTCCATCTTGATAGATTTCTTTCCTACAATAAGGCATGATTTAGGAAATCCCTGACACTGCAGCTAGTTTGCTTATTGCAAGGCTTATTGTATTCCTCATTGCATATTCTTTTCTACTGTTCACATAGGTGTTTTTTTGACAGGTGGAGCAGCCTTCTTATTAGTATTTTCAGGAACCCTCCCTCCTAGACAGTTTCCTCAGGCCAGTATGCTTATTCTTGAACAAACGTGAGGGGAATTTCGCTCACCTCACCTCTCGGTCCTTTATCTTGGACACCTTAAATTTACAAAAATATTCAGGTCCTAATTTTATTTTCAACTCTTAAAAAGTGCATAGAGGTAGGTATTAAAAACTGGACTTTCTCTAGCTTTACTGTAGAGAAAACTTAGAAATAAGTAAATGAGCCAAAGTGAGCAAAATGTGCCTCACTATTTTTTTGTATAATGTTTTTATTCTTTAACTAATATTTTCATTATAGTCTGTGAGCCCAGGCCTATGAAAATTTATGACTACCTCACCGTTGAGACTTGTATGTGTTCTTCAAGATGTTCTAAGGGGTATTTTTAGAGACCCCTCCAAACTTAACCCTTAACTGAGCCCTTAAGTTAAGGTCCTTTCAACAGAATTTCTCGGAAATGTTTAAATTAAATAATGTGACCATGTGTTTTAAATACTTATAAAGCAATCCTTGAAAAATCAGCTGTGAGGAGCTTAATTTAACTTTTCGATGCTATCAAGAGGGGCTTAATGACAAAATACATTTTTTTGACAAAATGTTTGTCAATTTCTTGTTAAAAAAGTTACAAATTTAAGAATATATATGTTTAAAATGTCATCTGAGTGGACATAAAAAATAAATATTATGCAAAATCTGGCAAGGTCTTAACAGTTTAAGTTATGGGCTGTAGGACTATTAATTTGTATGGTACCTAATTCCACATATGTCAGTGGTAGTCAACTGAGTAGTCCACCCTTCAAAAAGGAAAAACATACTTATTATATATAGATACCTACATAAAATAACTTGTTTTGCAGAGGAATAAAGGCGTATTTAGAGTTCTGTAAGGCAAGTGGTATGAGGTAAGATGCAAGGAAAATAAACAATAACAAATGCATGCTGCTCTTACTGCATACCGCTTGTGGCTTACAGAACACTTACTTTGTTTATATAGGCCTCTTAAAGCGCTTTTATATAAGGATGGTTTGAAAATGTTGTTATATAAACACCACTAAAACCGATTTAAGCACTAAATCGATTTTATTTGGAAGCAGTTTATCACTCAAAAGCCCATTCAACACCATTCTCAACTAAAAGGTCAGTTAAATCCTACTGCCTCAGTGCCCTTTAGCCTACAGTGGCTGCCATTTTTATAACCAAATTGACAAGTGAAACATAGATTTTCTGTCAGTTTGGTGTCAATATGGCATTGATCATAGGCCAAAGGATACTAAAATGAAAATGAGTTAACTGGTTGTTTTAGTTAAGAACACTTTAGTGCATTTCTTCTAACCTAAAGAAAATACTAAACCCTAGTCTTTCAAAAAATCTGTTGTTAATTAATTAATTTATTAATTATGTTGTTTTATTTGTTTTTTCTTTAAACTTTATTTGTTTTTTCTTTAAAATTTAAATGAAGGACATAGCCCTTGAAGAAAGCGATTTTATTTAAAACCATCTATATATAAAAGCACTTTTAGGTGCATATAAACCTAGTAACTGAGGACAGCAGCATATGCTTGCTTTAGTTATGGAACTCTGAATACACCTTAAAAGAATCTAAAAGGAAGAAATTTCCTTAAACTAAAAATGAGTACCTAATAACGTTGCCTAGTCACTTGTAGTTATTTCAAGGGGTAATTATGCAGTATACGGTTTTCTGCCATTTTTGATTTTTTATGAAAAATTCTTTATGGGGGCACCTACTAGGGTCCCTAGGACCCCAAATCCGCCTGCGCCCGTTGGTTTTTTTTTGTTTTTTTTTTAAATTTTTTTCACCAAAACAACCCAATCCAACACAGTCCAACCCAAACTAATTCAACCCAACCCAAAACAATGAAAAAAACACATTACAACCCCCCTCCAGGCACCCTTTTTTCTCTTAAAAAAAAATCCCTTTGGATTTGGGGCCCTAGGGACCCTAGTAGGTGCCCCCATAAAGAATTTTTCATAAAAAAATTAAAAATGCCAGAAAACCGTATAGTGCATAATTACCTTTCAAGGAAAAACCAAGGGAAAAACCCTTATAAAGACAACAATACTTATTCAAAAAATGTATAGTCAACCCGAGGTCTTACCTTAAGAATTTGCTTCCTTTTATTTTTTCTTGATCCATTGCATATTTTCGGAGTCTTTAAGCACACCAAGAGGCAAATAATGTACTACATTAGCAAAAACCGAGGCACAAATAGAAATACTTATTGTTGTTGTCTGAAAAATAAACACGCAGTCACATGGACCTAAAGGTTTATTTGCGCGGTGGTACCGTACAGCGGCGGTAATGATGATGCAAGGCAAGTTCGGGCTACAGCAACGCATCATGAGTTACACGGAAGCGAAAGTAAAAAAAAACTTATGTGCTTTAGCAGCGCGGAATGCGAAATCAAAATAAGTAAACTATCCCCAAATTTTTGACCCGGTGCAAAAAAAGCTCTGGTGTCCCACTGTGGACAAAAATAAATAAACTCTCCGCGTTGCCATGGAAAACAAATGCAATGACGTAAAGTTTTGCAAAAAAATCAGGTCGCCACGGTTAAATTGATTTCCCAATTATTTAAGGCTTAAAATATTTTAGCATAATTTAAGGGGTAACGTTTTTTTTAAAGCAATTTTTACTATGTTTTTCACATTTTTATGCCATGATTTTGCTCACATTTTAAAGCTTTCTTTCCAAACTTTAGGTTTCTAGAATAAAACACTCACATTTTTCAAGTTTTCACCTTTTTTTAAGCATTTAGAAAAAGGACTGCCAAAAACATTTCTTCTCTGTTAAAATGAAAAATATTTAAGGTTGTTGAAGAGAAACAGCAGGCTATAAAAAAAAAGTATTTTAGAGAAAGATGGAAATAATTTAAAGCAATTGTTTAATAAAAATATCTGTCATCTTTAGTGGTGTCATGCATATGATTTTTATTTTAGCATTTTTATCCAAAAAACAACAAAAATTGTAATTGTTCAAAGCGTAAAGTGTGTAAGACATAAGGTGGTATTAATTTCTTTCAATCAAAGTTCTTTACAGTCTTTAAATTTACCAAAAAACGTATCCTACTATAAGCTAGTGTAGTTTAGCACATCTGAAAATAATTTAACAGGTATTTAACTAAATTATTTTAAGGGTCATCATGGGTCTACCATTATGTAAAATAAAATGTCAAACTATTAACCAAATTTTAACGAAACTCTCTGGGTTCTTTCTTTAATTAGGTTAAATGAGACTACGGCTTTTGAATATTTAAGATTTTTATTGCTACCAAACAGGCCTGGTGTCCTGAAATTAACCTCACCAGCTAGTGCCCTGAAATTAACCTCACAAGCTAGTGCCCTGAAATTAACCTCACAAGCTAGTGCCCTGAAATTAACCTCACAAGCTAATGCCTTGAAACTAAGCTCACAAGCTAGTGCCCTGAAATTATCCTGACAAGATAACCTATTTCACTGACAATTTGCGCTTTGACGTAATTATCTTCGGTTGAACATTTTACTACAAATTTATTTTTAAATTTCATAAGACAAATAAATGGATCGGTCTCACCCTCGTGACTGTTAGTTCAGCCTCGTCGGATCCTCAACTGGACTTGCATGTCTCCATGATTCCACGTTGAACTCTCAGTTATTATGGAGAACAGAATTTTCAAAATGCGAGTAGAAATTCGTTATCTCCATCCCCAAGTGCCGCAACACACCAAATTTCAACGAAATCGGGCGTACTTCAACTGTACCCCCTCCACCCCCTTCGAGTAGGGGCGAGCTGTCAATTTCATCACACAATATTCTTGTGTTGTCACCGCAACTATATAAGCATGCCAAATTTGAAGCCGATCGGGTGTCGGGAAGTTGGTCAAAATTAAGTTGCAAGATTCCACCCGAACAAACATACATATTTTCATAGATAGATGCATACATTGCAAGTTAAATAAAAGCTTGTAAAAAATAAATAAAATAGGCTTGCTAGTATTATCAAGATTTATTCATTTTGGGTAAATCACTTTTCTTGTAATTTAAATATTGTGTCTATTCTGAGCGGAAATAGTGTTCCGCCCGTCACGTTCCGTCCGTTACGTTCCTTCATTCTTAACCCTTTCGTTTTTTGGTAAAATAGTAACCAATATTATTTAATAAACGAATGAAGGCATGCTTCTTTTTGCTGTTCCATCCGTTACGCATATTAAAAAGCTTTTTACCAACTTACTAAAGTCATAAAAAATTAGTTTACAGTTGAATTGTTTGAGTACAATTAATGTTTTCCGTCCGTTTCGCTGGAATGGCTGAATAGTTCTATCACAATCTCACAGGTGATTTCAAGGATAAACTTGAAAACTGTTTAAAAATACGTTTTTTAAGTGGCGTGTCAACACATCTCAATCCCAACAAACAAAAAAAAAACATTGGCCCCCAACGCATCGTTGCCGAAAAAAAAAATTTTGTTTTTGTTACAGTTGGAGTCATGGTTCAGCGGCAAGGGCACCGCCAAAAGGCCGACGGGCCAAAGGCCGAACTCCACCCTGGGTTCTCGGCCAAATTCCGAGACCGACTTGGAGCAACAAGACGACGAAGATTAT
This sequence comes from Oxystoma pomonae, assembly GCA_963921995.1. Lineage (NCBI taxonomy): Eukaryota > Metazoa > Arthropoda > Insecta > Coleoptera > Brentidae > Oxystoma > Oxystoma pomonae. The sequence continues at coordinate 69,027,344 of OY998171.1, forward strand.
CAAAAAATCGTTAACTTAATGTCGGAAAAGGAGGTTAACAATAAGCTCGAAGATTTACTAGTAAGTACAGTTATGATGGTCATAAAACACTTACATGGAATGGTGGCGTACACGAGGGTGGCGCGGCGTCACGGCGTTTCGATGCATTTGTCGTTCTATAAAAGTATTCACGGGTAGTGTTCAATACTTTGTGTATAGATGTCACCACCTGCGTGTACGCCTCCGGTTCATGTAAGCATTATTGGCGAATGCGCTATTAATTTAGCAAATATTTTCTGATAAACAACGAGTTTGACGAAATCCAGGTTTTGTTAAAAATAAAAAACAATAGTTCTATTAAAAACAGGTCTGTTAATTTTCGAATTAGTTATTGAATGAGACTGCCGACTAGCTGACGCGCGAAGCGGCCTCCGCCGTCTTCGTTGGCCCCGAACCAGCTCTTGAAATAGCATACAACACTATCAACACTGCTCTCTCAAGCTGGATGGAGAATAAGTTTCACCAATACTGGAGAGAATTGCCGGGACTGGCACATTCCAAAGAGTTCATTACAGAACCCTGCAGGAAGAGGGCCGGGAAACTCATTGAAGAGAATAGGTCTAAGTGAGGACAACGAATGTAGGTTCTGTATGGAGGAGGACGAGACGGCCAGACATGTGCTGTGTGAATTTTCGGCCTATGCAAGTCAACGTATCTTCGGTCAACCACAGATCGACGGGCTGGATCTGAAAGTTGCTTCACCAAAGCAAGTTGCGAGCCTCTTTAAGGGGGTGAATATTCTGTAGCAACAAAATGTCAAAAGTGAGCCACAATAGACCCGCTAGTGGTCGCAGTCAGAGAGCATATAAATCTAAATAGAGAGGACCCCACAGACTTGAAAACTCAGTGGCGCAGCTTCGCTTTGGATCTTGCTTATTTTTATCGATCCAAAGGAGTGGCGGCGCACAGGAAAATCGTATTCTTTTGGACGAGTTTCGCGTTGGGAACTATCCATAATATCGATCGCTCGCGTTGCGCTGCAGACAACAGACCCGTGCCGGTACAGTCACAGGTGGCGAATGCAGAGGGAGGCGATCGACCCCCCTTCCGACGAAATTACGTACCAACTTCCCCAAAAATGTTGCCCTGCAGCGCCACTTTTTTTCTCTTATTTTAAATTAAACATTACTCTTTTACAAGGTTTCGTCTTCAGCGGTCAAATTTTTTAAAAAATCCTAAAAACAATTTTGGAGAAAACTTCCCCATGATGGGAATTGACACGGTTACGTCACAACCGCCTCTTTTGGATTAGGAGAACAGAACCATTAAAGGAATATCCAAGGAAATTTATCATATGAGACCATTGTGATCTCCTAATCATGTATTTTTCAAACATTCGAAAATGACGGGATTATTGAAATTTGAAGTAACCTTGGATAGCAAAATATTTAAAAAATAAATTAAAAAAAAACACTTATTTTTTATCGGAGAAAACCTAAATTATACTTTTTCCTTAATTATTACAAGTAATAAATGCTTGAAAAATATACACATAAAAACTTTCTGCCAGCTCACTTAGCAGCAAGTTCATTTAAAATTGTATTAAATATAAGTATGTACGCCAGTGATAAATCGATATTCATTCAACGCTCGGGATTATTGCCGTTTTAATTTTAAATAAATATTACGCCGGTTCATCCTGGCGCATTCAGCTAACAATAAAAAACTCGCTGTGAATCGCGTTGACTTGCTGGTCGTATATTACATTAAGTGTCCTCTCAATTTAGATTTATATGCTCTCTGTCGCAGTGGACAGTGCCATACTGGCACACTCACAAATAAATCATCTTGCATCGACTTGCAGTCAACTGAATACGCTCTAAAAGTTCCTGACATAAGTTGTGAAACACCCTGTATAATTCCGAGTTGACAGCTCCAAATTAGTGTAATTTCAAGTGACTCGGGCCCTTTTAGAGCTTCGTAAAGTCTACAGAAAAAAAAATTGTATACGGTTTGACAAAAAACCTTATTGGTTTTATATTTAGGTTTAAAATGTAATGTAAAAAAATTTACTTATGCGGATCATTATGTTTCCTTAAATGGTAATAAAATAGGGGTAGGGTGTCCCAAAGCATGTCAAACAAGAAGTTTAGCAGAAATACTTTTATCCATGTAATAAATACACGTTGAAATATTTTTTCAGGCAGATATGAATTTGACCGAAAAAAAGAAAGAGCCGCTGCGCGCCATGACGTTTGAACAAAAAAGGAATATGTTGGTAATGAACAAGAAAAATAAGAGTCAACAACAAGATACGGGAAATAGGTTTGTTTCCTTTTGCTTTGTTAGTACAGCTTCCTCACATTCTACATATTTAATAAACTTTTTGAAGCTGATATGTAAAATTGTTACTTTTTCAAAAACACTACACTAAGAACTACTATTTCTTGACTGGCCTAGTAAAGATTTGAAATTCGCGTATAAAATCGATAAGAGCCGATGCTATACCGAGCAGGCGTTCGTGCGTGTTTGCGCGGTTGATGTTTTGGGTCAGTTCGATTTGTTTAGTTTATCTGTTTTCCTTGTGAAAGTTCATAGAATAGAGTGGAAAATATATAGAAGATTCGTTGATGATGATGATTGGCGATTGAAACTTTGTCAATGAGAATTAAAGGTTAAGCCTTTTGCTGAGCAGTTTACGGGCGTTAGTTTGGGAACTTTTGGTTAGATCAAAAAAGTCTGCGTCTAGTTAAAGTAATTTTACAACAAATTGGTACATAAAAGGACACCTCATACATATTTACCTAATTTTTCAACAAAAACAAATGAAAAAGGGAGCATTCTCTCCTCCAACATCTAATGGACAGGATGGACAGACTAACGTAAAAATGGTCTGAAACATAAGTAATGGATAGAAGATTGTCTAAGCTCAGTCAAGCTACATCCCCCCTCAACAAAACTCAATTTGGATATTGTACAAATTATGTACTAATTTAGTCCCTTTTTAAAAATGTTTGTACTTAATGAATAAAGATGTTATTCGCACTTAAAAGGGGGGGGGGAGGTGTGGCTAGGCGCTAAACTGCACCCCCCCCCTTATGCTTAGGAGATAGATTTCATGAAAGTTGATATGTCATAATTTTGTACTAATTATGTACTCTTAAAGAAGGGTACTTTTAATTTACAAAAACTCGGTTCCTAAGGTTTTTGTTTGTTTGTTATAGGGTGTGTAACTTGATATCAAGGTACATCCCTCTCTGCTTAGGAAAGAGATTGGACCAAAAGTGACTATGCTAGAGTTACAAAATAACTTGTTTTTTTTTTGTTTATATGGGGTGTGTAGGTAGCTTGATATCAAGGCACACCCCCTCTGCCTGGGAAAGGGCACACCCCCTCTGCCTAGGAAAGAGATTCGACAAAAAGTGACTATGCCAGAACTTGGTACTTTTTTTATATAAACATAATAATGAAGTTATCTTGAGAGTAAGAAATTTTTTAGAAAGGGACGAAATTAGTACATAATAAGTACCAAATTCTGGCATAGTCACTTTTCGTTATTCATTAAGTACAAAATTTTTTAAAAGGGCAGTAAATTAGTACATAATTAGTAAATAATTTTTACAATATCCAAATTGAGTTTCGTTGAGGGGGGTGTAGCTTGACTGAGCTGATTATTTATTATTTTATTTATTTATAAACTCAAAATTTGCATTTATCTCGCTCTTGACTTTTGTAAATAAAATTGTAACATTATATCTTGTACAGAACGTATCCCTATCCCTTAGTGAATTGCTAACCTTCAGGCTGATGAGAGAGACAATGCTTATGTACAGTACACAAGTGTGAGAGAGCTAAAAATATGCTTATTTTTCTCTGATTCTGAAAGGATTACTCTACAAAATAGTAATTTTGTTTAAGGTGGATCTTTTTAAGCATTGCCAATATTTTGATTTAACTTAGCCCCACGGAAAGCACTTTGTTTACCCTCGACTAAATGTATTTATTTGTGTGTTTTAGATTTAACGAACCAGACGACTATCACGCCTACCTGGAACAGCACGTCAAAAGCGACTACATTCAACTGAACAAACTCTTATCGTGTATGGAAAGCTTAAGGGTGGCACTGGCGAATAACACGCTCGTCTGGGTGGAGAGGTTCGGCAGTTACGGGATGACGTTGATATTTAAAGTTTTGGAAATAGGACTGAAGCAGTAAGTTGCCCAGTTAGTTAGTTAGAGTTAGTTAGTTTCTCCTCTACCAGGACCCTAATTCTTGAGCAGGGAACGACATAGATTTGTGTTGAATGATCCCACGTCGAACGCCGTTTGTATTCTTGAGCGGTGATCGCTAATTCCATTCTATCAAAAATTGGGTGTTCGCTCCCCCCCCCCCCCCCCGACTCCAAAGCCAGGGATCGGTCCCATTTCTCTGACACTCCCCGGGATTGATCCCTTCTCTTGAGGGATCGTGCCTTCTCTTGAGATTCAAGAATTAGGCCCCTGGAGAGCCCGGTTAGTGTCGGATTCCTACCGACTAAAACCCCTCGATTATGACTCCAACCTGCCTGGAGGCAAATCACAGTCACTGCACTGCAGCCCCTACTGGCTTATTGTACACCCAATCTACTGTTTAGCGAAATTATCTGGCCCAATGTGAATCAATATTCGAACCTTAATTTAAAATTACTCTTTTTCAGCAAGGATCTGAAACTACAAAACGAGTGTCTGAAATGTCTGGAAAAGTTCATGAACAACACCCAGGGCATTTACGCTTTCTTTAGAAACGACCATGGCTACGATCTGGTGGCCAGATGTCTGGACTATGAAAAACCACAAGTTATGATTCAAGCACTTAAGGTAAGTTTCTAGAAGCGTTAGACGCAGTTTAATGAAAATTGTCTGATAATCAATTGCCTGGCCTAACCGCTCTCTTTCCTGCTACGGCTGTTCGGTACCGTTTTGCTCATTCTTAGGTAGATGTCTCTTTGTTGACCTTCTATGATCCTTCTTTAGCCTACCTGTTTCTTTTTGTTTCATAACTTTTTCCATACATGTCTTTGCTGCTTCCCAGTCTCTTATCAATTCTTTTTAAGTATGTCATAAAGCATCCGTGTCTTGTGGAAGAGTTGCGTTATGTTTTATGTTGTGTTTTCGTGTTTTTTGTATTCCATGCTTTTAGGTTTTGTAAGTATAAGTGTTGTTGTTCATTCAGGTTTCTCTTGTTTACCATGCTTCAAATGTGTTTTCTGGCTCCCCTTTCATTAACTCTGCTTTCTGTGCTTTTCTTTCCTTTTCTTCTTTGTCTATGTGTGATCTCTCTTTAATCTGGAATTTTATTACTATTAACAAAAGCAAAGTCGACGTGTCCTGGAATTTCTCAAAAAATAAAAAAAAGATTTCTTTAAAAAAATATTTTTGCATTTGTCCATGCAACTGTGAAAGTGAATAACTAAAAAACGAATCGATAGGAGAAAAGGAGACCTTCAAAACAAGGTATCACTCGACCCACTTTCCCTATTGAAAATATAGGGGTAAAGTTTGCGCGCTATAAAAATTTGCAGATAGTCAAAAAGTGTCCCCTTTACAAACAAAATCGATGTGTTTTAGCATTTTCCCCAATTCTTAACAGTTTTTTGATTTGTAAGCCTTTTTTCATATCGGTGACGCGTATAGTGGAGTGGATTGTGTTATCAAAGCCAGTACCCTTCTTCTGAAGTAGTTTGAACCGCCAAGGGATGTGGTTTGGTCATAAAAAAACGTGTTTTTTCCTAAACGCTTTTTTCAGGAATAACTTAATTTTGAGAGAAAATGTGGTTGGAATCAACAAATTATTATCGTTTTCCGTGCTTTTCTTTCCTGTGAATCTAGTGTGTTTGAAGCTCTGATTCCTTTTTTTATTGGCGGTTTATTTTTGATTTGGAGTTCTGCAGATTACTCTTAGGAGAGTTCTTTGACAAATTTTTTAATTTTTTTTAGGCCAATAATCTTCTTCTGAAGTAGCTTGGTCCGCCAAGGGGTGTTTAATTCTGGCATTAGAGTAAAGGAAAAATTTCCTTTAATCAATGATTCTGGTTTGGTAATAGAATGGCGAAGACGTTTATAAGAGCATTAAAGTCATTTTTTTGAGTTTAAACTTAATTTTGAAAGAAAATGTGATTGGAATCAACAAATTGTTATTGTTTTTCATGACGTTCTTTCCTGTGGACCTTGTGTGTTTGCTCTGTGATTCTTTTGTCTATTTGCGATCTATTTTTGATCTGGAGTTCTGTTGGTCGAATTCCGGCACGTGTTGTTGCCTGTTATGCGCAGATTAGTCTTAGGAGAGTTTTTCTTTGACAAATTTTTAATTTTTCTTAAACCTAATTTTGAGAGGAAATATGGTTGCAATCAACAATTTGTTATTGTTTTCGGTGCTCTTCTTTCCTGTGGATCTTGTGTGTTTGAAGCTCTGTGATTTTTTTCTATTTGTGATCTCTCTTTGGTGGATGATGCCCAAAGGCCATTAGGTAGTTTTATTACGGGGTTGAGCAGAGTCGAAATCTGTAAAAAAACTTGAATAACGTTTGTTCGTTAAGTCTCCACATAAACAGATTTACTGTCTACTCTGTAAATACCCCTCACTCCTTCAGATTACCCCAAAACTTTTTTTGACTACAGATTTGAACTTAGCGGACCCAAAAACCCCATAATTGATGTATGACATGCCTATGTTAGTAGGTCAATTTTTTGTCTTAAAATCAGCCCCCAGAAACAAAATAATGCCCGATTCGGATTCCGGCGACCAAAAACCGACTAAAATGATCTGCCACATACCTACATATATTTTTCTCCTGCCTTAAGGTGCCAGAGTAGCATCAATCGGATTCTTAATATAGAGCATCTTGGCTAACAAAATCAGTAAAAATTCTTATAACATTCATTTCCACCTTTTTTCGATTTCCTCCATATTATTTGTATGAATGCACCATCGACGTACAGGTTAGTACGTCGATGGTTGCACAAATTGTTATTCTTATTTTTTGTATTTGTGTGTTTTAGATCTTAGCACCAATATGCCTGGTGCCCATTCAGCAAGAAAACGAAGAAGACGGGGCAAAGCGAGTAATGAGATGCTTGACCAAATTGGCGGAAGAGGAGAACCGGGAAAGATTTTTACCTATTGTGAACGGGATTGTCAGGACTAACAATGCTGAATTACAAGTAAGTAAAGTTCATAAATAAGGTTTGCCATTTTTGTTTAACATCCGTTTAGTGAGGCTAAATAACAAATATCAGCAAATATTCAAATACGAGTTATTAAAATTCTGCAAAACAATATTTAAATCAAAGGTTACTGTTTCCAAAATATGTCATATTGTAGGTACATTTAACACAATTTTAGACACAATGTATCGTATTATCTATATGTACCTTTCATAAAACTTTTTTGAAATTATAAAGTAAAGTAAATAGAATTTATTTGCATAAACTGCAAAGTTGTTAAAGAGTTGGACATAATTATAAATTGCTTGTAAAAAAGACCACAGAACAAGTCTTTGTGATAATGCAATAGAGTTAACACACAAAAAAAACTATCTTTAGAGAATACTGATAATTTTTTCATAACATAATTAAAACTAAATTAATCAAAATAATTAAATAAAATAATAAATTAAAGTAATAAAAAAAAGAACCAAAGTGAAGTAGAGGGAAAAAAGAATTTGAAACGAGAGGACAGATCATTATTTTAGGTAGTAGTAGGTAAATCAGAGAGAAAAATAATTATTTAACATAAATAAATTAACAAAATAAGAAACAGTTAAAAAATAAATAATTAAAAAAGAAGAAAAAGAATTGAAAATAATGGAATAGACATTTTTTATTTGTAGAATTTAATATTTATATAGACTGAAAAAGCGTTTTGTTATATTGTAATTTTTTTTTTTGGATTTAGACGTTTTAATTTGTATATGTTATATGCAAAGAGGTGTAGAGATTAAATTAATTAATTTTTACGTTGGACTTCTGTGATATATTATATATATTATAAGCCAATTGGCTTCCTTTCTGAAAAATTGAAATGACTTAAAACAAGAGATTCTGTGAGCTTTAATTTTGTTTTTAATATCCAACTGGTTTCTGTGAAGGTTAGTTTTGAATTAAAATATTAAAATTGACCTTGATAGAATTAGATTTTTTCCACACAGTAAAAGACATGATTTTTCGGCATTTATTTCTATTTGGTGATCCTCCGAGAATTCAACTATACTTTTAAGATCTTTTTTAATATTCTTCTTAGCCTGGTGATAGCTGAGAGTCATGTGCATATTGATGAGGAGAACAGAATTTTAGTACATCAACAAGATAGGTCCCAAAATGGATCCCTGAGGCACGCCTTTAGAGATAACCTGTTTAGCTGAGTTTCCTTTATCAGTTTGAACGAATTGGTTTAAATAGTTTTTCATTAATATTGTTGCACTCTCCTAAAACCCCAGATCATGCATTATGGAAAAAAGAATGGAATGATTCATTTTATCGAAAGCCTTAGAAAAATCTAAAAGGACCAATCCCCAAAAAATGTCGTCAGTAACTTGTAGCAAAGCCGTGACACAATTATACCCTTTCCTAAAACCGGACTGCGTTTCTGGTAATAACTGGTAAAAATCTAGATGTTTCCTAATTTGACTATTTATTATCTTCTCTAAGAGTTTCGACAGAACTGGCAATATACTTATTGGCCTCAGCTCACTTACCATTTATTATTCTTAACATGAAAACAATTTAAAATTAAGAGGTTAGTAATTATTCGCGTCTAACCTAATAATAAAAATATATTGTATATCACAATTTTGTCACGAAAAATATTATTAGTTTACTACATAAAATTTTGTCCCTTTTTTAAACAATTTAAAATATTACATAAAGTTACATTTATTTTTAGTCAAAATTTTAGATTTTATGTTGAAATCAGCGTTGACAAAAAAGGTGTTGAGATTTTTTTGTTTTATAGTTTTGGTATAGTTAATAAGGTACATAATATCAGACTTAAAAGTATTGTTTAATTTTTATTAAAATAATATTCGGCAACTCTAATGATTAATTCACTTTGTTAAGTTTTTAGAACAATAAACTTTTCTGCTTTCAGTGGTTTCTGATGAAAATCTATAATTGCCCCACAGTTAGTGGTTTTTGAGATACTTGGGCTCCAGGTTAAACGTTCTAGTATTAAGATTTTCCCTAAAAAGTTGTATAACGGAGAAATATTTTTTGTTTTGTTAAAAGGAATTGGTTATTAGCTTGGACTTTAGTAAATCGATGGTTATTAGGTATTTTAGGAAAATTTCTACACTCGATAATGTAGTGATGACTAGACTATTTAACTTATTATAATTTGATTGCTTTATTTGCTTACGGGATAAGAATTTATTGGAATGAAACTTACCCTTTTCCTAATTTATGTTGGTCCCCTACACTTTTTTTTCCTAGAGAAACATTTTTATTTATATATTTTTTTTTATACCTTCATTAAAAACATAATTTTAGTTACTGTCTGCAGATAAATAAAGCATGGCTTTTTTGGTTACCAATGCAAAAAAAACTTTTTTTATCACGGGTGCAAAAGAAGATTTCTGTCCGTTTTTTACTTAAAATTAAAGAGAAATAGTGGAAAACAGTAATATTGAAAAAATCTAATTATTCTTGCCTAAAAATTAAGCCATTTCCGCCACGAAGTATTTACGAAAAAATCATTTAAAAACATCGTCAAAATATCAAACTGTCAAAGATTAAAATGTCGCAACAATGAACGTCATCGAGTAAAAAGGCACATCGCTATGGAAACCATTGTTATTTCATTTACCAGCCGCCTTGATTTATCATGTAAAGATGGTGTGTTGCGAGAAGTGCTCTTTGTTCGAGATTTTGAATAGTATTTTCCTGTTTTTCTTGGATTTTTTGATAAAGGTATAAAAAAAATAGTGTTCTTAACTCGCGGCTAAACTGTGCTTTTTTTACTCGCGTTTTTAAATACCTCGCTGTGCTCATTATTTAAACCAACGCTTGTAAAAAAAGCAGTATTTTAGCCACTAGTTGTGAAAACTACTATTTTTTATCACGGGTGCAAAAAAAGATTTCTGTCCGTTTTTTACTTAAAATTAAAGAGAAATAGTGGAAAATAGTAATATTGAAACAATCTAATTATTCTTGTTTTCACGAAGTATTTACGAAAAAATTATTTAAAACCATCGTCAAAATATCAAACTGTCAAAGATGTCGCAACAATGAACGTCATTCATCGAGTAAAAAGGCACATCGCTATGGAAACCATTGTTATTTCATTTACCAGCCCCCTTGATTTATAGTGTAAAGATGGTGTATTGCGAGAAGTGCTTTTTGTTCGAGATTTTTAATAGTTTTTTCTGTTTTTCTTGGATTTTTTGATAAAGGTATAAAAAAAAAGTAGTGTTCACAACTCGATTTTCAAAATACGTTTTTGCTTTGTGTTTAAGTATTGAACTTTATAAACAAAAATTTTAGAAAACAAAACAAATATTTAAAATCTATTAGACAATTATTTTATTTAAACAAGTGTCAAAAAAGGTACTGCAGGCCTTAACATCAGGTGACTTGTAAAAATAAGGTTGCCAAAATATTATCGGTCATCCTTCATGGACCAAACGGCCGCAACGAAAAGCACGTGTCCATAACAAAAAATGAACTTGACTCCTCTGTCACGCTTAATTGTCAAATCTGAAAAAGGGACCTGTCATTACCTGTGGAAAGTTTTAAGGGTTTTTTGACAGCTCCGGAACTATCCGGAATTTGTAAAATATTTTTTTAGTTTTCAAGCAAAGCAAGCTAATTTACCCGTTTTCGTATCTCCTGCCGTTTAGGACTCATGGTCAGCATCGAATTTGGAACACCCTTTGGAATTTTTTCATATTTTTTACTTACTTCATAAAATGTTCATATTTTTTCATCCTTTTTGGTCTTCAAATTTTTAAGTCGACGGAGTTTTGGGGTTCTGGCATGTGGCCTTGACTATTTTTATATTTCTACTCCTTGATTGTTGCTTTAGCTTCGTAGATGTTTTTTGTTAAATATAAGTACCTTATATTTATTTAATTTTTTAGTTTTTTATTGTTCATTTGGTGCAATAAACCCTTATAATAATTAATATATATGTTAAAGTATTTGATTGATCTTGATCAAGAAAATCAATAAGAAACCACTACCTGTACACAAATAGGTCCTTAAATTAATTCTATATTTATTTATAAGTTTTCGGCATATTAATAAAATTAAATCCAAAAATTTGTTGTAATTGTCTAGCCAAAGAAATCTGGCTGTGGCGTGTATCCGGACTTTCAGGTTGTATCCATACTTTTCCAGGGTCTATGCGGACTTTTCCAGGATGTATCCAGTATTTTCCAGGGTATATTTGGACTTTTCCGGGGTATATCCAGACATTTCCAGGGTGTATTCGGACTTTCCTGGTTGTATGCAGACTTTTCCGAGGTGTATCCGAGATTTTTCAGAATGCATCCAGACTTTTCCAAGGTGTATCCAGACCTCGTGATTGCATTTAGACTTTTCCGTGGTATATCTAGACTTTTCCTTGGTATATCTAGACTTTCAGGGTGTATCCAGACTTTTTGAAGGTGTATCCAGACTTTTCCGGGTGTATCCAGACTTTCGAATATATCCGGGCTATTCCAGGGAGCATCCAGGCTTTTCAGAGTGTATCCAGACTTTTCCATGATATAACCGGATTTTTCCATTACATTTTAAATGTGATATATATATATATATATATATATATATGTTGTCAAAAATTTTAGCACCAATAATCTAAGGTTTTTATAAGCTTTCCAACGAGGTTTTACAATGTAGGAAAGAAAATATTTTTTCTTTTATTTATTTCGTAATTTAAGTAAACTTAATATCCCCTTCACCATCCAAGAAAAACAGTTTTATTTTAACATCTCTGGAAAAATTAGAAAGATTTTTTATTAATATTTAGAAAAATAAATAATTTGCGCTTGGTGGAAGTTGCATATTTTTTTATAAAACAGACATATTTTTCATATTTTATTTAAAAAAAAAAATCGAATGCATATTTTGATAATATTGGCGTGATAGTTCGCTGCGGGCCCTGCACGTGTTTAAATAAAAATAAAGTAAGCCAAAATGTACGCGACCGAAGTCAGCAACCATCAAAATGGCGGCACCCGTGGTGTTGCTAAAATTTGGTTGCGTACTGATTTATTCAACAAATTAAAATGTCTTTTGTTCGCCAACAAATTTTGAAGAAGCGAAGGGTGGTTTTGATTTAAAGCCTCTATTAAAGTTTACACAAATTTTGTTGAGGCGAAGATCGATCCGAGCTACAGTTGTTGAGACATTTGCTTCCTAATAATCCGTAATTTTTATGATCATCGTGACTTGATTTCATTACTGCAACATTAATTTCCCCAAGGAGGCAAAAAGCTGATTTCTTTAATCTCATTTCAAAAAAAATCTCGTGAACTCTAAGGGTGCGTTTCTCAACAGCGGGTTACCGGCCAGTTAAATTATAAATATCAGTATGTTGCTCGGACTGAAAAAGGAAATATTTTAAAATCGGTAAAAAACGCATAAAAAAGCATCATTTTCTTATCAGGAATCGCGTGGTGGCATTTGGAAAATAAAATAAAATCTTTCGATTCAGTCCAGAATTAAAACTACGCAAGAGATAAAAATAAACTGCACTTAATTTACGTAAATTGTTTTTTGTATAGTATATTGTTGTAAACAATAATAAAATCGAGCTAATATTGAAAGTTTTTAGTTAAGTGAATTATGATACCGAAAGTGAAATTTACGTAACATTCGAAAGAAAAAAGTTAGAAAAGTGAGATAAAAAGTTAAGAATACCAAACAGTTTTAATTTTAGTTGATCCAAAGTAAAGAAATATTGCAATTTAGCTAAACTGAAGTGAATCTAGCGTTAAGATAGAGAAAGAAACATTTGTGGTTCAAGAAAGTTACTGCTACTAGAGTGGATTCCCGTCATTTTTTTCAAGATACCAAAGAAAAACGACTATGAAAGTTTTCGGCCAAAAATAAATAACTTTTGTCGTTTTAATAGTGTTAAACTTTCAAGTTAATTTTTATTTTCGTAATCGTAATTTATTTTAAGTGATATCTTAGGAATAAAAAATGTTCTGTTTTCGTTGCTTCGGTGATTTTTTAAAATAGTTTTTCGTGTTAGACAAAACCGATGCGTTTGGCGTTCTGTGACAGTTTTGACGTTTTATTTTGGATAGTTTAAGAGATATGTAACGGTTGCGCGAAACAATGTTAATTTTATTGGATTTCGGTTAAACGAAAAAATGAATTGTTGGAACAACTTGGAGGTGTACGCGGCGTTGCTCCTGATGAGGTCCAGCATGAAGTACAAGTGGACCAAGAAACGCCTACTCAAGTTCATGGTAATGGGTTTTTGCAGTAGTGATTACATTAGCTAAAATTTCTTAGAAAGGATAAAAATAAAAGTCAGGTGAAAACTCGTTGATTCAAGCACACTGGGATAAATTTTGTTAAAATCGGTAAAGAACTAAGAAACCTGGAACCACGTTTGAATATGTTGGTTTTTACCTAACACATTTTTTTTCAGCACTTTTTAGGGGAGGAATACTTTTGTTTCTCTTCCAATCAATCAAATACCAAGTAAATGGGTTAAATTGTTGAAGTAGTCGAGAAGGTGGAAAAAGCATAATAAATATAGTATTTTTCCACTTAAACTAGGGTTTTAGCAACATTAAATTGTAATATTTAAAACTGAAGCTCAAATTTTTGTATTGTTGCTCCGGTATTTACTTTGGTGATTAATAAGAAGACAATGGTAATCTTAAAATTTTTTAAACAAATTATATTATGGTTTAACCTAGAAAGCACGGGTAGTCCACCATACAATCAATTATTTTATGTTGAAAGGAAATGAAAATATCTCGAAAACTGTAGCTTTGAAAGATTTGAACCTTATAACAAAATTTTTGGTTAATATTTACGAAAACCAAAATCTGAAAACCGCATATCAATAGCTGCTTTACTTCTAAAGTTATGATTTTTTTTATATTTTAACGTTTTTTCAAATAACTCGGAAACCAAAGCTCCCACGAATATGGACTTAATAACAAAATTTGTAGTCCATATTCATGGAAACTTAAATCTGAAAACCGTATATCGCTACTTGCTTTTGTTCCAAAGTTACAATTTTTTAAATATTTTATCCCCCCTTCAACCCCCCATCACCCTACCCAAAAGTTAATCAGTTCATGGTCAGCCGATAGAGGATTTTTGTACCAAATTTCGTTAAAATCGATTTAGGCGTTCTTGAGTTATCGTGTATACAGACAGACAACACAACAATAAAATCTATATGTTTGTGGCGGATTCATAATGTCGAAACTACTTTTTTTGGGCATTTCGCCACTAAGTTAAGGAAATTTTTTCAAAAATATGTTAAAACCCACTGCGTAAATTCCTAAAGAAAAAAATTTCTTCGTTTGTCAGTGGTTTTTAAATAAGATAAAAAATTTGCCTACACACATGCAAATCCTTACTAGAATCTAAGTACTTATCTGACGTTTCGGCAGAAATTCTACTGCCGTTATCAAAGAAGCTTATTCTTTTCAAAAACTTATTTCGATTCTTATTTAAAAAAAGTATACTTTCTTAAAATACTATTTTTAACTGGTATTCTTATATAGCTCGTCCCAGAGGTCCTAAATAAATAATATTTGAACAGATAAGCAGCTGTTTAAATAAAGTGACCGTCATTATGACGGATAAAATCAAATCAAATAGTACTGTCCAGAACAAATACATATTTCGACTAAGTGATATAGAAAGCTAAATTATAGATACTACAACAACAAGTAAAATTAAAGATTGTTAAAACCCTCGAATTTTTCTAAAAACTGCTTCCGTTTGCTCTGCCGCCAAAGTGATTTTTGTTTCCTGGCGAACGAAATAAACTAGTGAAGAAATTAAAATCATAATAATTTTTTTATTAATCTATACCAAAACAATTAGAACATTATTTTTTACAATAAAACTAACCAAATTAATTTTTTCGATTATAACAACAGTTTTCGAATGCCTATGGTTTGTCAAACCAGGAATTTATCAGACCGTATTTAATAAAAACTGCAATTTGTTAAACCAATTTTTTATCCGAACCTTATTTCTTCAAATCCACGTTATTGAGTGGGAGTTAAAATTTAAGGGACTGTGGGACCTGGGGAGGCATCCGACCCCCTCCCTATACCTACGCCTATGTCACGATACAAATAACGGTGGAAGCAGTGTTTCCAAAAAATCAATGATCAACCCTTTTATTTATCCTACACACAGCAAGGGGGAGGAGGAGGTTTAGCTAAGAAAAAAATGGTAAATATGTGTTGAATATATGTATATAATTTCAAGTTTATCCGATAAATATCCTTAAAGATATTTAGTTTTTTCCGAAATTTAACCGTTTTAAACCACTGTGCGTCGTGGCATTTCGATGCATTTGTCGCTGCGACGCGCGCATACTTGTACAGGACAGGACAGGACAGGTTTTGAAGTCGCTAAGCGAAACGAATAGCGAACAGCGCGCTCAGCGGCACGGTGACCGACGACTTTTCGTATTCTCTCTGCCGAACGCGCTGCCCTGCGAGCAGACAGAATCAAATTCGCTTAGCACATCTTGGCATCATCGAATTTTGAATTTTTATTTCTTGTTAGCCTCGTCGCTCCTTTTCTTTTTCTATGTGTAAGAAAGAGGCCATTGTGTGATCGATTTCGAGCCGTATTTCAGAAAGGGTAAATCAAATGTGACTTGTACAAGTGTTGATCCTTTAAAAAATTACTTGATGGTTTGGTTTAGCTCAGTTAAACCCGCCCTTTGACCTTGTGATATAATAAACTCGTAGCACGTTCCCGCCCAGTGTGCGGGAAAAAGTTTACCCCGAGACTTAACCGCACACTTACAAAAAAATTCCGCACTCAGTGCGGAAAAGTTTAAATTTATTCGGGCACTCAGTCAGGGAAAGTGGTGTTTCCGGCACGGGCGTATATTGATATTGATACTTTATTATATAGCATTTATTGTTAAAATGGTTTCACAATAGTTACTTATATATCTAGTAAGTTATACCTTATAATTATAGTAAACATGCGTATTCTACATTTTAAGAAACAGAAAATAAAACTCTAAGGTATTTGTTACCCAAAAAATAACCTAACCAATTCAACAACAAACACAGAATTCATACATCCACAAGAGAAACCTCGCGCGTGGAAAAATTTATATTTTCATGGAAGTGTTGAATTAAAAAAAGAAAATAATAATTTTTAGTACATTTATGAATAAATAAAACATAAAAATGGTAATTAATGTGAAAAATGTGATATTTCTGAAAAGTAAAGAAAATACAGACGAAAACACAGAAATAAAGGTAGTTACCTATATTCTTTGCTAATTATTTTTTATATCAATTAAGCTATTTATTTCATGTTTGCTAATTTCATATTTCATGAAAGCTTTTAGTTTATTTTTGAAAGAAAACAATTAATGTGGGCAGGAGCCTAACAAAACCAGATATTTTTTGGTACACATCCGATGAAAGATACAAAAAGCACCGCTGACCAATGGCTTTTTTTACCCTTGGTTTTACAGAATTTTGATTGCTTCTATTTCTAGTATTATACGGATGCTCAATTATTTCGATGTCGATTTTGATAAGACAAGTTTTTGTTGCAATTTTTTGGAAAAAAAAGTTGTCTTACATCGAGCATCAAATAGTAAGGTTGATGTGTACGTGTTTGTCACCCGTCCCCAAGCTACTAATAAGAGATTTTTATTTTTCTGATTATTAATAAAAACGCAAACTGAAAAAACTACTATATTTTCTACAGCACTCTACAAAGTATTATAGGGTAGGAAAATCGTACGCGCGGAGGGCAAAACAGCTGGCAAATGGTAGGTGTTTCTCAAACGGTCGCCACGCGCTGAGCGCACTTCGTCGACGCCTTGCGTTCAATATACGTGAATACCATTTTTGTTACTTTGGTCACGTGGTATGCGAATATTACGTTATCATACGGTCAGCGAGTACGAAACGCCGAGCGTATTTAGTTACGAGAATACCGGTCCAGGTAGCGTTAAGTAGTTTGTGTACAAATGTCACTTGAATTCCAGTTGAGAAGAAATTTCTGATAAACAACGGGTCTTACGAATTCCGGTTTTGAAAAATAATGGTTTGACAAATTCCGGGTTTTCTTAAAAATTTCAAATTGCGAGTTTGATATTGAATGAGTTTGATGAACCATGGTTCGATTAAAAACGGGTCTTATAAATTTCGAATTTGTTATTGAATGGTTTAACGGGTTTGATTTTGCACATTCTGATAAATCGGGGGCGTCCTTTTCGATCGTGTAATAGGTATTTACGTCACTAGACCGGAAAATTGATATTTACAGGTCGACTCAGGAAATTCGCTTTATTGATCCGGAACCGACTTATCATTTTTTATCTTCTTGGAAGCTCCGCTTTCATACGGGAGATTTCGGCAGTCGGCTAAAAACGTAAGCTTCCATCCACCAAACGAGATACTATAACGGCCCGTGTCGCAAAATGTGTAACGAAAATAACTTTGAAAAACACATATAACTATGAGATTATATAACGGCCCTAACCTTGCTTTTCCCGAGAAAAATGCGTACCGATAATAAAAAAACCCATAGACGAGGAGTGTAATAATGCAGGCGCGCCGATTGCGTCAGTAGTGAAAGCAACTGACAACCATTTGACAGCAAAAATGTAGGTTTATGTTTAATATTTTTGTTTACTTTTGTCAAATCTATTAAAAGAGTGGACACTACCGTAAAAAAAATTGAAAAAGTGTTGTCTAGTGTTTCCCGTAATAATAACGCAATCACAGAAAATACCGCCACTTCCGGGCATTGTCGAAAAGTTTAAATTTGTGACGAGGTATGGTTTTGCCATTTTGTATATGTTATTGTGGAGTTTTTGTGTTTTAAAATTTTGTGTCCTTATTTTCTGTGATTGCGTGCACGGAATGCCTACAAGATCTTGTTATGCCCAACTTTTATGCAAAAATTAAATAACACTCACCAACTAAGCCTCAAAGATCCTGCTTTTTGTTTTCTAATCTTGTTTTATCCATGTTTAAATCTAGAAGAATCCAATTTTCTATTGATTCGAAATTACCTGAAACACTAGACAACACTTTTTAATTTTTTTTACGGTAGTGCCCACTCTTTTAATAAATTTTCCAAAAGCGAACAAAAATATTAAACATAAACCTAAATTTTCGCTCTCACATGGTTATCAGTTGCTTTCTCTACTCCTCGACTCTGAATTATTTCCAGGCTAACTTGATTGGGAGAGTTATTATCGGTACGCATTTTTCTCGAGAAATGTATAATATAAATGTATGAGTCAAACTTATAACAACCCTCTTTTCTCGCATTCGCGTCGACGGAATGATTCGAAATAATCTGTTAACCACTCTGATCTTTTTTAGAGCATGTGTTTTCAATTCATCAACGCCTTGCTGTCGGAAACTGACGACTTCGAGTTCAGGATGCACCTAAGAAACGAAATTGTTAGAAATGGACTTTACGATAAACTGTGTAAGTAAATTAATAAATAGAATATGATTTTGCAGGAAGGTTTGGCAAAAAAAAAGTTTTTTACATTTGATAACGGCGAGGGGTTAACAGCTGGCCAAAAATTTGTACACCTACTGTCAAGAACTGAAATATTGTTAAGTATTGTGCGGGATTGTTAAGTATTGTCCAGTATTGTTAAGTATTGTCTAGTATTGTCCAGTATTCTCTCCAGTATTGTCCAGTATTGTCTCCAGTATTGTCCAGTAATGTCTTGTTAGGTATTGTTAAAATATTGTCAACGATTTGTACAACTACTGCCTGCAGCTGATGACACCTAGGGGTCAACAGCTGGCCAAAACTTTGTACACCTACTGTCAAGAACTAAAATATTGTCAAGTATTGTCGGGGATTATAACATATTGTTAAGTATTGTCTAGTATTGTCCAGTAATGTCTAGTATTGTCCAGTATTGTCTCCAGTTTTGTTCAGTATTGTCGCCAGTATTGTCCAGTATTGTCTTCAGTATTGTCTCCAGTATTGTCAGGTATTGTTAAAGTATTGTCAACGATTTGTACACCTTGGATAACGGTTAATTTTCTGCACTTTGGAGCTATTTTGAAAATTTTTCATTCTTAAGGCCAAAGTCACAACCGTAACCTGCTTTCACATTGTATATCTGCTTAAGTGCAAGTGGAGGTCACTTTTTTTCTTCTTGCTCACTCTACACTCCTTTTATATGGTAAAAGTATAGTATTTCATCTTCATCAGCCTTTCCAAAACTTGTACTTTTTTTTGCGAGCTCTCCGACTTTTTGTTTATTTTAAATATATACAGGATGTTCCAATGAAAACAAAACAGGGGCTTTTTCACGTATTTAGAGTCTGAGTTTGAAAAAATCCTTGAACGCAGAAAATATAGGGAAAAAGTTTACTTTAAAATTTTGAGACAATGATGTGTTTAAAATTAACTAAGTGTTTCGGACTTCCATTGTCTACATTTTATTTATGCACGACGTTTCGATCACTACAATCTCTGATCGTCTTCAGGTGCAAACTACAATCTATTTCTAAGGGAAGTTTAAGAAGTTAGCTCCATCCAAAAAGGGGCTTCCAAATATTTGGAATTTCAACACTTGGTTTACTGAAAATACCCTGGTTCTGCCCAATAAAGGCAGCGTCAAGGAATTTTCGTTTCTTCCAGTGTGACTCCTTGTGCAAAACCTTTGCTTCTGTCCACTTCATTCGCTGTTGTTTTGACCATGCATGTTCGGCGATCCCTGATTTCGTTGTTTCACCTCTTTGGGTATTCGTCTGGGTTCCTTAAGCCTAACAGATAGTGGTCTTTTTGTTTCGCCTATGTATGATTCACCACACTCACAAGGAACTTTGTTCTCCTGTCTTGTTTTACTAAGAAGGCTTTGAATTGTATTAGTAGATTTAAAAGTTCTTTTAATATTAAAGTTGTTCGCTACTCTTCGAATTTTCTTTGATACTCCTTTAATGTATGGAATTGTAAGAAATGCATTTGCCTGGTTTTGGTCTTGTAATATCTGTCCTGTTTGGTGAAATTTAGAAGTAGTATCTTTTATAAGTTTAAGGCTGTAACCATTCTGCTGCAGATCCTTCTTAATGTTTCTTATTTCGATTCCCAAGTCATGAGAATTGTTACAAATTTGAACGGCTCTGTTATACAAAGAATGATTTTTTTCTCGATAACTGGCCCAGAAACATAAAGAATTCCCACCACAAAAAGGGCTTGAACCCTGAAAAAATATCCCCCGTAGGTTTTTACAATAACTCGACATGCTGAATGATGTTAGCCTAAAAAAATCTTGAAACTTTAACACCCTGTAGATCGGCAACGAAGGTTATAGGAAAAAAATATTTTTAAAGTATTTTTTTGTTATTTTAGTGGAGCTTAAAAACGAGACAAACCCCATAATCAAGACTCAATACGATGTGTTCGAAAGGGGCAAGGAAGAGGACGCCGATGAGCTGCACGAGAGATTCGATAAGGTAAGAAAATGACATTTCCATCTGTTAGGTGTTAACTTTAAGCCTAAGACGGAGCCGCGTTCGCGAAAAGAAAATAACACGCTTGGTTTACCGACCAAATTATCTTGAAAGATCTAATGGTAAAGCGATGATGATGATAAGGCTTAAAATATTTTAGCATCATTTAAGTGGTAAAGTTTTTGTTTTTTTAAAGCTTTCTTTCCAAACTTTCGATTTCTGGAATAAAGTTTTCACTAGGCGTTCAAAAAGAGTATCTCCAAAAAACATTTTTTTCTCTTAAAATGAAAAATATTTAGAGAGAGGGCAGAATTTTAGAGGTAGATGGAGAGATAATTTAGTCTGGTGCAAAAATATTTAAGGTTTTTGAAGAGAGTCAGCAGGCTATAAAAAAGTATTTTAGAGAAAGATGAAAATAATTTAAGGCAATTGTTTACTAAAAATTTCTTTTATGTCATCTGTCTGTCATCTTGAGTGGTGTCGTGCATATGATTTTTATTTTGCCATTTTTATACAAAAAAAAAAACAGCAAAAATTGTAATTTTTCAAAGCACAATGTGTGTGTGACATAAGGTGATATTGATTTCATTCAATCAAAGTTCTTTACAGTCTTTAAATTTACCAAAAAACGTGTCCTACTATAAGTGTATTTAAGCAAATCTAAAAATCATTTAACAGGTATTTAGCTAAATTATTTTAAGGGTCATCATGGCTTTTACCATGACTGTCAAAATTTTCTCAAAAGTGTCAGAATAACGGAGCGTTTTTTAAAAAAAATTTTTGTTATTTTCGATACTTTTGCTTTGCCTTTGTGTGAATTCGAAAGAAGCATGTAATTAGTAATTGACGAGGAAATGGTTTTGTTGACATAGAACCATGATAATAGGGTTAAAATTTGTAATAATCAATTTAATTTAATATATTTCGGTTAGTTGTTCAAATTATCAAATTCTCGTTTGGTTTAAAAGTGTATAAGCATAACAAAATACACGGTGATTCATTATATTTTGACCATCTTTGGATGCCCATATCTAGATAACTAGACGGGATAGAATTATGATTCTGGTGTCGAAAAATAGCTGCTACCAGCACATTTAAATCTATATAACTGATTGTTCACCACACGTCCACTAAATCTCACTTTTTGACATAACTTACCTTTTTTTAAATGGAACCATATGCTCTTAGCAGATTGCATGCCTATGGTTCCTTTCGTACCCACGACTATAAAAACAGTTGAGATACCCTTTATTTTGTAGTTTTTCCTCGAGTTTTTTCACATGTTGCTCACTGCGACTTTGGCTCAATTCTTACTGCAAATGAAAGGTGTGGGTAGTGTTGCCATAAGCGTCGATTTTTTGTTTAATTTAATTTATCTCTTGAGTTTTTTCAAAATATCTCGAAAACTAATAATAAAAACTTAGACAATATATTTTCAAAAGGTGGATTTCGTAGGCCATTGAAAAAATGTTTTGGAAGCATATAGCTCCATTTCAAAAAAGGTGAGTTGGGTCAGCAGTAGCTATCTTTTGACACCACCATCATAATTCTGGTTTCGGAGATTTTTAGAATTGAGTATGTGTCAATTCAAATTCAAATATGCTCTATCATCAAAAAATCAAGGATTTTTATAGACAAGGCTCTAAATTAATAGTAAATAAATTCAACAAAATTAAAATACGACAATAAAAGTCAAGCAGCACTAATAAAAAACACAACAAAATAACAATAATTAGGTTAAGTCGTGTTTCAAAAGTAGATCAGAACAAAAATTAATAAAAATAGTCATGAAATCTAATCTTAAGATTAAGTGTATAGAACAAAGGTATTTTATTTTGGAGGTTAGCTCTTATGTAAGTACATAGTAAAACTTCATATAATACGAACATTACTAAAATCTATCACCAAAAAATGTATCAATCGTTTGTAACTTTCAAGATTTCTACATTGAATTGGAAGTTTATTGTACACTTTAATTCTGTCATATATTAAAGAGTGTTTTGTGAGTGACGAACATGGAATTGAGAGAGGAATATTATTTATTTTCATAGCTTAATGCCTCTTTCAATAATGACCACAGTTAAATTTTGAATTTTTCACAGGTTCGTCTAGACATGGATGACATAAATGACTGTTTCGAAGTGCTGAAGAACATGACCATGGAAACGCCCTGCGAACCCTACTTTCTCAGCGTCCTTCAACATTTGCTGTTTATTAGGGACGACCTTAACATGAGGTAGTTCAGTAACAATACAGTATATAATTTTTGACAGTTATTGTTTTGCCAGAGGTGAGCAACTCAATTTGGCAGTTGTTAGTGAAATGTGGACAATTTTTTAGTTGGCCACCACTGACAATAAATAATTTTGTCTTTGTCACATTTCTGATTAATAAGCGTATTGGTAGAGCCATGATGAACCTTGAAATAATTTAGTTAAATACTTGTTAAATTATTTTTAGATGTGCTAAAATACATACAGTAAAGAACTTTGATTGAAAGAAATTAATACCACCTTATGTCTTGCACACTTTACGCTTTCAACAGTTACAATCTTTCTCTAAAATACTTTTCTTATAGCCTGCTGTCTCTCTTCAACAACCTTAGATTTTAACAGAGAAAAATGTTTTTTGTCAGTACTTTTTTTGACCGCCTAAAAAACAGTGAAAACTTGAAAAATGTGAGTGTTTTATTCTAGAAATCGAAAAGCTTTAAAGTGTGAGTAAAATCATGGCATAAAAATGTGAAAAACATAGTAAAACTGCTCAAACAAAGACGTTACCCCTAAAATTATGCTAAAATATTTTAGGCCTTAAATTACCATAAGAAACTGTAAAAATCTCAATCTCTCATTGTTCAATGGAAAAAGAAACGCAAGAAAAATTAAAAGAGATATTATTATAATATTATTATTATTTCAAGAAAAAGAGTAACAAAAAATAGATCATTAAGATTTTTTATATTTTACCTATTACTATAACATTTTTACATACATATATGAAGAAACTAGAAAGAGAGGGCAATATGAGTTGCCCACCTGTGGTAAAACAACAACTGTCAAATATATAGAGGGCCTCTAGTCCAGTCGAAATTATACCCATTTGTAGTGACGTCATTTTTGTTTATCTTTGTTTAATGTATTTCAAACAGCGGTGACAACAAATTTTTAGGAAAAATTGGTATCTGATCATTGTTTATATTTCTCAGTCAGTGTCAATCAATAAATGATCAGTTTGTTGGCAAAATAAATATGACTTCATGACTTCATTACAAAAGGGTATAATTTTCACCATACATAATATAATACATTTCTCGGTAAAGGATTTTTGTACATTGAATATTTTTTTAATGGATGGTGTTGGCTATTTTTTTTTATCAAAAATCCAATTTTTAGAATTTTTGTTTGTTCTAGCATCATACAAAAACTACTAAACCACCTTCAAAGAAAGTTTCGACTTTACCATCAAAAATAGGGTCAAAATGAGCCGAAAGTTAATAAAAAATAATTGATGTCAAA
The DNA here is from genome assembly GCA_963921995.1 of Oxystoma pomonae. Classification (NCBI taxonomy): domain Eukaryota; kingdom Metazoa; phylum Arthropoda; class Insecta; order Coleoptera; family Brentidae; genus Oxystoma; species Oxystoma pomonae. The sequence continues at coordinate 69,051,495 of OY998171.1, forward strand.
GTTTCTAGATGGAACTCACTGTTACACAACCCCGTTATAAAAATACTTTTTTATTTTCTATAAGCCAGCATACTTTAAAATAATAGAAGAGGTTGTGTCTCAGTCTCAGTCAAATTGGTGTCTGATCATTGTTAATTTTTTCTCCGTACATAATATAATAAATTTCTAGGTAAATGATTTTTGTACATTGAATTTTTTTTAATGGATGGTGTTGGCTGTTTTTTTTATCAAAAATCCGATTTTTAGAATTTTTGTTTGTTCCAGAATCACACAAAAACTACTAAACCACGTTCAAAGGAAGTTTCGACTGTACCATCAAAAATAGGGTCATAAAATAAGACTTCGCCGAAAGTTAATAAAAAATAATTAATGTCAAAGTCTCTAGATGGACCTCACTGTTACACAACCCCTCGAAAAACCCCGTTATAAAAATACTTTTTTATTTTCTATAGGCCAGCATACTTTAAAATAATAGAAGAGGTTGTGTCCCAGATAGTCCTGCACAAGTCGGGGCTGGACCCTGATTTTAAGAAAAACCACGTTGACATTGACCTTCAGCCGTTGTTAGACGAGTTAAAAGGTAAAATATTATTAATTTGATAAAAAATAATTTTAAAAAAAAATATTTAGGGGCAGCAAAACAAAAAGGATTTGTTTTTATAAATGTGTGTGTGTGTGTGTGGCGGAGCAAATGTAGTTTTTCGAAAAATTGTACATGGTTGTTGGACTTTTAAAAATGTTTAACTTTACTTTTTGACAGAAAGACCTCCCGAAGTCAACAACGAAAAAGTTCAGCACCTCCAGAAACAACTGGAGGAGGCGCTGGCGGCCAAAACCGAGGCCGAAGCTATGCTCGAGCTGAGTCAAGGACGAGCAGGGGGAGCGGCAGGGGACGGCAAACTTAATCCGAATCTAGTCAGTAAAGTAAGTGCTCTGATGATGATGAAATACTTAATCGTCAAAATTGGCCATTTTTTTGTTAAATAGCCCAATAAAATATTCTAATAGGGGAGACCGAGGGGAGGACGAAACAAGAAAAAAGAGTATACAGGGAACTAACTATATAATTAAAACAAAATACTTTTATCTCGACTTTCAACTATTTATTTATTATAATTTTTTTTTGAGATACATAGTAAGTGATTTTTTTTGTTATATCTTAGAAATCACGAGATAAGAAACAAATTTTGAAGAGGCTCGCTTCATAATTAGGGTTATAATTGGGCATAATGTCAAAATTTTAAAAAATTTGAAATTAAAGGCATCCGTTGAATATTTTTCTTTTTTATCTATCCAGAGGACGCCCACGGGTTATCAGAATGTGCAAAATCAAACCCGTTAAATAGATGAACGAATAGAATAAAATAGAAACTGCAATTCGTTAAACCAATTTTTTATATGAACCTTATTTCTTCAAACCCATTCAATAACAAATTCGAAATTTATAAGGCCAAACTCATTCAATATCAAACTCGTAATTTTAATAAAATCCGGAATTTGTCAAACCATTATTTTTTAAAACAGGAATTCGTAAGACCCTTTGTTTATCAGAAATTTCTGCTGAATTGATTGAATAAATGAACGGGAAGCTTACACGCAGGTGGCGCGGCGTTTCGATGCATTTGTCGCTGCTACGCGCGCATACTTGTATAGGTAGCGTTCAATAGTTTGTGTATAGATGTCACTTACATTCCAGTTAAGAACAAATTTCTGATAAACAACGAATTCCGGTTTTGAAAAATAATTGTTTGGAAAATTCCAGGTTTGATTAAAAATGGGTTTTACAAATTACGAGTTTGGTATTGAGTGTGTTTGAAGAAATAAGGTTCGGATAAAAAATTGGTTTAACAAATTGCAATTTTTATGGTGAATCGTTCTTACGATGAAAATTTTTATTAAATACGGTCTGATAAATTCCTGGTTTGGCAAACCATAGGCATTCCATCCAGAGATTTTTTTGACAGTCTGTATCTCTTTAACCTGCCGGTTTTGAAGTTTGAACTGAAAAGGACATTTTTGCATCGTAATAAATTAAAAAAATCAATCGGTATTTTAATTTTTAGAATGTTCTTTTTTCCCCAATCCTCGAAATTTAAAAACCAAATATCTTGGGAACAAGGGACTTTATATATCTAATCGCCTATTTTATCTAATATTTTGTTTTCCAGGTCAACTCGGGCGTAGGACCACCCCCACCACCGATGCCCGGTGTACCGGGCGCCCCTCCGCCCCCGCCCATGCCCGGTATGGGTGGGGGAGCACCACCGCCGCCGCCCTTCCCCGGAATGGGCGGGGCACCGCCTCCCCCTCCCTTACCCGGGGCTGGAGGGGGAGGCCCTCCGCCGCCCCCCATGCCTGGTATGGGTGGCCCACCGCCTCCACCTATGCCTGGTAAGACAGGTTTTTTTTTACTTTAGGCCAATATTTTTATTTAAAGAAAAGTTGCTATATTTTTTTATCATGTTGAAGTATGGTCCTGTATAGTTACCCAAACAAATGTTGCGTCAACACAGGGGCATAGATAAAGGGGGAGGACGAGGGTGTAATGTCCCTTGTCAAACCGTAGTAGAAAAATAGTATATTTTTACAAAATTTTCGCCTGCGGCACATTAAAACAAATATAGGATTTTTTATATTTCATGAAAAACTTTTAAAAAAATCAAATTTTCTGGAGAACTTTCTTCTTAAACTACAAAAAAATGCGATGCTAGTTACAGTAGTTATTAGTATATTTTTACAAAATGTTCGCCTACAACACATTTATGACATAATTTTACCAACAAATCTGGAATCAAGATCAGATTCCAACCCAGTTTTTTCAATTTGATAAAAAACGTAAAAAATATTAAACTGCAAAAAATTTTTCCTGCGACACTATAACAATTTAAGTATAATTTTAGGAAATTTTTATCAACAGTTGAGTTGAGTAGAATTTTTTTATACTGTCTCCCCCCAAGTAAAAGTCGTATTTACGACCCTGCGTCAACAACAACAGCCAATAACAAAAAGAAAATAAATGATATAGGAGGAGCTGATAACTCTTATTTATTTCGGGCGACACAAACGTGATCTGTATAAATTTTGGGTATTTCCTAAATCAATTAAAAATGGTGCAAAAATGAACTTTTTATTATGATATTAGTGTACGTTGAGTACTGCCTAAACTTTAAACCTATAAACACAGACACCCTCACGATCTCTTTATAAATATTACATGGAGTTCACTGAGGCACCCGTGCTGACAGGACCGTATGAAGATACATTTTTTAGTTGAGAATATATACTTTAGAACAAAAAAAATGCAACACCAGAAAGGACAAATATTTTTAAAGTAATTTATTTATATATTAATACATAAGAATGCTCTTAGTAATTGATTACATTTCCAAGAAGATTCCTCCATGATAATCCTCAAAAAAATGATAATGAGTGGCTTCTCCATGGTTGTTTATGCACTCGTTTGTTCTATTGGGCATTGACAAAATAAGATGGTCTATATCATATTGAGGAACACTCATCCAAATCCTCCTTATGGCATGCCAGAGTTCGTCTAAGTTTCTAGGGGGACGTGGTAATCGACTAAGATTGCGCCCTATCATATCCCATAAATGTTCGATAGGCGACAAGTCAGGCAATCTTGCTGGCCATTCCAAAGTCTCTATGCATATGCATAAGTTGTTTCACGAGCAGCAGTCTGGCATTATCTTGTTGAAAGATTGCATTTGGTATAGTTTGTAGGTAGCGATATAAAACTGGCTGCAGCACTTCATAGATATATCGCCGAGCAGTCAGATTGCCGTTGATGAGGACTAGAAGTGATCTGCTTCCTAAACATATAGCACTCCATACCATGATACTTTGCTGTCTTGCAGTAGCACGTTCAACAGCAAAGTCTAAATTTCGTCTCTCACCTCGAAATCGCCTAACCCTCATGCGTCCATCAGGGCCGCCTAAACAAAACCTGCACCACTCCAAGCGGCGAGCCTTATGTTGTGGGGTCAAAAGTAGCACCAAAAGTAGACGGTAAGCCCTCCGCCCCATACGAAGCAATCTTCGATTAACTGTCATCCTTGAAAATACTCGTCCTTTAGCTGCAACTAGAACATCTCTTACTTGGCGTGTACTGTCCCGTCGATTTCTGAGAGCAAGAAGTCTGAGAACTCGCACGACGTCTATAAGTCTCATCATTAGACCACCTTCTCCAAACTCTTAACACTGTTGATAGATTGGCATTAACCCTTCTTGCAATTTCCCGTAAACCAAAGCCTCTTTTAATTTTAAGTGATGAAATTGTTGGCGACCGCGAACTCTTGGCATTTTTATTTTTTAAGTAAACTGTAAGCAATCCAAAACGACCAAAAACTACGAGAAAAATAGTTTAAAATTTTCAGGATTTTATGTGTTGGTTGTTTTTGAAAATGAATAGAAAAAATCTGTGAAAAAAGGAAAGATTAAAAGACAAAAAATTTATCAAATATTTCTTTTGAGATAAGGTATACACAGAAATAATTTTCATTTAAATAAATTATCCATATACATGGTGTTGCATTTTTTTTTCTCCAGTATATATAGAAAATTATTTTACTTGAGAGCCAACACTTAGAAGTTCCAACCTAGGCACTCTGTACATCCAAATAAATGTAGTGATTATTTGTATATGTTTACCTTTGCCTACATTCATATCATTTTTTGCTCACCCCAAGGTTTATTTTTACCAAGTAAATTTTCAAAACAGACTTTCTCTTTCTTTAGGTAAAGGTCCAATGCCCCCTCCGCCACCTGGTATGGGCCCGCCTCCCCCACCTTTCGGAATGGTACCACTGCCTGGTATGGCGCGACCTGATGTTCTACCTCACGGACTGAAACCGAAAAAAAAATGGGAAACTTCGGGGCCATTGAAAAAAGCCAACTGGAAAGCTGTAAGTCGAATATTACTTTAATGTTAACGTAACCAGGGTTGAAACTGGTCAGGGAAACCTGGAAAAGTCGGGGAATGGGTCCCAAGCCATGGTTCTTATCTTTTATGCCTTCCTCACCCTGTTCCTCATATAATTCCAAAAACACAGTATTTTTTCTTCGATGTTTATTTTTGTTTTTCTAGATTTTGCAAAGAATCAAGAATTTATTGCTAAAAAATTTTGACCCCGGCGCGATAAAATCATTAAAAACGTGTCAAAAATGACATTTTCAGTATACTTTTCTCAAAATTTTTGCCTATGGTACATTTATGACATAATTTTGGCAAAAAATCCAGAATTGACACTGGATCCCAACCCAACTTCTTTTCAATACGTATATTTTTGTGTTCTGCTTAATTTGCAAAAAATTTATCGGTGCACAAGCTTGTGATTAAAACGTTTTCAGGACGTAAACATTTAAATAAAAATTATTTTTTTATTGTGCTTATTGGAACTTGGAAAAGTCAGGGAATTAAAAAATTGAAAATTAGTTTCAATCCTGGTAACTTAATTCTGTTCTGTGATGAGCTCTGCTTTGAAATGTGCCATGTTGTCTATTCTAAGAGTTGGTTTTGCTTCGTTTAATGTAGATTTTGCCGCAAAAACTGTCAGAAAAGTCATTTTGGGTAAAAGCGAAAGAAGAAGACTTGGCAGAACCTGACATCTTGGATGGTCTTTCGAAGAAATTTTCCACCAAACCAGCCAAATCTGCTGAAGATGTTACTGATAGGTAAGTATAGTATTTAAAATACGTCAAGGCCTCGATCAAGGCCTATTTCAATCACCTGATACACTGGCGCACCCAGGAATTGACTTCGGGGAGTATAAAGGATAAATAATAAAAAAAAAACTTAATTTGAAGTAAAAATGTGACCATAACCAGGTTTCTCAGGGGGAGGTTTTAATCCCCCCCCTCGGTGCGCCACTGGCTGATAATAAATTGCATGAAATCATCAATATCAATATTTTTTTCGTGAGTTCTTGAGCTAAAGTATATCTTGGTAAATGCACTTTCCAGGTACCCATATTAAATTTATAGCACTTTCCATTTTCATTTCAGAACGAGCAATAGTGGCACATTGAAAAAAGTCAAAGAATTGAAAGTTCTCGACGGCAAAAGCGCTCAGAACATCAGCATATTGCTTAGCGGCAGTTTTAAGCATATGGCTTATGAGGATATCAAGAAGGCGTTGCTCAGGTGTGACGGAGAGGTTTTGCCAGAGAGTGTGACGGAGCAGTTAATTCAGGTGAGTAAAAGTGTGCCCTACACACAAAACTACTTGTCACTCTTGACAACTCCAAGAAAACGCGTTATTTTTCAAAATATTTCATTTTAATAGAATCTCTTTTGTTTGAATATTAATCTTAACGTCCACACGAGCTTTATATTTCCATATTCAATAGTTCGGCAAATCGCCGTTGACAGAGAGCATATAAATCTAAATAGAGAGGACACCTAATGGTAAATTTGCGACGCCACTCAACTGACTTGAAAACCAAGTGGCGCAGCTATCGTTTTTTTTTTTTTGGTTCTTGGCTTGGAAACTTGGTGCGCCACTTTCGCTTTCGCTCTTGCTTATTTTTATCGATCCAAAGCAGTGGCGGAGCACAGGAAAATCGTATTTTTTGCACGAGTTCCGCGTTGGGAACTATCCATAATATCGATCGCCCACGTTGCGCTGCAGACAACAGACCCGTGTCGGTACAGTCACAGGTGGCGAATACAGAGGGAGGCGATCGACCCTCTCTTTATGTACCAACTTCCCCAAAAATTTTGCCCTGCCACGCCAGTTTTTTTCTTTTATTTTTAATTAAACATTACTATTTTACGTCGTCGGCGGTCAAATTAAAAAAAAAAAAACATAAAACCAGATTTGGAGAAGACTCCGTCATGATAAGAATTAACAACCGCTTTTTTTTGGATTAGGAGAACAGAACCATTGAAGGAATATCCAAGGAAATTTATCATATGAGACCATCAGTTTTCACATACCTTTTCACCCATTCTGATCTCCTAATCATGTATTTTTCAAACATTCGGAAATTACGGGGTTATTAAAATTTGAAGTAACCTTAGATAGCAAAATATTTAAAAAATAAATAAAAAACACTTACTTTTTACCTGTCACACCCTAAATATATGCTCTCTGCTTTTTCCTTAATTATTACAAGTAAAAAAAGCTTGAAAAATATGTACAATAAAAACTTTCTGCCAGCTCACTTAGCAATAAGTTCATTTAAAATTGTATTAAATCTAAGTATATATATGCTAGTGATAAATCGATATTCATTCAAATATTACCCCGGTTCATCCTGGCGCATTCAGCTAACAATAAAAAACTCGCTGTGAATCGCGTTGACTTGCTGGTCGGATATTACCATTACGTGTCATCTCTATTTAGATTTATATGCTCTCTGCCGTTGACAAAAGTCAGGCGTTTTTGAATATCCAATTACTGAGTGTTAACTAAAAATATATATGTATATAAAATGACATTTTTTTAATGATTTTAATGTAGCATTTGCCACCGCCAGACATAATGACCAAATTTTCGACGTTTAAAGACAGCTACAAGGATTTGACAGATGCCGAACAGTTCTGTTGCAAAATGGCGGAGGTCAAGCGACTGTTGCCCAGATTGAAGTCGATGAATTTCAAGCACCATTACGTGGAAATCCTGAGAGATACCAAACCGGTAAGATTATAAATTATTTTATTCACATTTTCCTTATGCAGGTACAGATGACTGTTAGACAAGTGATTCATTTGTGAGTGTGCCAGTGTGTTACTTTCAGCCGCGACTACCAGCGGGTCTATTGTGGCTCAATTTCGAGATTTCACTGCCTGAACTATATGTACAAATTTTGGGCACAGTATTGCCCAATAATCTGGCAGGAAATTTCTATAGCACGCAATGGTCCAAAATAGCCCGCAATATATTTTATCTTCTCCAAGATATTCAAGTTTAAATTTGTGTGGGAGAGATAGAAAAATAAGTATCGTAAGTTTTTCAATTTCCCTACCTGTCTATAAAAACTTGAATATCTTGGAGTTCAATGAGTGTCTCAGCAGGGTTCTGTGATGAGCTCTTTGAAATGTGCCGTTCCGTCCAGTTTGACAGTGCAGTGTTAACCATGCTATTCAAATTCTTTACTTTCTTTCTGTATCCCAGTTTGCCGACCAGTTTTGACCTTGTTTGGTCTCCTCAGGACAGCGTATGTTTTCAGATGTACTGTTTGTAATTCAACACCTGTTAAGGCATTAGCCAGAGCAGTAGTTGTTTCACAATCGTTGTTCTTGTTAAAAAAAGAAATTGTGACAGTCGGTATCCTAAGAGTATTCTTTTGGGATCTATCACTTTTAAAAATTGCAATAATCAGCGAATAGTCTAAAAATGACATATTTCTGTAGGTTTTTGTTTTTTAAAAAATTACAGAAGCAAGCTAGACAAAAGGTGATACTTTTTTTGAACTCGGCTAAGTTTTTTTGTTAATAATCTAAAAATCACATTCTTCTATCAGTTTAAAGAATTGCAAAAAGGCGACAGCCAAAAGACAATAATCGGCGAATAGTCTAAAAAAAGATATATTTCTATCAGTTTTTGTTTTTAAAAAAATTACAAAATCATGATAGACAAAACGGATAATTTTTTAGAACTCAGCTAACTTTCTTTGGATCTATAAAAATAAGTTTCACATTTTTATTAGACACAACCTTTCTTTAGAAGATTTTATTATATACTGGAGAACAAAAAAAATGCACTATGGATAATTATTTGAATGAAAATTATTTGTGTGTATACCTTATCTTAAAAGCAATATTTGATAAATTTTTTGTCTTCTAATCTTTCCTTTTTTCACAGATTTTTTCTATTCATTTCAAACAACTAACACATAACAGATCTTTTCAAAAAATTTTAAATCAATTTTCTCCTAGCTTTTGGTCTTTTTGGATTGCTTACAGTTTACTTAAAAAATAAAATGCCAAGAGTTCGCGGTCGCCAACAATTTCATTATTTAAACGATTTCGAGAAAGGACGCATCGTGGGCATGAAAGAGGCTGGTTTTGGTTTACGGGAAATTGCAAGAAGGGTTAATGCCAATCCATCAACAGTGTTAAGAGTTTGGAGAAGGTGGTCCAGTGATGAGACTGATAGACGTCGTGCAGCTTCTGGACGTCCTAGATTATTACAAAGTCGTGATTTACGGCATCTCAGACTTCTCGCTCTCAGAAATCGACGGGACAGTATACGCCAAGTAAGAGATGTTCTAGTTGCAGCTACAGTGCTGAGCTGAGTGTTTTCAAGGATGACAGTTAATCGAAGATTGCTTGGTATGGGGCTGACGGCTTACCGTCCGCTTTTGGTGCTACCTTTGACCCCACAACATAAGGCTCGCCGCTTGGAGTGGTGCAGAGCTCGGCAAAACTGGAATGACAAATTGAATACCATAAGCTTCAGCGACGAATCCAGGTTTTGTTTAGGCGGCCATGATGGACGCATGAGGGTTAGGCTATTTCGAGGTGAGAGAAGAAGTGTAGACTTTGCTGTTGAACGTGATACAACAAGACAGCAAAGTATCATGGTATGGGGTGCTATATGTTTAGGAAGCAGATCACCTCTAGTTCTATATCTATGAAGTGCTGCAGCCAGTTTTACATCCCTGCTTACAAACTATCCCAAATGCAATCTTTCAACAAGATAATGCCAGACTGCTGCTCGTGAAACAATGGACTTCTTACATGAACTTGTCATAGAGACTTTGGAATGGCCAGCAAGATCGCCTGACTTGTCGCCTATCGAACACGTATGGGATATCAGGGTTCCCACCGACCTGGGAAATCTGGAAAAGTCAGGGAATTTTGAGAGCTACCTGGAAAACTCAGGAAATGACCAAAAAATCCTCAAAAGTCAGGGAATTGGCACACAAAACCTGGAATTTTTTTTTTTCAACCTATTTTTTAAACTAACTGTAAAAAATATTATGCGAGTTCTTCTCTGCACATCTGTTTCGCGCTCAATCAGTTACAGTTCACCTAAAATCCAAAAGCAAGAGAAAACAGAGAGGAAAGCTTTTTAAAACGTGTAGGACATGAACTTATTACACAGGGTGGCAGATTGGGTTGTGTGTGTTGTTCTAAGCACACATCGCGCTCTCTTCTGTTACAACTTTCAAGTGTAGTCTAGCGCGTTTTTTCTAATCCGACAATATTTGTAATGAAATGTATTTATTCCTAACCTTTAAATGATCTGAACTGCGATGTGAGATTTCGAGAATTTTCAATTTTTTTAGGAGCAATAATCCAAAATGTCGAAAAAACAGTTTCTAATTTAGACTGGATAAGTCCTTCCTTAAGTCCACCAGAGGGCCAGTATCTACAGGCTGTGTAAACCAATAAATATCAAGCATATTGTAAGCTTTTTTTAAAAAATATTAAATTGAGTAATATGGGGCGTCAGGCCATCTTGAGCCATTTTAAGAGCAGTGGTCATGTAAAGTACGTGGATGCTGAAAAAAATTAAAGGAAGTTGCCTTTGTTAATCAAGAAAACTGATACACTATCAGTCTGGAAGTTTAGGAACCTCCACAGCAACTGCTTCCACTCCCAAAAAGGGTTCTACTCCTTTTTTGTAATCTTTTCTTATTAGGCAAACAGTTATGGATGCAAAAATATTGTAGTGCAAGGAGTCTTTAAGATTAATCCTGCTTTTGCCAATTATGTCCACCACATCATCTGCGAAGGCGAGTAGTAGGTTGGGTCCTTCCTGGTGGAATATAGCCGTTGGTGTCACAATCTTGGCTTTCCGAATTGCATATTCTGCTATGTTAAAGAGTTGGGGTGAAAGAGAGTCACGACCCTGCTTAAGCAATCAGAGTAGCTCTGTTCCACCCTTATCTTGCACCTTGTATCCTCCGTACACATTTTTAACAGGGATATCAGCTTTTAAAAGCCCAGTATCTGCATTGCTTCCCACAACTTCGCTCTACATACTCTGTAAAATCTCTGTTTGAAATCATTAAACGTCTGGTGAAGCTCTCTGTCAAATTCCCAGCATTTTTTCATTGTGTCTAACTGTGAAAATATGGTCTATATGCTCATGGGTGTAGAATCGGTATTTACCTCTTCGTTGAGTAGTTCGCAAAAGTAGTTCTGCCATGTGGTTAGGATCTCTCTTTCGTTGGTTATCAGCTGTCCGTTGTTTGTTGAGAGGAAGTTTTCGGTTCTGGGTTGGTATCATGTTTTGTGCTTTGTTATTCCCTGAAAGTATTCTTTTATTCTGTTATTTTGTCTGTTTTCCTCCATTTCTCTTGTTATAATAATCTCTTTTTCTTTTATATAATTCTGCGTGCTTCAGATCTTTCTCTTTTTGTCGAGCACTTTACTAGCTACCCTAGTTACCGTTTCTTGGATGTTCTTTCAGAGCTCGTTTACATTTTAGCCCCATTGCGGTTTTTTTATTTCTTCAGTAATTGGTTTGTGGTTGTTCTGTCTTGAGTTTTTCCGTATTCCAGCTTACGCTGGTCTTCTTTTTCGTGTGTATATGTGCATATATAATAACATTTCATGCAATTTAGTCTTTTATTTGTTATACTGTTAACTACCTGATTTGTTTTTAGGATTTAACGAATTCGGTTCCTGTGATTTCTGTCTTCAAATAAAGTTTCGGAAAAAGTTTCTCGTCTTATTTATCTGCTTTTTATCTCGATAGTATAAATACTTGCTAATTTGGTTCACGTAGACAAGCAATTTAGATCAAAAAAATACTTTTTGGTGGGAACCCTGGATATGATAGGGCGCAATCTTAGTCGATTACCACGTCCCCCTGGAAACTTAGATGAATTCTGGAATGCCGTAAGGAGGATTTGGATGAGTGTTCCTGAATATGATATAGACCATCTTTTTTTGTCAATGCCCAATAGAACAAACGAGTGCATAAATAACCATGGAGGAGCCACTTATTATTAATTTTTTGATGATTATCATGGAGGAATTTTCTTGAAAATGTAATCAATTACTAAGAGCATCCTAATGTATTAATATATAAATAAATTACTTTAAAAATATTTGTCCTTTCTGGTGTTGTTGTTTTTTTGTTCTCCAGTATATGAACCTTATCTTAGAAGATATTAAAACTTCTTTGACGGTTATTTATATCTCCATTTTTTTTCAGGATATCATAGCGGCCATGGCAGCCTGTAACGAAATAAAAAAAAGCCAAAAATTCGCCAAAATTTTAGAATTAATACTTCTTATGGGTAACGTGATGAATTCTGGTACGAAAAATGGCGGCGTTTATGGATTTGAGATGAGTTTTCTTACGAAAGTAAGTAGCAGTTTTATTTTTTATGGCATGGCATTGACACATTCAGACTGTTATCTTTCCTTATCAATTACTTTGTTTATATGGGCCTCTTAAGGCGCTTTTAGATAAAGACGGTTTGAAAATTTTGTCAAATATTAATTTTGAAATGAAGGGAAAATTTAGCGCCCTAATAAATTTATAGAAAATATTTGTGGCGTAGAGGGCTAAGAGTGAGGGAATAAATCGGAAAAAAGTTTTTCCTCGACCAGGACCTCACCCTTTGTCCTCTACGCCACAAATCTTTTCTATTAATTTTGAAGGTTAAATCATTAGATTGGCGTATAAACCCTAGCAAAAAGCGATTTTATTTAAAGTCGTTTTTATATAAAACCGGTTTTAGGTTTGGTTAAACGTGATAAGTGTTACTTATCAAAATGACAAGTTTATCTTAATCTATTGCAATTTTTTTTAGGATAAATAGGGGGTATTCACGTTTGTATAGTCGAAATTTACCCATTTTTAATGACGTCATGCTGACGGCCAAAGAAGCATGTTAACTAATATTTATTTTGACAACAACCTGACAAATTTATGTGATTGATTGACACTGACGGAAAAGAAATAAACAATGATCAGTTTTTTTTCCCAAAAATTTGTTGTCACCCCTGTTTGAAATTTATTACAAAAATAAACAAAAATGACGTCATTACAAATGGGTATAATTTCGAAAAGATACTGATAATGACTTTTTTCCATTGTTCGTACACAATTAAATGTGTTTGATTATAACCATTTAAAGCTAATTCAGAGTTCCATAAGGTAAGCAGTAAGGCGTAAGGAACAGCAGCATGCGTTTTCTATAGTTTATTTTCCTTGCGCCTTACTGCTTAACTTATGGAACTCTGAATCCGCCTTAAATAGTTATAATCAAACATATGTAATTGTGTATGCATGGCTTTTTAAGACATGAACCAAGCCTACGGTAAAGTAATAAACAATAATTTGCGTCAGCGATGATACATACACATAAAACAGGGCATAAACATTTTTGGAAAGGGACAAGGCAAATGCCAACTCGAAAAAGTTCTTAAAATTGCCAAAAAAAACGAATTTTTAAATAAAAAATCCAAACGGAAACATTAAACTGACACTGGCGATTTTGACATCGATCAGCTGTGAAGAGTGGATTCACTGTCAACCAGAGGTGCCCAGGCTAGTTCAAGAGAAAAATTTTTCCTCTAGGTGGCGCTTATTTAAGCTAATAGGTATATGGCTTATATCTTATTAATAAGGCTTCACAGAAAAAAAACAAACATCACAAAGTTTTTTTTGCCATTCATTAAGAGCAACTTGTCATTTTGGTGAAATGCCCCGTTAATCTTATTCACCTAACCCGTCTCAAAGCCAACTGAGTAAGTTTTTTTGTGTTTTTCAGTTAACAAGTACAAAAGATGTTCATAATAAGCAGACTTTGTTACATTATTTGGCTGACGTGGTGGACACAAAATGGCCTGACTACATGAAGTTTCCAGATGATTTGCCTCATTTAGACAAGTAAATATATATCCTTAATAGGTTAGATTAAAAAGAGACAAGATATCTGATCCAACGAAAACTTGGCAAATAATAAACACTGTTTATTTACAAAGAAAATCACAACAAAACAAAGGTGAGAAATATCGATTATTTTTCTATCCTTTTAAACGACTTTAGGACGATAGAGTCAGAGAATTCTGTCTCAACCACTTTAGATCGTGATTGGCTTGTGGGTGTGGGAAGTCAGCAGAGCGCAGACGTTCGGATGATATTTTTATTGACGTAAGATTTTTCGTGTTATTTATCTTAAAATTTCAAGATGTTTTAAGCAGTTTGTAAGTCGTTTTAATAATAACCACTGTTTATTTACAAATAAAATCACAACAAAAGAAAAGTGAGAAATATCGATTATTTTTCTATCCTTTTTAAACGATGTTAGAGCGATAGGGACAGAGAATTCTGTCTTAACCATTTTAGGTCGTGATTGGCTTGTGGGTGTGGGAAGTCAGCAGAGCGCAGACGGTCGGATGATATTTTTATTGACGTAAGCTTTTTCGTGTTGTTTATTTTAAAATTTCAGGATGTTTTAAGCAGTTTGTAAGTCGTTTTAAAACCACATTTTGTCAAAAAACGTTTATAGTGTTTTTTACCAGTAGGAGAATATTTCAGTGCATTTAAAATGATATTTTGGAAAAAATCATCCAATTTTTTGAAAACAAAGAGAGAGCAAGTGAAATCAGTCAGTGGCGGTACAAGCCGGTAGGTACACAGAAAATAAAAAAAAGTTTATGAAATATACTTAAATTAGTAGATCCTTAGATTAAAATATCAACAAACACGTTTTTTATTGTTAATTTTCAAAATTTAAAATACTTTTGATGAAGTAGTTAATGCCCAATGCGTCAAATGCGATATTTTCGAACGTTTTTGTAAGTTTTTTTCGAAAGACGATAAAATAAAGCATACTTTTGATGAAGTAGTTAATGCGCAAATGAGATATTTTCGAAGGTTTTTTTTTATAAAGACTATAAAATAGGTAGGTAAAGTCATTATCAGAATATTAAGGTTGATTTATACTGCCGCCGTTGCGCTCGCCCTACGAATTGATATTTGAATCTTTTTGTCTGTCCTAGATGTCTATATACCCTAAGCATTATTGACTTTATTGTGTACTGAAGAAGTCAGTATAAGTATTTTTCTGCTAATGACCACAAAAAATAACAAAATTAACAAACCCAATAACATAATTTTTAGCTAGTAGTTAATATTATATTTTTTTTTTTGATGTTCCAGGTGCTGTGAACTGTGTTTCTTTGTTTTAATGTTGGCATAATTTTATTTTGTTGAAAATTGATATTGCTATAAATCATATACAAACTTTGTAATAAATTTATTTTGTCTAAATTACACTACAAACATTTATTGTTTGGAAGCTTCAGAATTATTTTTTGCATGTTTTTTAAATTATTTTGCAGATTTCATATTATAGTAAAATTTTAATAATATAATCCATGTGTAAATTTATATTTAAGGAGGTACGCCACTGGTGTGTTTACTGTAGACAACAGAAAGGTAAACATTGTTCCATATAATAACATAACCAAAGTCTACGTAAGTGTCAGGTATCTTGTCTCTTTTTAATCTAAGCTTAGTAGTAGAGATGCCTTTTTTTCTGTCAGTGGCCTTAGCTCAGGAAATGTCGTTCAAAACGGGTCATGCGATATCCATACTTTTTGGAGTCAAATAAACATCAGAATTGGCGGAACTTTGAATGGAAGGCAGATTTTGTATCAAGACACAGCTTCTTGCTAAGGCCACTAATTCGAAATATTGAAACATTTGAGTAGGTGGCCTTAAAAATACATTTTAGCTTATACGGCAAAAAATCAAAAAAATGCTTCCGCCGGGTCTTAGTTTTGACAAAATGTGCCTTCCATTCAGAGTTCAGCCAATTCTGATGTTTCTTCGACTCCAAAAAGAATGGATAAGGGCGCAATATTCTCGCTAAAAGTAGGTATACAGGGTGTTTCAAATTCGATGCTCACCATGGGGATCTCCTAAACAGTAGGAGATACGAAAAGGTTTAAATTAGGGCAAAGTTGCGCAATTTGATGCTTTTAACCGTTTTTTGACTGCTTTAAGAATAAGGGCGAAGAAAAATAAAAACTGAAAATGAAGATTTCGGTTTTTTCCGCCTATCTCCGGAACTATCCGGAATTTGTACACTTTTTTTTGACCAAAGCATCAAATTGCGCAACTTTGTCCTAATTTAAACCTTTTCGTATCTCCTACCGTTTAGGAGATCCCCATGGTGAGCATCAAATTTAAAACATCCTGGGTGGGCCAAATAAAAACGGGACTTTTTTGATTGTCCATTACTTAAAAACTACCTGTCCGATTTAAAAAATTTTGGTCATTATGAAAAGTCAGGTCATGAGATGGCGGACAATTTTAAAAGATACCCCCACCTGCAAATGTTTTGTGTGCGCCACTGGTGCAAAAGTAAAAATATTTTTCGAAAGCCATGTTCCTCCTTAGTTTCCTGATGTATCGCTTGTTGAAATCGGGTAAGAAATAAGAAAGTTATATAAAAAAAAGCTCTTTGCTTGCCTATGCTTTTCGATGTTTTTGTCCGTTTTTAATAGATCTGACCATTTTGAAAAGCCAAGGTTTTAATTTTTATTACTTTTTTGGTAAAATTGACATTTTAAAAAAATCCAAGATGGTGGACAGTTTTAAAAAGTAATTATTACTTTATTAGCAACACAATGGTAGACACGGAAATGATGAGGCTCTACACGTAAATTTAACTTTTAACCCAGTGACCTACTTTTCAAAACTGTCCGCTATCTTGGATTTTTGGAAAAATTCATCGAATCGAAAAGCCTAGCCATATTAGGCTTACCAAACGAACTTATTTGAAAAATTTATAACTTCCTTATTTCTTACCCGATTTGAACAAGCGATACGTCAGGAAACTAAGGAAGTACATCTCGAAATATATTTTTACTTTTGCACCAATGGTGCACACAAAAAATTTGCTAGGGGGGGGTGAAAAATACCTATTTTTTAAAATTGTCCGCCATCTTGGATTTGTACGAAATCATTTTTGACATCTGATTTCAAAACTCCGATGTCTTGGCTTTTCAAAATAACCAAACCTTTTAAAATCGGACAGGTAGTTTTTAAATAATAGAAAATCAAAAAAGTCCCGTTTTTTTAATTATATTATTGTGCTGGAAACTTATTGACTTTAAAAAAGCAAACAAAAAAGTAAAATTTAAAAGCTCAAATTGTGTTCAAACCGCTTCACGACCGAAAAGTGTTGAAAACGTATTCACTTCCACGTGAAAACATGGTATTATTTAAAATGTTGGGCCAAAACTACCTTTGAATCCGTTTTTTTTTCCAAGATTGTACTGTGAAGCAAGACGATTGTTTTTTAGGGCCTGTAGGGTTTCACTGGACACGATAAGAAAGAAACTGATGCAAATGGACAGCAATATTAAAAATTTAAAGCGAGATTTGACAAACAACAGGGTGCCGCAGAGTGAGGACGATAAGTTTGTCGAGGTCATGGATGTATCCTTTTTTACTTCAATTTTCAAGTGCAATGAAGTTAAAAAACAAAAGATCAAAAGATCTTGGGTGGAAAAAAACGAAAATTCAAACTTGGATGAGGATCTCACAAATAACACACAAAGAACCAAAGCGAAAAGAGAAATGATTAAACGATGTTTCGCCCTGGGCAACCAGCGGTGGGCTCATCAGTGGTTTCACTGGTCACCCTCCCCAAACATCATTAAACACCATCATACACTTACACATAGGCATTGTTGTTTTACCAGAGGTGGGCAACCCATATTGCCCTCTCTTATTATTTTTTTTCGTATTTGGATGTTAAACCGATTTTATGAAACGGACTGATGTTTTGTTGTCTCTTTTTATAATTTCCCCAGACTGTGTTTGACTGATTTTTGGTTAGTAAAAGTAGTTTTTTAGATAGTAGATTCTGTTCGGTTGATGTAACTGATATGGAGGTTTTTTAACTTCTTTTTTTGTTTTTAATTGCCTTAGGAGCATAATCCTATTGGAAATATTAACACGTCAGTGCCGTTTTCTTTTTGTCGCGGTTACGGTTAACCTTGGTCCTAAAATTTTCCAGGAGTATAAGCAAAAGAAGGAGACCTCGATTGAGTAATATCTTTGAATATTGTTTAAATTTACAGATAATTGGTTATGTTTACATGTGTATATAATGAAAAGTTTTTAATTTTTATGAATTTCCGGATTATACTTGATGATGATGATACTGACATGACCAGAGCAAATGGACGTAGATCTCCTCCTTTTGCTTCTACTTCTTGGAAATTTTAGGACCAAGGTTAACCGTGACCGCGACAAAAAGAAAACGGCACAGGACGAATCCGTATCAGGTTACTTAGATAAGTACCAGTGCGGAACGATGCCTATGTGTAAGTGTATGATGGTGTTTAATGATGTTTGGGGAGGATGACCAGTGAAACCACTGACGAGCCTACGCTGGTTGCCAAAGGCGAAAAATCGTTTAGTCATTTCTCTGGTCCTTTGTGTGTTCCTTGTGGGATGCTCATCCAGGTTTGAATTTTCATTATTTCCTCCCAAGATCTCATCAATCAATCAAGATTTGGAGGTTTTTTAACTTCTTTTTTGTTTTTAATATTCTTGTCTCACAAATCCTTTCATCAAATCTATTAAAGCTGAATGCTGCTTGAATTGTTAAAAAAAAAACAATCAATTTTAAGCTTAAAAAAATGTAAACAACCCGATTTTTCCGTTTCTTTTTCCGAAAAAGTTAAATATTGGTTAACTTTCAAGGTCATTCATTGAGGCTTAAGGAAAAAGATACATAAAAGGAAAAAGCATGAACACCCACATCTGAGTACATGAGATTTTATATAATTGAAAAAAGTTACAGCAAAACTTACGGAAAAGGAAATTAAGCATGAACCTGCCTTTATAAAGATCACTTTTATAAAATGGCCTGTCTAAAATTAAAAGCAGAGAGCATATACATCTAAATCGAGAGGACCAGCAAGCCAATGCGATTCACAACGAGTTTTT